>CM067371.1:120823992-121066492 GCA_034401795.1 Chaetoderma sp. LZ-2023a
ATTCAGGGAGTGCAGGGATCGATCCATTCCAACACGGGCGAAGCGTGGGTGGAGCTTAACTAGGGATGGGCGGGGCATGGCTGAAACTGGATTAATCCATTTCACAACTTAAAACAAGTAATTGATACGGAATGAAATCATATTATATTACGATTTATTTCGTTTCATTCCATTGAGATGCCTAAGTTACTCATGTAAGAGTATACAAAAGCTTGCCAGCTCTTATCAGACATCTCCACAGAAAACTCCACTTAACCATTCCATCGGTAAAAGAAAAGAAAACATTATTCTGTGTAAGATAAGAAACAAATGTAGCCAATTAAAGGCCGATTTACACAGATATCGTCTCATAGATCGGCCGAATTGTGTTTATTGCCATTTACATGAAATCTATAACTATTTTGCTTGATATGTCTAAAGTGGGCAAATCAAAGAAACCTTCTGGCGGAGTTCAGACTTCATTTTGGCCCACTTGTCATGAAAGTAACAATCCTTCATCCGAGGAGAAGGACTGCACGAGGAGTTGTCGACGAGGGTATATTGTTTTATAACACAGACGTGCAGATTTTGACATCTTTTTGTCTGTCTTAAGGAATAATGTACATTTCGTAAGCATATTTTCAAGACTCCACCCATATCGGAAGAAGTGACGCGAATGGCAATGGACTAGTTATTATTATTATTATTATTATTATTATTATTATTATTATTATTATTATTATTATTATTATTATTATGTGCTTGTTATTGATGAGATCAGTATCCTACTACTATTGTCAATATTGATCACAAATAACAAAAGAATAGGCCGTACACAAAATGTACAAAAATGAATTATTAATTTCAATTTATAAGAATAACATTTCACTTTTATATGCCGATTCTTTAATACGATTCTACCTGTAGTTTGTCATCAATATTGTCAATAAAATCTTTTATAAATGTTATTACTTATAGTATTTTACTACCATTACTTTATCAGGCGAGGGTGAAGTCCTCTTGGCATGTGCCGTGCACTGATACAGACTACGTCTCTACACCGGAATTTACTGGTCACAGGCATGCACGACACGACTCGATCGGTGGAGAATCACCACTATCCTCAGATAGTTCATATGATGGTTAGTCCGTCTACCGCAATATTCCATTAATGTAAACTACTGCCGCCACTACTACTACTACTACTACTACTACTACTGCTGCTACTGCTACTGCTACTGCTACTGCTACTGCTACTACTACTACTACTACTACTACTACTACTACTACTACTACTGCCGCTGCCGCTGCCGCTACTACTACTACTACTACTACTACTACTACTACTACTACTACTACTACTACTACTACTACTACTACTACTACTACTACTGCTGCTGCTACTGCTGCTGCTGCTGCTACTGCTACTGCTGCATACAGCATTGTGCTGCAATCAGCAATGTGCGCACCTGAAGTCTGGATATTACCATACGTTCATATTCTCTAGATATTCGTATTTCATAAACTACCCTGATAACGCAACTTCCTGGGCCAATGCTGGGCCGACACCGGGCCGATACTGAAAGTACTGAAAGTATCGGCCCGGCATCGGCCCAGTAAGCTGCGTTATCGGGGTAGAATGCACTCGATGGAGATGCCGACTCACGCCCTTGCGCCCTTGTCTTGGCACTGTGCTTAGTGGCTCTGTGACCTAGATAGTTGATCCGTTGACCTCAAGCACAAATCTATCATAAAATGTCGTAATATGAAGGTGTGTGCTAAACCTTGTGAGTCTACCTTTTTGCATGGCCAAAAATGTGTATTCTTGCATCCACTTCCTGACCTGTGTGTGACCTAGGTATTTGATACTTTGTCATGAAACTCATCAGAATTCTACCCACCTATAATATGAGTGGATGTACACAATTTGGGGATTCTACCTACTCGCGTTCCCGATTTATGGCTAAAATGTGTATTTCAGGATACATTTAGTGACCCCGTGACCTAGATATTTGAAGTTTTGACCTGAAACTAAAGTGTTTGCTAGCCACTTACAATATGAATGTATGTATCAAATTTGGTGATTCTACCCATTCGCGTGCCCGATTTATATCTAAAATGTTTATTTCGGGATAACCTTAGTGACCCCCCATGACATAGATATTTAAACTTTTTACCTGAAACTAAAATTGCTTTCTAGCCACTTATAATATGAATGTGTCCGTCAAATTTGGTGATTCTACCTACTTCTGGTCCCGATTTATAGGTATATGTGTATTTCGGGATGCGCTTAGTGAACCCGTGACATAGATATTAAAACTTTTGACCAGACTCAAAATGCTGGTTCTAACCAACGACTATATTTTTTAGCGTTTGACCCCAAACGAAAATCTTTCTAGCCATTCATAATATGAATGTATGGTCTAAACTTGGTGAGTCTCCCTCATATGATTCCGGAGATACTCACTCACTCACTCACGCACGCACGCACGCACGCACGCACGCACGCACGCACGCACGCACGCACGCACGCACGCACGCACGCACGCACGCACGCACGCACGCACGCACGCACGCACGCACGCACGCACGCACTCACGCACGCAAGGACAGACAAACAGACAGACGGCACCAACCGCAATACTCACATATGTAGTAGGCTAATAATACTCGCTCAAATGACAGTTTGCTTTGACATCCTATCACTTTAATTACATTTTAAACAATGCAATTAAATAATCTTGACTATTTTTTGCTTTAAGGAGCAGAACAGAACAGCGACCAATCACCACAAGTTATCAGATTCCCGCAACCAATCTCCACATCAACTCCGGTCACGGGATATTCTCAACGGTTCATTCTCCAGCAGGGTACTAAATCAAGCTTATTGTTGTCATCTCCTGATAGTGACCGGTCAGCATCGCCAGTATTACCTCATCTTTCGTTACCAATACCGGAGCAAAAGACTTTTAGAAAAAATACAGAATCACCAAAACCAACACAGACCGATGACAGACTTACCTCACATACGGAAGGAGCACATACACACGCGGACCTTCCACCTACAGGTACAGTTATTGGTGAGGATAAGAAGTGTTCTCGCTGGTGTTACAGTGTCAGACAGGTTCACACATTGGACCGCGTGTTTCTTGACAATCCATATCCAGACACAGAAACAATGGAACAACTCTCATCAGATCTCCATATCCCTGAAAAGAATATCAAGGTAAGCCTGTTTTACTTTAACATCCATCCATCTATCCCATCCATCCCATCTATCCCATCCATCCTTCCATCAATCCCTCCCTCCTTCCCTCCCTCCCTCCCTCTCTCCTTCCCTTCCTTCCGCCCTCCCTCCCTCCACCCATCCATCCATCAACCCACCCACCCACCTACCCACCCACCCACCCACCCACCCACCCACCCATCCATCCATCCATCCATCCATCCATCCATCCACCCACCCA
The DNA here is from genome assembly GCA_034401795.1 of Chaetoderma sp. LZ-2023a. NCBI lineage: Eukaryota > Metazoa > Mollusca > Caudofoveata > Chaetodermatida > Chaetodermatidae > Chaetoderma > Chaetoderma sp. LZ-2023a. The sequence goes on from CM067371.1 coordinate 120,827,439, forward strand.
CCCACCCATACACCCTAAATCAACCACTCACTCACCCAGCCAGCCAGCTACCTACCCGCCCACCCACCCACACACCCAACCAAGTAACCAACCAAGCAACCAACGAACCAACCAACCAACCACTCATCCAAACACACACGCGCACGCACGCATGCAGACACGCACGCGCGCGCGCACACAGCACCAACCCCATCCATCCATCTACCCCACCCACCACCACCACCCTCCATCAATCCATCCATTCATCCACCTGCCCACCCATCCGCCCGCCCATCCATCCATCCACTCACCATCTATTAATCAAACAACAAAATGTGTTGTGTGAAAGCTGGGTTGCATGTTTCTGTTAATTAGTGTCTATGGCGTTATTAATACTCAGGAATCTTCCCAACCATAAACTCTTTTTCTGCCGAATTATCAGCTTGCATTAAGGATTATACTTTGATCATCTTTCGTTAATATTACAATACTTCAAAATAATTGTAGTAGTGAAAATCGGCCATGATACCTCAGCTTTTGTTAGGCCCATAACATGATAGCATATAACTGACTATATCGTTATGATATGACGTATCTAGATATTCTAGATATAATCGGCATATTTGACTGTACTAATGAAAAGGTTTTAAAGATTCAACTTCAAGAAGTATAATAAAATTATATCTCAATTTTAACTTTAACGAGGCATAGGCTAGATTGTTCTTTTAGAAATTGAATATTTTCACAACTCGATCGATATTACTTGGTAACACGAGGTTACCGATATTTACTTAAATTCCATGTGGTAATTATTTATTATTTTCAGATTTGGTTCCAAAACAAGAGAGCCAGAACGCGTCGCCGAGTCCAGTTATACGGAGCAAACCCTGCTGTTGCCTCTATGCCGCCGATGTTTATGCCGACATTACAGCACCACCCTTCTACCATAGCACCTTTAAGCGTGCAATCTCATCTCCTCAGACCACAAGGATACCCATCCATTACATATCAACCAGCCAGAGTGTCGCTCAAACCACACGATAACGCACTGCTAGATATGAGGAATTTAAATCTCGCTTATCCATCGATCCCATTTCCAGGAGTCGGTTTCCCGCCGATTCCTTTTCCGGCTCCACAACAAAATCAATTTTCTACTCCGTTACCGATGGAACTAATGCGCAACTTTTCAAATGGATTTGTATATCCCATGATGACCGCCTATAAGTAATAATTTATGTTGTGAAACGTATATGAGCCGTCACATTATGCCATGTATGTTAACTTGATGCTAATTATTTTGAAAACAAACTGTCTCTAAAATTATTGCTCGTTTTAAGAGATCAAAGACTTTTATTCTGACTGCTCTCAGAATTATTGTACATGTCTTATATTTCGCGATCATGAAAAATCTTATTTCTAAAACTTCACTGTGAATTGTGCTGCCTCTTAGAAGATGCAATTATACCTCTCCAGAATGCTGTCTGCCTTTCGCAGCCACAAGATGGTGGCTCGTTAGCTATTTAGTGGTAACACCACATGTCTTTAAGAACCACCATTAGTGGCCCCAAATGGCATATCATATGGCGAATAACGTGTATTAAAGGACTACCTGGCTTTCATGAACACTTATTTGTGCCACCAAAGGTGGTCGTTTATTAGGCCTACAGGTCTGACTGTAAGCGACATTTATTATGGCGGTCTGGCCACTATATCACAAACTACTGACCAGAACCCGCCACAATACGTGTCATAAATGTACAGTACAGCTCAGAAATAACATATACATGTTTCAAATTAAAAAACAGAAGCATATTACTTAGTAAGAAATATTCTGTTGAATATCTTGAACAAAATTGGAGTGGAAGACATTGATTGTGTTAGACAGCAATGACTTCCAAACCAATTATGTTCCAAATATTCAACAGTACGTCTTACTTTGTGTTGGAAACATTAAAAATTATTTCTGAGCTAGACCTTCCAGTTCAACATTGAACATGTTTACGCTATGTTTGTAATAGTGCTTTGTACAGAATAGCATACCACATATACTGTCATTCTCACAATTTGTAATTTGAATATATTGCCTACAACATAGTGTATATAGAATGTTAATATAACAATTCAATAAATAAATAAACAAATAAAATAAAACTAAATGAATTCTGTGCAAGAATATAGACTTTCTCTGTATACGACATCATACAGACAGTTTATTATATTAAGATATAGTGAGACTATAGAGGATTTTCGACGCGTGATATAAAAATATACAAGCTTGGCCCTAGTGAAATCTCAGTTGCAACGGCCTTTGATTTTAAAGGAACAATAATTTCAATAATACGATGTTGCGCTCGTCATTCTATTTTGCTGCGCAATATGCAGGGGTGAATTTTATTAACCCTTTCAAGGCGAAAGTGACCAAAACTGGCCTCTGTAGTAGTCTTGAGAAATGTATATTGACAGGCTAAGGGAACACTATCTTTGAAACCTTACATCTGGAAAGACTGGCTCGATAACAGAGGCAGTCATTCCAGTAATATAATTTTCAAAATAATCTGTTGGCCTGCAGATTGGCATTCAATAAGCAAATATTTGTATTTTCTCGACCAAACTTAGCCATTAAAGGGTTAAAACCTTCCAGATTTGACAAAATTTATCAGTGGAACAAACTTCAAGAGATTTGATTGGTTAAATTGTAGGGTTGCCATGAAAATCTGCTCAACTGAGAAATTTGTCAACAGTAAAATCATTATGTGACACACACACCCTCCCAACCCCCACCCCGCCCACCCCACTCTAACTGTCAGTAGTGACCCGTTAAGTTTTAAGATAGTAAAATAGGAAGAATATAACCAGAATTGATGAATCCAGTTTTAGCTATGCACCCCCACCCTCCCGCCCGCCATCTCTAGCTAAGCTCCACCCACGTTTTCCCGTGTTGGGATCGATCGATCCCTGAACTCCCAGAATCTCAATTTCTGTAAAACTATGCAGGTAAGCTGTTGAATATTTTGAGACTAAATTGCCTGGTTGCTGTTGCTGCCTATGGCAGGAACAATTTCCAGTCAAATTAGTTTCCAAATATTCATCAGCATTTTTATTCGATAGTAAATACATACAATTCGTACAACAACGTTTAGCCCGTCATCAATTAAGCGTTCACGACGAACATATCTACGTCATTCCTGACGGCATTGACTATGACGTCAGCCTACACGTCGCGAAGTTAATTATGTTATATGATTGATGGATAAATTGGAAAGGTCCATTAACGTGCGAATCTGAAATAATAGCTTATGTGAAGAACAGAATTTCGTTTATATTTCGTATATCAGATTTTTCTCAGTGGCTCAACAAGATCTCATTTGGAACTCGCTAATTGAGATCTGACTAAACTTGATAAATTTAATAGGAAATGAGAACTCTCTTGAAATCCTCTATATAGATATTGCTATCGCGTGAATATTGTCACGACTACGTAGCGCAATGTAGGAATGCGTTATAATAAATTACGTCATGAATGACTCGATTTAGTGCGTCTTCAATGCTTTATAGTCCGTCAGATTGTACGAATTGTACGTCTTTACAATTTAATAAACATGCTGTTGAATATTTTGAAACTAATTTGACTGGGCGCTGTTGCTGCCATCACCCAGTCAGGTTAGTTTCAAAATATTCATCAGCTTACCTGTATAGTTTTCTGGAAATCGAGATTCTGAGAGTGCATGGATCGGTCAATCCTAAAACAGGTGAATTGTGGGCGGAGCTTAGCTGGAGATGGGCGTGACATAGCTAAAACTGGATTCCTCCATTCCTAAACGTTATTTCTAATAGAGGGTTACATTTTAGCTAGGCCCCGCCCATTTCTAACTAAGCTCCTCCCCCGCTTTTACCCTGTTGGGATCGATGGAACACTGAATTCCCAGAATCCCAATATCAAGGTAACTGTACGGGTACTGTTGAATATTTTGAAACTAATTTAACTGGATGTTACTGGTGCCGATGGCAAAATAGATTCAATCAATTCAACATAATGTTTATTAAATAGTAAATATACACCTGTGCAAAAGTTAAGCACCACCCTATTTTTACGCATATGCGAGGGTATATTCATGTGCTATGAAGAAAGCAATAGCATAAACATTTATGTACCCATCCATCTTAGTGTAAGAGGTAATAATGCAACTAGAGGAATGCTGATTATGATGGTGGGGAAACACTGTATGTTTTTGTTTGAACTTGAAAACGAGGCCTGAATATGGTTACGTTGACACAACTGACAACTATTGCCCTACAGTTGACACACGTGGCTAGATTGTCATTAATGGTGTCTGAAAACGAAGTTTAACATCTGTGCACGAGTTTGAGACTGTCATTATTAATACCGGGTATATCCACCTTGTGCCTGGATGACGGCCTGGACACGACGTCTCATGCTGGTCACCAACCGACTGATACGCCATTGTGGTATTCGTTGCCATTCAAGATGGAGTGCGTCTGTTAATTCCTGTAGGTTCTGCACAGGAGGATCCCTCCTTCTCACCATGTTTCCCAGAATGTCCCAGATATGCTCAATAGGGTTCATGTCAGGGCTCCTTGCTGGCCATGGTAGGGTTTCGATGGCATTCTGGCGGAGGTATTCATGCACAGCTCTAGCACGATGTGGTCGGGCGTTGTCATCCATGAATATAGGGTGGGTTCCAGGTGCATGATTTACAAAATGAGGGACCACAACTCTATCCAGTATGGAATCTTGATATCTTTGTCCATTTAGTGTTCCAGGTACAGTCAACAGATCCAGCTTACAATCAAATGAGATGCACCCCCATGTCATAACGGAACCTCCACCAAATGGAACTTCTTCCATGATGTTACGTTGGTCGTACGCCGTGCGTCTGGACCTCCATACACGAGTTCGACCATCTGTGGCATGAAGCAGGAACCGACTTTCATCGGACCAGTGTACCCGTCTCCAGGATCTCATGTTCCAGTGTCTTCTTTCGTTGCACCACCTCAGACGCTCCTCTGTGTGGTGTGCAGTGAGGAGAGGACGTCTGACAGGTCTCCTAGCTTTCATGCCAGCAGCATACAGTCTCCTTTTGACGGTAGACATTGACACTCTATTGCGCGTTTCCCATTGCTGGCTGAGCACTCTGCTGTTGGTGAATGGAGATCTCCTAACAAGGCGTACTAGGGCTCGATCATCACGGGCAGTAGTCTTCTTCGGTCTTCCAGATCTAGGCCTGTCCTTCACCTCGTTAGTTTGCCCATGTTTTGCAATCAAACGATTGTTTACAGTATGGTTAATGTTCAGCTGTCTGCCAATCTCTCTGCATAACATACCAGTGGTATGCATGCCTATGATTTGCCATTTCACACGATCACTTAACCTTCGTCTTGCCATAGCGGTTCACAATCAAGAGTTAATTCTCTCTGTACAAATAAACCACGGTCATGAACACAAAATTCCTAATCTTGTCGCCTAAATCTGTATGTAATGTTCTAGACCTCAAACGGGACTTTTACATAACTGAACACGTGTGCTGTTTCCCGCCACGCACGGACATCAAGCGGCGTGAAGTCATGCATCAATGTGCATTTCGTACTTGGAATTATGTCAGCTAACGCGGGGACAAAAAGTATGGCAGCCTAGTTGTACCATCATGTTTCTACGTTCTATTGTTTTTGCTGGTGCTTAACTTTTGCACAGGTGTATACATAGGCCTACAATTCGTAGAATTGACGGACAATTCAATGTTCACGACGACGCCATTCACTACGCATTTTGATCGTGACGTCAACCTACATGTGAGTTATTTGATTATGACGTCATATTCTTGAGTGACAGATCGGATCTAACCATTTACAGTACCTACCTGCAGGGGGTATATCCTTGATAAGGCAGGTTACTGGGCCGATACCAGGCCAATTCGGTCCAGTTTTGGCCCATCATAGCTCAGTAACCTGCGCTATCAGGAGTGTGGTATTCGCCAGTCTTTAACATCCGGGAAGGGACTTAATACGTAATGTGCCTTTCCGGTTCATATGACCTCATAATCAACTACATGACATGTGGGATGACGTCATAATCAACTACATCATGAATGACTCGATTTAGTCCGTCTTAAACGCTTAATAGTGCGACGTTGTACGAATTGTATGTTTTTACTATTTAATAAACATTCTGTCGAATATTTTGAAACTAATTTGACTGGGCCCTTTTGCTGCCATAGGCGGTAGCAACAGCGTCCAGTCAAATTAGTTTCAAAATATTTAACAGCTTACCTGTATAGTTTTCTGGAAATTGATAGTCAGTGCGTTCACGGATCGATTGATCCCAACACGAGCAAGGTGTGGGTGAAGCGTGGATAGAGATGGGCGGGGCATAGCTAAAACTGGACCCGTCAATGACAGTATCTATCTTACTCTGTGTATAGACAGTAATGACAGTCATGATACATGTATTCTAACGCTACTGATTTTGGCATCAATACTAATAGTATAGATATGTTTTATCAGTGTCTGTCTTGGCGTATGGGTTTCACTTTTCTGAAGGCAAGAACAACGTTAAGTTTTTGTTTAGCTTTAGATCTTGGTTTCTGATTGCACATTGTAATCATTTTAAGCACAACTTGAGCAATGTGTTACATTGTTGTATATGGCGCTTACTGAGATGAAGAAATATAGTGACAATTTAAATCAAATGTCAACATAATTTTGACTGGTACAAAGCTTTAAATTTTTCTTTTATATATGCCTTTTATGACACGTGTATTTCGTTAGTGTCTCATGCCGTTGTAATTACTCATGAATATTCGTCTATACGTAGCAGATGCGGATAGGTGAGAATACATACCGTTGCCTGAAGGTCACTAACCTCATGATTAGGCCACTAACACAGTGATGATAATCTAGGTTAAAAAAATATTCTCCACTTTATAGCGTCAGTTCATGTGCTCTATTCTTTTGAAATTCTTAAACCTTTATATTGTCAATTGTTAAATAAAAAATCAGTGAACGCATCATAAGTAGTAATGGTGGGTTATAGTTGCTATTGGGCTTTTCGTTGGAATGTGGTCTTAACCAATCAGAACGCTCCATTTATAGTTGCTATTGTTTAGCGAACAATGGCGACTATATTCCCATAATTCTAGATTTTCAGTCGTTATTGTTTGGAGAACAATGGCGACTATATGCCCACGCGTGTTTTAGCGCAATGTCGAGCGCATGCATACAAATCTATGAAATCAATGGCGACTATAACACCCACCACCCACTTGCTAGATTCTAGAACGCTGTGGAATCGTGTGAATGAATATTGCTGTTGCTGTATTCTGTAAATGTTAACCCTTAAAGGTTGTGTATTTTACGATTTAACTTAGCGGCGGCGCCCCCCCCCCCCCCCCCTCCGTGGCTATCTACTGTTGTAAGGTAAAAATAATAAGAGAGGAGGCCTGATAATGTAAAAAAATAGAGTTTAAGAGGTGGTCTGATAAGGGAGGTCGTAGGAGGAGGATGCAGTATGAGGTTGAGGAGGGGTGAGGAATTACACCAATGCTCGATATTGATGTATATTTTGAAAATAATTTGACTGGTTCGTCGCTAACGTTAATTTATTAGTAAACTATTATGTTGAATATTTTGAAAACGTTTTGACTGTTGGCTTAACCGTCATTATGCGCAAATTTTTTTTTAAATACTTAATATTTCATTTGCAATAATGTCATTCGTTTTAGATTTTCTGGTTGCACGATGATTAAAAATGTAGTCATTATGTCTCTGAGTGCTCCATGTGTTTATATAGAATTGTATGTTGAGCGCTTAAAGTTTATTTGTTGCGTATAATTTATCCATACGACGTGAATAGCCGTGAGATCAATCTTTAATCGTAATACAAACATACCATGTGTTAAGGAATAATGTAAGAATGTACCTCCCTTCTCGTTCTACGTGTTTTTAAGAAATACTCAAAATTACTATTGAATTATCGCCTAGGTTACTCGCTAGGAGATTTCACTATGTAGTTGCGAATGCGTACTTCCCTGTAGTGTTTTTGAATAAATAACATAATCGTTTCCTAGTTCTTAACCAAGTAGACATATGCACTCATTCCCTTGGGCAATTATTAGAATATCATGTTTTGGCGCGTTAGTGCTTATGCATATTTATGATGTGTTCGCGCATTACTCATATTAACATTAAACATGACCGCTTCATTCGCTTTAAGTGCATCTGCTGTTAGATTTTGTCTATGTCTGCTTCCTCGCGAACTAATAATGTTGTTGGTATGTACCACGCATGACCACGACAAAAGGCTTCGCTCGTGGTGGAATACGAGGTTAAATGTGTCTGTATCGCTGGCATCTGGTTCTGATCCATCGTCCACAAGGGTGTCCTACTTCTATCACGTACGTGCCCCCCACACACATACGCACCTGACGCGCCAACACGCTCACGTAGGCTACTGCGCATACCATCACGCATGCGATGACACGCGCGTGACGACGCATGCGTGGCGCTACGCGTGTGCCCCTTGTCACCCGTGTTCCCTGGCCCCTTCGCGTGTACGTCGTGCATGCGTGCGTGCGTGCGCGTCTGCCTCTTTTTATGCGCCCGTTTGTGTGTGGGTGTATGTATGTAACATAATTTTGGTCTATGGTGGCCCCTTAAAAAGAGGCCTATTTCTTTATTTTTATTTTGCTTTAACGTAAATGTTTTTTATCTCAATTTATGCAAACGATAAATTCTGTTTTGTTACCCGTGCAACAATCATTACGAAGTTGGTACTTCGCATGCACCCATTTGTTGTAATTGCGCTCGTCCAGATCTGCTAGATAATCTCTCCAGCGGTTCCGGACTTCACGCAATGACGTTAAAAATGGTTGCTGTACTGGTACCTCGTTCTATTTGTTCCATTCGATGCAACCGCAATTAATAGGCGTAGAACCGTTCGTTCTCCATCGATCGCATAATTGAGTTTCCAGATTCGTTTTGGCAAATTCAAAAAATCTGTATATGCCTTACTAGTCACGCGCATTTAGCTTTTAAGCTAAAATATGAACTGTCAGTAAAACTATCTTTCCAATCTGAACACGCCCTTATTTCGGTCACATGTTTTTTTCTCCACCGCTTAAAATTAACATCATCGGTTTTCAAAACATTACTATTGCACCACGTTTGAATGACATTTTGTTTATAGAAAACTGGAATTGATACGCATGGTTCAATTACAGAGCACGTCATATGGTTTTCTCTGTATTCAAATATGTCCCATTTTTTGTCATTGTCACGATGTGAATACGATTAATTTTGGATCATTGGGTCATTGTGGTACGCCTCGCGCGCCTAGTGTACCATTAATTTTTATCCATTATCAGCATTCATCCATCGTGGTGTATCAAAATGGCGATAATTGGGGATGGATGGGTGAGGGGTGAGAAGGAAACACGAAGAAATAATAACATATTTTTACAAAATAAATGTATTTTTTATTGACACGTGCACTTTTCTTATGATAAATATTAGCGATATTTATTCTCGAAAATTAAAAAGAAAACATAGTACATAAATAATTATACATTAAACATGATAATTTTTTCTGTTTATTCATAATCCTGCGCATCAGACGTTTCACTATCGCGTCATTTTTGTCTCTGTTTCTTAGAGCCCATAATATATTTCATGTGTACACCTCTCGAACGATGGTATAAGAAATATACGCAATAATATCTGCAAGTTGTCGTCACGGTTGGTTGAACACGTACATTGTTGTAATAATAAACACGCGCACGGTGTCGATTTTGTACATTTGATATCATTCTTCCGTCAGAAGGGCGTCTTCCATAAGGATCAAAGTATTCAGCATTTCCATTTCTAGTGTAATAAACTGCCACCCAATGTTGTCCGGATTTATTACTGGGATGCGTGTTTATTACTAATGAGGCCGGGAGATATTTAATATGTGTGGGTACATTGTCAATTGGAAAAACACTGAGAAAGTGTTCACGCGTTTTATTGTCGCTGAATAATAAATCCTCTATTTCAAATGTATTCAACATATTTGTTAATAATCTGTTAATACGTTAAAGTCTGATCCAATTTCTATCATATTATCAAATTCAGCATAGCAAATTACATTGGTTGTAGCGGTAAGTGCTTGAGCAAAATGGAAGACCACTCTTAGCGAACCAGTGCGTGTAGGGTAGCGATGCTCTGAATCAGCTAGACCTGGCGTAAAACCCCATGCAAACAATGTGGTTCCATGTCTGAACTGCGTCTTATTTATCAGATATCCACAGTCTTTGAATAACGCCCAGTACCGCTGAATAGTGAGAAATAAGCGGCCAAGTAAATGTCCTCGCTAAACGAAGGTCGTATTGGCGATGTTGTAACCTCTTCTCCATTTATATAACATGTAGCATAGGTAGTGTTATTGTTATCAAACTTGAACGGATTTTTATGTACCACACCATTATAGGCATCATTAGGTACAAGAGCGAATAATACTCTAGTAGGTAGCTGACCAATAAATATATTATCTCTATCGATGCTCATAACACCGCTAGGTGCTGTAAATGTCTTACACACTACCCTGCGAATAGGATATTTTGCGCTTGTCTGTCTCAGAGTAACGGCGTGCGCCACTAGCAGATCTGCTGATGGGATAACTTTGCGTACAAATAAGTTAGCCGACATTATTTTCAATTTAGGCCTCACTCCTTCTGCAGCCATAATGGCGAACGCATCTTTACTCCTCTGTAGGCGTACTCTTAAATCAATGGAACCGAGCAGGAATCGGTCCTGCGGAAACATATCGCTGTGCATGCGGCCTATTAATTGCACCGTTTTACTCTGCGCCATCCTTCTTCTACGTGCTTGAAATCCTAAGTTAGTATCGGCGATATTATCAAATTCGCCGGCATCATCTATTTTCCATCCGGCAAGTTGTAGATGCGAGGATGCGGCATCGCTGCCATAATTTAGTAACATCTCGATGTACAATCGGAAAGCATAATTTTCGTTCGAGTCACTGACACGCTTTCCATTAAAAAAAACATCCACTTGTGAGAACATCGTATGCAAAAGATTATTCGCAGGCGCTATCAGGTCACTCGCCTCGAGTGTCTTCTCATCACCATTTCGATCTAGCTTTACTAGCTTAACTTTAATCGAAAGATAAGATTGTCGTAAGATCTAAATATCTATCAGCAGACCCGCTGATGTAAAACTCGATCAGTCCACTATCTGATAAACTAGATACAGGCTGAAACTGTTCCCATTTTGCAAACTCCATTGTCGTCACTATGGGATACATCTCAAAAATGTCTAATTCGCTCTTCGAGCACTCGCAGATCTGATTAAGTTCCATGTTGTTTGTTAATTAAAGATATCACCTTGTTTTCTCTGCCATCTATTGCGACCCTTCCTCTTCGGTATCACGCGCATTGACTGAGCATTACCTGTATTATTCCTCTTTTTACATTTAGGTCGAGGTGGTCTTAAACCACCTCGCACTGCTGTTACAGCTTCTGGTATCAAAGACCTGGCAACACCACATGCTCTCGACTTTAATGCTGTTTTAATATTTTTTCCAGCCATCACGTCCTTAGCCAGTCCGATTCCAGCACTAAGAGCTTGTTTACCTACAGATTTAGCCACATTTCTTGCGAAAGGTATTGCTGAACGTAATAGCCCACCTAAAATATTACCGAGTCCATGTCCTGATTGGTATCGTGCGCCTACAAAAACTGGAATATGTCCATGACCCGCTTGACTCGCGTAGTAATGCGGCAGCGCTAGAGCATTCATTCTTCCTCTCATTGTCCCTCTCATCGTCCCTCTCATTATCATTGTCGTCATCGTCTGAAATGCAAACAGAGTACACTCGGTGTCGTAGAATGGGACATTGGCACCAGTTCTATCCATTATAAGTATTCCAATAGAATCGATGTAGTTCTTTGACACAGTATGGTATTGAATATCAGGAAACGTCCACTGACATAGATCTTTTCCTCCATCTGTACTAGAAACGGGTATCACTCTGAGTAGCGGTGCGGAAGTATCGCCTACCATGCTGTGTGAGACTACGTTGCAGTATATATACACGGTCGAAGGACCACCCTCATGATTTGAACGAAATGATTTTTAAAAGTGTGTAGGTCCCATATGTATTTTTCCTCCTTCGAATCCGATTAAATTTGTTACTTCTCCACTTAAGCGTATAGCGTAATTATCTTTAACTGTGAGAGAAACTAGATTCGCGCGATACAAGTAAAAAGTAAAATCTTGTCTTGCTCTCTATCTGGCCATTTAGATAGTCTACCATATTTTTTATGGCATAGTACCCTTTCGGCACATTGATAAATGGAGCTTCTGTTTGGACATAATAATAATGTTCGCTTCTACATGAACGTATTTTACTGACATTATTTGTTTGCTCATTTCGCACATCTTTTCCCCGAGCATTTCGTGACCGTTTTCCCCGATCGGCAAGGCGTGGATTACCGAAACCATCTTTTAAAACTAGTGGAAAAGCCGTTGTCTTTTCTATTTCTGACGTGCTGGCGACATCTTTGCTAATTTCTGTCGCATCACTCCCTTTCTTCTTTTCCTTTATCTCCTTCTTAGTAAATGCATATATTTGGACAAAACTTTCCTCCGCAATAGTAAGCCAACTCCTCGGATATAACACGCTCGAGAGGCCCACTTCCCATTCGCCATCTAATGTTAATGGAGTTTGCAGACGTGTTCAAAACTCTGATATCTTATTGTTTGGAAAGAACTGGGTACTACTATTACTCGGAAGCGTTATGTAAAATTGATCCTCGTTCATTCTGAGTTGAATGATGTATGGACGTCTTTATGTGTGGACTAGGCAATATATACCCTAGACATCCACTCAAAAGCAATATCCATATGCCTGATTGCCCATTTTGTATACTCAGATTCACGATACATGTAATGTGTATGATATAAATTATTATAATTTGAGCAAGGTATACCATTTTTTCTTTCGGTACTCGCGAACCCATCATTCGCCACATGCTCTGATCCGATCTTCTCTCCATATATTCATCCATTGTTAATGATGTATAGTACTTAGTTCGTTAACCCATGTGTTAAACTTAGCCGGGTAACCGAGCCACTTTACCAGATACTCGCGTTGTCCCTTTTTATTTTTTCTACTTTTAAGTATTTTATTCCACGGCGTACTCTTTATCATTTTCTTCTATCACTTGCTGTATTTCATCACGATAAAAAGTACCAATAATCGGGTCGCCTCCATAGTCTTCTAATTTATATAAGTATGGATATTTGTCTGTAAGCACCTCATGCACCTTAAACAATTCGCGACTCCATTGCCTGCGATATGCTTTTTCAAATGGCATTTTTGCTTGTGATATTCTAACATGGTCGCCTTGAGTAGGGATGTTTTTAGATTTGGCACATTTCTTCATCTTCTTTCTATATATATTTCTCTATGCGATTAACTCAGTACTACAGTCGACTTCGGAAGGAGTCATGCGCGTACTGGAATGTGTGGTGTTATTGTACGCCGCGACTAAACTAGGTAATACATCGATATAGTTTCGTGTATTTTTATGCATCATATATCTGTATATTCGTCCCTTCAGTGTGCGTTGAAAACGTTCTACCATTGCCGCTTTCGTTTCATTTTGAGAAGTGTAGAAATGTAGTGCTGGTGAATTTGATAATGTTGCCGATACTAACTTAGGATTTCAAGCACGCAGAAAAATGATGGCTGAAAGCAAGACAGTGCAATTAATTGGTTGAATACACACGGATATGTTTCTGCAGGATCAATGTCTGATCGGATCCGTTGATTTGAGAGTACGCCTGCAGCGGAGTAAAGATGCGTTCGGCATTATGTCTACAGATGATCTCAAACCTAAGTTGAAGTTTTTGTCAACTAACTTATTTGTAGGTAAAGTTATTCCATTCTCTGATTTGTTAGTATCACACGTGGTTACTCTGAGAAAGACGAGTGCTAAATACCCTATTCGTTGTGTTGTATGTAAAACATATACGGTACCGAGTGGAGTTATGAGTGTGGATAGAGATATATTTATTGGACATACAAGAGTATTATTCGGTTTTGTACCAAATGACGCTTATAATGGTACTGCTACTAAAAACCCATTTAGGTTTTACAATAATCAAACCACCTATGCTACATGTTATATTAATGGGGAAGAGGTGACAACATCACCAGTACGCCCATCATTTAGTGATGACATTTACTCTGATGCCTACTTTTCGATGTTCAGTGGTACTGGAGCGCTATTTAAAGACCGCGGGTACTCGATTGATAAAGCACACTTCAGATATGGCACAACACTATTTGCATGGGATTTTACTCCTGATTTAGCTGATTTGGAGCACCGAAACCCTACACGTATTGAATGGTTGAGTCGTCTTCCATTTTAGCGAAGCACTACCTGATACAACAAACGTGATTTGCTATGCAGAATTTGATAATACGATAGAAATCAGATGAGACGTTAATGTATTAAGATTTTTTTTTAAATGCTGAATACATTTGAAATAGAGCATCTATTATTCGGTGACGACAAAACGCGCGAACACTTCCTCAGCGTTTTTCCAATTGACAATGTACCCATTCATATTAAATATCGTCCATCTCCATTAGTGATAAACACACATCCCAGTAATAAAGGCAGGCAGCACTGGGTCGCGGTTTATTACACATCGAGTGGAAAAGCAAAATACTTTGACCTTTATGGAAGATGCCCTTCAGACAGAAGAATGATATCAAATGTACGCAATGGGCATCATGCTCGTATTTATTTCTATAATGCTGAACATGTTCACCTGGCACCGACAACATGCGGATATTATTGTGTATATTTCTTATATTATCGTTGGAGAGGTGTAGACATGAAGCATATACTATGGACATCAAGAAAACATAACAGAAACGATGCGAAAGTGAAACGTTTAACTCCAAGAATGAGAGAAAAGATGTGAAAAATAACAATGGATAATTAATAATAATATCTATTGTTTCTAACGTATTTATAGAATAAGTGATGTCATTAAATGTTGTTGCTAATTTAGTTTATTATTGTATTTTCTTACTTTGCTTCGATGTGTCAATAAAATAAAATAAGTGTATTATTTGTTCTCCGCCCATTATACTGTTGCCCCAATATCGCATTGCAATATGCATGCATACTAATGGAATAATATCATGTTTATACACACGCACACAGGGCACACGGGGCATGCACACATGGTGCACACACATGCATGCACACAGGGGCACGCACACATATGGGGGGGGGGGCACACATATGCATGCACACGCACAGGGGCACAATATATAACAAGTGGTATCTCATATTATATCGGTGTCGTGCCTAAACCATCATGTCATACACAAACGGCGTGAATCAGAACTAGTGCAGGCTGTGCGCTATTGTTCATTAGTGGGACGCTGCACGCTATTGTTCTAAATGACCGTCTGTGCGCTATTGTTCATGCAGGTGGCCACTGGACGCTATTGTTCTAAATCCTGATTGATCGAGATAGGGTCAAATGTCACAATTTAATACCATATAGTTTACAAAAGTCATAATGTTATTTTCTGATTTTTTTCAAACCTAAATCGTGGCATGGTGGTAGTTTAAGCAAATATTTTTTGATACTAGTTTGGCATAGGAAGTCTCAATTCGCGCTAGTTTCACAATATTCATCAGATATACGACTAAGGAATGAACCATATTTTAACGTTTTGATTTTTCAAACCTAAATCGTGGTGCAATGGTAGGTTGAGCGAATATTTTTTGATACTAATTTGACATAGGAAGCTACAATTCGTGCTAGTTTAAAAATATTCATCAGATACCAAACCGCCATGTGCTATTGTTCATAAGTGGGCGCTGCACGCTATTGTTCTAAATGACTGGCTGCGCGCTATTGTTCATGCAGGTGGCCACTTGACGCTATTGTTCTAAATCCTGATTGGTCGAGATAGGGTCAAATGTCACATTAATCATTTTGACATAACAATAGCGCACAGCTGGTCACCTGCAATTCATATGTGACCGTTGTTCATGCCATTATTCAAGTCATGTTCAATAACATAGGAAGCCACAATTCTTCTTAGTTTCAAAAAATTCTATTTTTTAATTCAACGAGGGGGGGGGGGGGGCGGCGCCGCCCACCTAATGAATACGTTAAACACGTTCAGCCAGAACACGCTCATCATTATGCACGCAGGTCAATATCTATTTAAAAACACATTAATCTATGCATTAACACACATATGTCATTTAGCGAACAGACAATAGTGTGTAGCCAGACATTTAGAACAATAGCGGACACCTGCATGAACACATCTACCCGCTCATTTAGAACAATAGCGTCCACCCACTCATTTAGAACAATAGTGTCTACACACTCATTCAGAACAACCAATCAGAATGCAGTATTTAAATAGGTCAAGAGCTCATTTGCATGACAATAGCGTCCAGCCTCCCCCTTGACTACTATTGCACTGCTCTGGACTGAAGAGATGATGCTACAGCACATTCAACAAGCAGGTTTGGAAGTCGGACAAATAGCAAACTGAGAGACCAAAGTTTTTAAGCTTACAATCGTAAACTCGCTAGAACATGTTACACACTTTAGGTGCACATGACATGGGTAAACAGTGCCAAGAAAGACACTAAGATCAGGAACCCACTTGTCTGGAAGGTTTGCAGCATAATGGTAAAGATCTGGTAGTTGCCCATTCATATCAAATTGAAGATTCGGTTCTTTGACATGTTTGAAGCAACTGTCAAGTCAATACTAATTTTTGGGTGTGAAACAGGGACAATAATAACCAAACTCCAGAGAACTAGGCAGATGTTACAATAGGCTTTTGCGAAAAACACTAAACATACATTGGCAGGAGCACAAAACAAACAAAGAATTGTTTGTCTCTCCTAAAAATGTGACGAAGATTAAAACTAGCAGGCCACTGCCAACGTTATACCGAAGAGGCAGCCTCAAACTGATGAGAAGCGGAAGCGAGGCAGACCACCTTTAACCTACTTCGATGTGCTGCTGAGTGATGCCAGCCTTACCAATAATGACGAACAATGATGTCCAATGATGGCTCATCAATGCTCACGTCTTAAGTAAGCAATCTGGGTCCTATAATAACACAAGCATCCCACATGTATATTCACTCCATAGATTCGCATCATTCCCACTCCACATAATGGCGCTACATAACATTGTTATTACATACATTTCTAGTAATCTTATTATTACAAGCTATTGAATGGAAACACAAAATTGGATGATCATAATGACTTGAGGCATCCACTTCTAACTATCCCCCGCCCACTGATAGCTAAGTTCCACCCACTCTTTTCACATGTCGGAATCAAGTTGAAACTTTGAAACCTGAATTACCAGAATCAAAATTTCAAGGTAACAACATGTATACAGGTAAGCTGAACAGTTCCAAGTCAAAAAGGTTTCAAACTATTCAACAAAATGTTTATTAAGTTCGATATTCATCAGACATAAAATTACTTCACTTCATGACAAACTTTTTAATTTTTGGGACAGACTACATCACCATAATTGTGACATCAGCTAACATGTGATGTATTTGATTATGACAGATACTTGAGAGAGGATCCTTCATTGAGGAAAGTAGATGTCAAGTTATTGATTGAATTGTACATGTATCACTATAATACCCCTAGTCCATATGTATATAAACACAACCCATACAGTATAATTAGCAAACAGATTTTATTTATTTCAAATATAACACTAATACAGTACAGTAACTATAATAAATATATCAACAAAACACTTTAATATTAAAAAAATAAAGTGCAATTATTATTATTATATCAGTCAATATGTTTGAAATTTTCATTTCAAATTTAAATTGTATAATTTTATCTCTTAAAGCTTCATATCAATATCCGACAACAAACAAGGAATGTATCATAAATATGTATAAAGGTAAAACTATAACGTTATAGGATAAAACAGATATGAGAATGACAATTTGTAATATGTCTCATCCAGATAATGGTCGCATTGTCCGGACATGTTCGAGAAACATTCTCAACTTCTGCTAGGGTATAAAGTCAGTCGGATAAAACAGATATGAGAATGACAATTTGTAATATGTCTCATCCAGATAATGGTCGTATTGTCCGGACATGTTCGAGAAACATTCTCAATTTCTGATAGGGTATAAAGCCAGTCGGACATCTTGACTCATTTTTGTGATAATGTCGAGGCAACATTTTGTGGAAATATCACCAAAATTATGGCACTTCCTTTTACAGAACGACTCCTATCAAGGAAAAATAAGTTATATATCTATATCCAGCAGGAAACACATATGTATCTTTGTTGTAATATGAATATCTATGTTGACAATATGTGATAACAAACACAAGAAAGCTGACGGCCATGAAAACTAGAAAACGTTTGACTCAGAGGGCCCAACAATCACTGAAAATACCTTTCTCTATGTAGTAGGTAACAATTTCATTCAAAGCCTTCATTTTGTTAAAAAAAAGAGAAAAAAAAGGAAATTGACAAAAATTTTGTTTTTGCATTAAAAAGCACATTTCTACCCAAAATAAAGTTGAGTCCTTCAAAAGGCACATATTTATAAAGAAGGAGCCTGCCAAGTTTCATTAAATTATTTTAAGCGAGTCTGTATGGTATGCTGTTTACGAGAACATTGACAATAATCGTGAGCCCATTTTCACCCAAAACCTTGGACCTATAAAAATGCATCCTTCAAAAGGCACATATACTCATCATAAAGAAGCAACCTGTCAAGTTTCATTAAATTATTTAAAGCGATTCTGTATGATATGGTGTTTACGAGACAATTGACAAAAATCATGTTTTTGCATTAAAAAGCCAATTTTCAAACAAAATTTTTGGAGAATCCTTGAAAAGAAGCCACCTGCCAAGTTTCATTACGTTATTTTAAGCGATTTGTGTTTACAAGAAAATTGACAAAAATCGTGAGATTTTGCATTAAAAAGCCCATTTCCACCTAAAATCTTAAAGGTGAATTCTTCAAAAGGCACATCTGTGCATCATAAATGAGGCATATAACAATTTCATTAAAATATCTGATGCGGTTCTGTATGATATGCTGTTTACAAGATATTGTGGATGGAGACAGACAGATGGATGGACAGCCGGATAGAGATGCGGTGATTACTATAGAGTGACCGCACCTTCTGGTGTGGGCCCTAAACATGGCAAATTATTTAAATTCAAAGTATTAATTTAAATGAAATATGCTTACACATTGCTAAGAAATATGTTAATTAAAAAAACCCATTAAAAAAATAACTGATTGAAGTTGCATAAGTGATTTATAGCTTTATTGAAATCAGAGTGATCAATGTTAAAATAATGGCCAAGAGAAATATAGCACCGCCACATTCACCACAAGGCTTGCATCATGAAAAGTATAGTATAAAGTCACAGCACTTAATGAAAACCATCAGCCAGATAGTAATTATGCAGATGGCATTTCTTTAGTTCCATTGTAATTGTAAGATTCCAAAACGAGATTATGGAATAGGAAATAGTTGTATTAAAATATCTACGTTTAGAAAACACAAAGAAATCAAAGGTATTGCGCTACTGTTTAGTCATATTCAGATGTCACGTTTGAATTTTTGGTCAACATTTTGAAAACAATTTGACAGCATCAAAAAAGCATCCGCTTTTGTTTCTACGAGAATTCTTAATACTTAACAGATGTACTATTATGATAATGTCTATTATCTAGTCTAGCTCAAAATAAACAATTAAAACTCCGCACTCTCCTGGTCCTGCCCATACTGTGTCAGGGAATACCATAGCCGCAGGTACCGAGTCAATTCCCAATCAGACAGATTCGTCATATATTTGCCTTGACAAACAGCGAAAGCAGCTCAGCCTCACCTCAGCGGGGCAGCTGAGCGAGGGCCATAGTACATCTGGTAAGTATTAAGAATTCTCGTAGAAACAAAAGCGGATGCTTTTTTTATTCTACTTCGAATAATACTTACCAGATGTACTATTATGATAAACTCCGGATTTCAACAGCCAGGAAATACTGGTGGGAGGAGGTGAGGCTCGAACGAGCACTCATCTACCATCCAACAGAGAAGGTTGTGAAGAGACTAGAACCCTGGCATATGCTTGGGTTCTGCTATCTGACTCATAGAGTGCTAAACTTCCATGGTCTAGACCGCGCTCCCCCCCCCCCTCTTTTGTCAGCACAAAATTCAGAGGGCTGTCAATGGGGATGCAACACCCACCAGACCCGTGTCAGCCCCAAGTCTCAGCTACGGCAGTCCAGTAGAGTGCAAAGAAGCTACTACAACTTCTAATTTTGAAAAAATATGAGTATATCGATTAGGTTTTCAAATTGGAATGAGTCTAATGTCTGTTTGAGGGGATAAGTATACTCTTATACCAGACTATTTACCTAAGCAGTCTGGTATTTCGACTAAGTAAATTATTTATAGTCACTTAATTAATGTAAACACTCACCATTTTGAGTGCTTGGTCTTTTCTTGTTCATCACAGGAGCTCGGCCCAATACACGGTCGTTCTCAGGTCATGTGCATAGCCATTGTTCAGTGCAAGTGGAAGAACTTGTGATGTGTGCGAAATAGTGGTCGGATGTGGCTTAGTTCAGATTCGATAAATTGGAGACGGCTACCGGATTAATTGCGCTGGAGATGTCGCGAAGGTAGAAATCAGTGAATGACGACGCGGCATGCCATTGTGCTACAGACATCACCTCCTCTAATGAGACACCCATATAAAGGGCCGATGATGCTGCTAGTGCTCGGACCTGATGGGCATTCGCACGATCAATCTGCTTTCATGTAGCGATTTTGTGCGACATCTGAATAGTGTCGACTATCCAATGAGAAATGATATCTTTCGAGGCACACAAATAAGAAGCTTTGAGACATAACCACAGAGATTTCGGGTCATCTCTCCACTCCTCAGTATGTTTCTTATACATTTTCAGACATCTGACAGGACACCAAGCAGAAGAGTTTGGGTCATGTCTAGTTAAACGTGACAAATTGATCGGCTGTTCTGGATATTTAAGTGACTGATTCTTTGCCAGGAAACAAAGACGTGGAAGTAGTCTTAAACCTTCACCCGTGACGACAAAACGGTCTTGTTCGGCAGAAAGCGCATGTATTTCGCTTCTCCTTCTCGCCGACGCTGCTGCAACCAAGAAGACTGATTTAATAGTTAACAGTTTAATGTCTATAGATCTAATTGGTTCAAAGGGAGCATGCCCTAAAACCTGTAGAACAAGAGATAGATTCCATGCTGTGATAGGAATTGGCTGTCTAGGTCGCAGATTGCTCATTCCTTTAATAACTCCATTTAAAGTGTCATTTTCCACTACTTCAATGGCCAGACTGGGAATGACTGAAGCTAATGCAGACTTATATGCTTCTAGGGTTGAAGGTACAAGTTTGTCAACTTCGTACAAATGACAGATAAAATCTGCTACGTGTTGAACAGATGCAGAAAACGGATCGATATCTCTTCCCTTACACCACTCTGCAAATTTGTTGATTCTATAATTATATGTTTTAGTGGTTGAACCTCTTCTGGCTGAAGCGATAAACTTTGCTGCTTGCTCAGAAAAGCCACCCTTAATTGCACGCTGCTTGATAACATCCATGCAGTCAATTCGAACATTTCTGGTCTGTCGTGGAGGTTAGATCTCTTCTGTCTGGAAGAGGGATTGGATTGCAGACCAGAAGGTCCAGCAGATCCGTAAACCATGATCGGCCTGGCCAATAACGGGCGATCAGTAGCACTTGGCACATACCCTCTCTTATCTTTGCCAGAACTTTTGGGATGAGAATCGTTGGAGGATACGCATACGCGTACATTCCCTTCCAACTTATCGCCAGTGCGTCTACCGCTAGAGCTAGCGGGTCCGGGATCGGTGACACGCAAGTGACCATCTTCACGTTTTGTTTCATCGCAAACAGGTCCACATTTGGCTTGCCCCAATGTTTGAATAGAACCTCCGCTACCGATTGGTTGAGCTGCCATTTCGTCGGATGACAAACCGTCCTTCGACTGAGAGCATCCGCTAGGATGTTCAATCTTCCTGGAATATGTGCTGCCCGAAGAATAACATTCCTCTCTTGGCACCACAGCAGAAGGTTCCAAATCATCATACACAACTCCGGTGATCTTGTCCCGCCTTGGCGGTTCAAACAAGACACCACTGTTGAGTTGTCTGTCCTTATTAGGACAACGTTGTCTTGAATTAAATTCTCGAACTTTCGAAGTGCCAATACCACCGCTAATAGTTCGAGAACATTGATATGTTTCTGCGCATTGGTCCGATCCCATTCCCCTGACTGATCGTCCAATACTGCTCCCCAACCTGTCGTCGATGCATCTGTGAAGATGGACATCTGTGGTTGAGGAGGTTGTAGAGGAACACCTCGCAGGAGATTCTGTTCTGATAACCACCACTGAAGGTGGAATATCAATGGGTCTTTTACTGGTATCCTCAGAGATAACGGATCCGTTTTCTGAGACCAGAATGACATTAGATACATCTGAATTGGCCTGCGCCTGAGTGCCGCATAAGGAACCACCTTCTCCAGAGACACTAGTAAACCCAGTATTCTGAGAAATTGGCGCGCCATCAGATAGGCTCCTAGAGAAACCAACTCCAGAACTGCAATCAGGCTCTTGACTCTGCTCTCCGCCGGAAAAGCTACGCCGTCCCCGAGATTGAAAAATATTCTCAGAAAAACAAACTCCTGGGATGGAGTCAATTCTGATTTCTCTAAATTCACAATCCATCCTAGATCCTTTAATAAGGCTAGGACCACCTGAAGATTGTTGCGCAGAGTGACTGAATTCCCCGCCTTTAGCAGCCAGTCGTCTATGTAAGTATGAACAGCTATGTTTTTCCTGCGAAGATAAGAAGTCATGGCGAGAACCACTTTGGTGAAGACCCTTGGTGCTGTGGTCCAGGCCGAATGGAAGCGCATTGAATTCCCAAACATTGTCTTGGAATGCAGAGCGAAGGTATTTCTGAAAAGGAATTGACATTGGAATATGAAAATAAGCATCCTTCAGATCTATCGACACTGCCCACATGCCTTTTCTCAGCCCTGTCATTACCGCTGCTACAGTCTCCATCTGAAATTTGGGAGAAAGAATATGTTCAACGGTTTGAGATTGAGAATTGGTCTCCATCCTCCGGTACGTTTCGGAATGAGGAACATCATCGAATAGAAGCCTAGGGATGACTGATTGCGGACTAGATGAATCGCATTCTTCTGATGAAGAGATTCTATTTCTGAGCAAATGGCATCTACACAATCGGATTCCCTTGGAACGGGTGTCCATACTGGAGTCGATGTTAACGGAACTAACGATTGACGGATGAGCCAGTCCGGTTCGTAGCCGTTTCTTAACCACTGACAGACTAAACAATCTCGCACGACCTGTTCCCATGGGCTTGGGAACAGTTGAAGTCTGCCTCCGACGGTAGGAATCTGCACACAGCTGGCGGTCAAGATTGCACGAGAAGACGCTAAATCGCTTGGGTGAAGACTCTCGACTCCCTTCGTTCCTGACGTCACCGGAACTTTTTCCGCCGGAAATCCGTCAGGACCGGCCTCCACGGCCGCCCCGCGGCTTCTTGGAATATGACGGTCCGGAACCGCCGCCACGATTATCCCTATGGTAACCGCTGCGGCCCGAACCGCCACCCTTCCTGTCATCCTCATACAGCCTCTTAATAGAGGGCTTGTATGAGGACGAACGGCCAGGTCCTTGAGATCCGGATGCCCGATGGGCATCACAGCCAGAAGGACGGAAGGGCGATCTTTGGTGCTGCCTCTGTTGCTCTTGCCGATGCTGCTTGTAGAACTGCTGCGGCTGTGTCCTCTTAGTCGACTTCCACGACTTGCCGACTACTTCTTGTTCAGCAACCATTGACGCGACCTTGGATAAGGCTTGTCGTGCCGAGCCGCCGAACAAGCCTGGACCGATGAAGGGCGCAGAAGACAATGCAGCCCTCATCTCCGGTCCCAGTTCTACACAATCGAGAACCATTCTCCGTCGCTCTGCCAATGTTCTGGTGATCACCCTGGCCAGGCAATCTTGAGACAAGCACATGGTGTCCCGAATAACTCCGGGAGCAGCCTCTGGCACTTGTCCACCTTCCGCCGCGCAGGCCAGCATACCCTGCAGGATGGTACATCCGTGCGAGAGCGCAGCCATGGCTGTCCTCTCCGCATCTTCAATGAGCGTAAGCTCATTGAACGGATCTTTGTTAACTTGGGAAACTAAGGGATGAGTACGCCCCTTAGATTTTCCAGCCAACGGCCTATTCAGCGCCTCTCGCTCCCCGATGGAAAGCCGTGGAACCCTGGCATACTGATGGTAGGCCTGCTCAGGAAAATGGACCCTACTCCTTATCCTCTTCGGGGCTTTGGGCAGCGCATACTCTGGCTGAACCAGACGGTATGCCGCAACCTCCAACATGTCAGAAGTCTGCGTGTCCAAAGGGAGTGTCGGCATGGCCGAAGAGCCACTTGACAGAGCGCTAGCCGCTCGCTCTGACATCCGTTCCATCGCCGGATCGCGCTGAGATCCTAGATCAGATGCCAACCCGAGACGGTCGGACATCCAGCCAAGGATCTGCACCTATTCAGCTTCGGTGCAGAAAGCGGATTCGTCCATCAATGAACTACCGTTTTCATCTTCCCCTCTCACCCTTGGATGAGTAGGCTACCGACGATCCATGCTGAGAGCTATGGGCCGCACTTCTAGCACCATGAGGCACGTCCATAGCCCGACTACCAGTGGCACCGGTGTCCAACGAATCGCCGGACACGGATTCACCGCAGTCCATCGGCTCCAGCACGGGAGGCGGGACCACAGCCGCTTTCACTACGGCAGGTGTCGGCATTCCGAGAGGAGCCGCACCTAACGCCGCCGGGATGCCGCTAGGAACCGCAAAACACGGCTCCACCGACAATGCGTGTTGCACGAAATCTGGATGCAAAATGCCCGACGGAACGTCGACATCACCATCCGCTTGGCAGACCCGTACAAAACCCGAGGGACATCCCTGGGATGTACTGGGCATAGCCGTCAACGAGATATCCGGCATGCCAGAATCTTCCATCAGAAGATCTTCCTCCTCAGCCGTCGGCTCTTGAGCCAAGGTCAGAGAAGGGACAGGTGGTCGACCCTACGCAGAACTAGCCGGACCACCTAAAAGTTGCCCTGCACCAGCCTGCATCATCGGGACCATGGACTGCAATGACTCGAACATTGCCTTTAACTGGGCCGCCCATACGCCCAGTGCTGAATCCATGCGATCATTCAGACGACCTTCCAGTCCTCTCAGTGATGCCTGACCCAGCTTGGCCGCCTTGTCCCTCGCGATCCTCTCCAAGCGCGCACGTCGATCACGATCGAATTCCGCCACCATCTCCGACGACCACTTGGTGCACACATCACAGGGACTTCCAATCTTGCACTTAGCGCAAGCCACACAATGATGGCCCGAGTACTTGCGCTTCATGAACCTGTTGCATTTGTGACACATGTCCTGGTTCTTGGCTTTCTGCGAACACAAAGAATTAAAACGCTGCACATGACAAACGATGACGAGCAATACGCACAATTGACTTGATTGTAAAATTGAATTACTTAGAAAACATTAACTTTCTCTTAAATTAATGATAATCAAGCCTTAGGCAGGAAATATTTGAAACTTTTTTTAAGTGAAATTTAATAAACACAACTTGGAAGTTAACTAACGTTAATACAGCCAAGAATTAAATGCCGATCGCTACAAACACCCTCGACGCTGAAGCGAGAGCTAAAAAACTGGCATAAACAGAGTGCATAGATATGCGAAGCCAAGCGAAACAAGTCATGGGCGCCGCCATCTTGGCTAAGGGCGCATCCATCTTTGAAGGAACCGAGTCGCAAGAGAAAATAACCGAGTACCCGGATTAAGACTAACAAGTTAACGGGTACCGAGCGACTCCAACAATGGCTACCATTTTAGAATAATGTGCCAATTTAAGGAAATTTCAAAGTCATTATGGCACGAATGTATAAATTTTAGATTGATACAACCTGCCCCTGTGATGATTTCCCTAACTCCTCCATGAAGCCAACGATGGTTTTCTAGAAACAACGCTAAATCCGCTTAAATTAGAATAATTTTGAGCACGACAAAACATGCGACTTGTAAAAGTGCAAAATAGACGAATCTGTCTGTGATTGGGAATTGACTCGGTACCTGCGGCTATGGTATTCCCGGACACAGTATGGGCAGGACCAGGAGAGTGCGGAGTTTTAATTGTTTATTTTGAGCTAGACTAGATAATAGACATTATCATAATAGTACATCTGGTAAGTATTATTCGAAGTAGAAACAATCTTCACTGAAACACCAGGCTTTGGACATGTATTGCAAAGATATACTAACAGAATGCTTGTTATTATTAGTCTCACTATTCTTAGTAGTATTACCATTATGAATTATCATAATTACTACTTTTGCATAATTATTGCAGTGCAATAGCTGAAAAATTGTAAGCATAACTAATGTTAATGTATATATGTAAATATCAAATTGCAATTTTCTTGTAAAATTGTTACGTAAAATTTTAACATACCACCTTTTATAGTCTTGTAGGGAAAGAGTCGAATCTAAGTCAGTTTGACTTGTGACTCAATCCCATTGTTATTAATTGACAATAAAATATGTTTAAAACAAAAACACTGAAAATGTTCTCTCCTTATAAACTGGATGTACGTGTCGAGCCATTTAGTTTTTCTGCAAAATCAAATGTCTGTTTGAAAAACTGTAACATTCTTCTAATACTTGAAAAGGAGTACGTCCAACCCATGTAAATGTATGGAAAAAACTGTAAAAATTAGTTTCAAAATATTCAACAGACTGTTTATTAAATAGTAAACATACAATTCGTACACTTGCTAGACAATGTTCTTCATGGAGCTACATCCGTCATTCATTATGCATTTTGATTGTGCTGTCAGCCTACATGTGACATAATGTGTCCCATAATTAAGCCTTTAATGACGAAATTATGTCAAGAAATCAAAACATGTGCTTATTCAATGTCCATTTGAAGGACAAGTGAACTCTTTTTGAAAATTTACCAGTGGACTGACTGGCTTGTTTACTTGTCGGTCATTCCAGTGGTAAATTTTCAAAAATAATCTTTTCTTGGCCCGCAAATGGACATTCTTTAAGAGCACCTGTGGAGGCCGGCTTAGTCATGAGTGTTAAGCCACGAAATATATTATCCCTGTACTAAGAGAAGTTACTGTACTGGATTTCTAACATGATACTAAATGAAGTGACAGTAGCATCCAATAAAACATGGATTGTAGATCATTATATAAGTTAACAAATAAATATTTCAAGAATAACAATAAAAGATAACATAATAAATTGAAATGTAACAGGTATCGAGAAGAGCATGCAAACAAGTACATTGTTCAGCTAGCTAGCACCTATTAGATAAAATATAAATATCTCGGGTAAACAAACAATAACATGTCAGATAACGATGGTGGAAATGGAATGTATGTCAGTCTGGAAACACATCATTAGTGAAACAAAACTGTAATGCCTCTCGCATCTCAAGCCACTTTTGTTTTCCTGCACATGACACGTCATATATATATATATATATATATAAACTTTGTTGAATTAAGTGGTCATAAGATGGAATAAAAACCTTACCAAGCATGCATGCCATAGCTGTAAGTAAATTGTCTGAAAATTAATTTTAGATCAAACTAAAATACATCCCGTGTAATTTTTAGCCCACTCGTGTTGTCAAGTTTTTCTTTAAACAACTTCTCAAGAACCTCTTGTCTGATTTCAATTATATTTAACAGCAATCATACGCATGGAATAGAGATCAAAATTTGTTCAAAGGAAACCGAGCCGTCAATTTGGCTGGCAGCCATCTTGGATTTTGGCTGAATTTTTAGAAACATCTATAAAATCTTTTCCAAAAGCACTTGGGGATCAATTTCACTCATGAAACATCATCTATGCCGATAGATAAACCAACCAAGCTTGCTCAAGGAACATTGATTGGCCAAATGTTTTGGCCGACATCTTGAAAATTACTTCTCCAGAACCACTCAAAAGATCGAGCCAAACTTTTGGCGATATGATTAGGTCCTAACGGTCATTAAAGTTTGTTCAAGGGAAGTTGATACATGGATAAAACAATCAAAATTCTGCGTGTTTGGTGACCATATCGGAATTTTTATTTGATGGATTTTGTTTGGGTATGCTGGTTTCAGATCTGCAAATTTCCAAACTGTCGCATAAACCGTTTGGCAACCATTCAGATTTTTTCTCGCCAAAGACTCCCATAAAAAGCCATAGGTCCTCGAGAACCACTTGGCCGATTTCAATTATATTTGGCAGAAAGCATCCTTATGGCTTCAAGATCCAACGTTCTTCAAATGAAGCTGATCAGCCAATTTGGCTGATTTTTAGAAATGTCTTTAAAAATTTTCTTTGAAACCACATGGGGTGGGGTATCAATTCAAAACTCATGAAATTTTA
The DNA here is from genome assembly GCA_034401795.1 of Chaetoderma sp. LZ-2023a. Classification (NCBI taxonomy): domain Eukaryota; kingdom Metazoa; phylum Mollusca; class Caudofoveata; order Chaetodermatida; family Chaetodermatidae; genus Chaetoderma; species Chaetoderma sp. LZ-2023a. The sequence goes on from CM067371.1 coordinate 120,856,096, forward strand.
TCCAGGGCAACATATAAATGTTTGATTTATTGGTTGACAAAGTGTTTCGATCGCCATTTGAATGACCGAGTTTTCGCGAAAATGCCTTTTCCAGAACCACTAAACAGAGCGGGCTGAAATTTGGCAGATATAATTAGAGAATTAGGCCCATTAAAATTTGATCATGGAAAGTTGATATGACAAACATGGCCACCATGGAACAATAAAACTGTAGCGTGTTTGGCTTCCATTCGGATTTTTTTATTTGATGGATTTTGAAGCTGAAACTGTCTGATAAACGGCTTGACGGCCATCTTTGATCTTTTTTCTGACGAAAACTCTCATTATACTAAAGCAATATTACATTTAAGATGTTGTTTTCTTGGGAACCACTTGGCCAATTTCAAGTATATTTGGCAGAAAGCATCCTTATGGCATAGAGATTAAAACCTTTTCAAATGAACTGGATCAGTTGATTTGAAACGTCTTTAAAAATGTTTTCCCAACCGGCTTGGGGGATCAATTTAACAGTCATGAAACATTATCTAGGGCAACAGCTGAATCAAGTTTTTCAAGGGAACTTAATTGAGCAAATGCTTCGGCAACATCTTGGATGACGAAATTTTCACAAAAACGACCTCCAGACCCTTGAAAGGATTGAGCCAAAAATTGGGAAATATGATTAAGGACTAAGACATTCAAGTTTGTTCAAAGGAAGTTAGTACATTTAGAAAAACATGGCCACCATTGACCAATTAGAATTCGGTGCTAGGCGGCTATATTTGTTTTTTAATGGATTTTGAAGTTTGTTTTATATAGGCTTTTGGATATAATGATTTCAAATTAGCCACTTTAGAAAGCATCAGATAAATGGGTTGGTGGTCATCTTTCATGCCAAAAACCTCCATACTAAAGCAGTTGAAAAATTTAAATGAGAAAATTTGGTAGGATATATATACTTGTTCCTGTTGCAAGTTTGGGCAAACCTTAGGGTTCTAATTATAGGCGATAGCATTTCTTGCTGAAATGCCTATGTTCCAGGTGAGCGATGCAGGGACTTATGCCTCTTGTACTTTGATGCAGGGTGGGGGCATGAATTATATAAAACAAATCTGTAGTTTCATTAAAATTAGATAAGCCAGTGATCAAGTAAATGTTCACTTTAACATTGCAGCTAATGGAGGAATCCAGTCTAACGATTAATCATATGACATCATAATCAACAACACCACATGTAGGCTGATGTCATAAGCTAATCAATCAGGTCATGAATGACAGGATTTAGTCTGTCATAAATGCTTAATAATCAGTCGAGTTGTAGGAATTGTAAATCTTTACTATTTAATAAAGATTCTGTTGAACATTTTGAAACTAATTTGACTGGGTGCTGTTTCAAAATATTCAACAGCTTACCTGTATAGTTATCTGGATATTGAGATTCAGAGAGTGAAGGGATCGATTGATCCCAACACAGCAGGCAAAGCATGGGTGGAGTTTAGCTAGAGATTGGTGGGGCACAGCTAAAACTGGATTCCTCCATTATCAAATGAGATGCAGGACACGATCATTACGATCATTAAAGCCTCGACAATGACATAAAATCATGATAACCTTCTTCAGCCATTTCAGTGTGCAGACAAACTGACCACCAAAATATCAGACGTCTTCATATCTCCATGGCCAACACATACCCTCAAAGATTCATCAACAAGCTCCATGTAGAGGCAAAGATAGTGAATGAACTAACCAACCATCTGTACATACATGCATGCACGCAGACATACACAAACGCGCAGGCAAACACACACTCATGCAGACATACACGCATGCACATACACACTCACACAGACATACACACACTCACGCACACACACTCACATAGACATACACACAGACGCACACGCACACACACACACATACTCACATAGACACACACACTCACACAGACAGACACACACTCACGCAGACACACACATACACACACTCATGCAGACACACACACACTCACGCAGACACACACACACACTCACGCAAACACACAAACTCACGCAGATACACACACTCACGTAGACATACACACACTCATGCAGACACACACACATTCACGCAGACACATGTACTCACACAGACACACTCAGGCAGACACACACACACACACAAACACGTAGACATACACACACTCATGCAGACACACAAACACTCACACGGACATACAAACTCACGCAGACACACACACACATGTAAACACTCACGCACACACACACATGCACGCACGCACACACAGCCATGTGTGCATGCAGACACACATAAATGTGTGTACATTTTCATTTTACATAACTAAATTAGACAGTTAAGCTATTAACTACCTTTGTTTATACAGTTTGGATATATATATATATATATATATATATATATACTGAACCAAAAAAGTTTAGCAACACTGAGAATATTACTGTATAAATGTTATTTAACAAAAACAATAAATTGATTCAAATATATTATTTAATTGATAGGTCATTTTCCAATTTGAACAACAGTCTCTTGTTACTGTAATGCGAGCATCGCGCCTTTAACATGGCATCATTCAACGGAAGGGTACAATTTAAATAATGACACTGAGCTGTCAATACCGGTTGTGACCTCCGCGCGCATTAACCACCGCCGTACATCGCTTTCTCATGCTTCGAATTAAGCACCTGATGTCACGAAGAGGAATCGCATCCCATTCCTGGAGCAGTGCAGCTTCCAGCTCCCGCACATTGTGAAGATGTGGATGGTTCTCACGCACCATACGGCCAAGCATGTCCCACACATGTTCGATAGGAGACAGGTCCGGTGATCGCGCTGGCCAGTCCAACACTGGAACGTTGTTAGCCTCAAGGAAATCACTGGTGACCCTAGCTGAATGAGGATGGGCGTTGTCTTGCTGGAACATAAAGTCTGCATGATGCTGCATAAAAGGGATGACAATAGGGGTGACAACTTCTTCACAGTAACGTTGAGCCGTTAAATTTCCATGAATCACAATAAGATCTGTTTTGCCATTTTCATGGATTCCAGCCCACACCATGACACTGCTGCCACCGAATCTAGCGCGAATGCTCCGCCCAGCAGCGAGTCTTCCCATTGCTTCATGGCGCCGATTTTCGGGTAGCCCTGGGCGGTGGCCCATGTTCGGTAGGGTAAACTTTTAAGCGTTTTCTGTTAACGTTCATTATCTGCTTTTGCAATATGGTGAATTTTTGCCTTCGCTACCCGCCAATGTGGGCCAGTGCATGAAAAATACATTTTCACATGCAGTAAGCGTGCGGCCGAGAAATGCAAGAAATGATTTGCATTTCTTCATGATCAGCGAGACATTACATTGACGAAACATGCCTGCAAATTTGGTTATAAATGGACGCATAGTTTTAATACAACAAACCAAACTTCACTGTTGCTAAACTTTTTTGGCTCCGTATATATATATATATATATATATATATATATATATATATATATATATATATATATATTATATATATATATATATATATATATATATATATATATATATATATATATATATATATATATATATATATATATATATAATGTTAAGTAAAGCTTATGTCATTAATGATGAAATTTCAGTTTATTATTCTGATGATTATGTCTAGAAAACTCACCATGAATTTGATTGAAAACTATTGCTGCTGCAGGCAGGCCAATACAGTAACAATTCTCACAAAACATTTAGCATCGTTCAAACTGTAGTTAAATCTTGGTGGAAATTGCGAATCTCTCTTAGCTTTATAGCAATCAGAAAGATAAGCTGTTGAAGATTTTAGAACTAAGCTATATTACTTAGCCTATTAATGGGCAAGCCCTCCAAAGTCAGCCTCTGCACTGAACTTGAGTTTTATCTTAGCCTGCAAATGGGCAGGAATCTCAATAGAGGACTCCAGTTTCTCAGTCAATCTTGATGTCATAATCAGCTACGTGATGTATAGGCTGATGTCATAATCAATTACATTATCAATGACTCGATTTAGTCCATCTTAAACATTTACTAGTCCATCAGATTGTACGAATTGTATGTCTTTATGTATTATTTAATAACTATGCTGTTGAATATTTTGAAACTAATTTGATTAGGCGCTGTTGCTGCCATCACTCAGTCAAATTAGTTTCAATATATTCAAAATATTCAACAGCTTGCCTGTATAGCTTTCTGGAAATTGAGTCAGGGAGTTCAGGAATCGTTCAATCCCAACACGAGCAAGGTGTGGGTGGAGCTTAGATAAAGATGGGTGGGGCATAGCTAAAACTGGATTCCTCTATTTTGTTGAAAAATCTTGACCATTAAAGGGTTAAAATACAAATTAATTTTTGGTTAAAATCTTATATTAATGGATGATAGTGTTGTTGTATGCTACTCGAAGTTGCTGGCTATCATGATTATAAACACACATGTTTAACCCTCCCTGTGTCAACTTAACTCTTTAAATGCCAAGCTGGTCAAAAAGGGAATCTGGCCACAGTGGTCTCGAAGAAGGTCCATTCGTAGGCCAAGAGGACTATTTTTTGTAAATTTACCAATGGAATAACTGGCTCTGTAAACGAGCCAGTCATTCCAGTGGTAAATTAAAAAAAAATGTCTTCTCTTGGCATGCAAATAGACAATTACTAAGCAAAATTTGATTTTCTTAACCATTAACCTTTTACTTGTAAAACCAGCAAAAAAACAGCTCTTAACAACTATTTTCCTAAATTCAGGTGTTAAATTTACAAAAACAGTCTTCTCTTGGCCAGCAAATGTTCATTTAGTGAGCAAAAATTTTAATTTTCTTAGATCTTTATAAATTAAGGGGTTAATTGATAAAAGTATCATTTTGAGCGCTTTGAAGCGCTGTTGACACAAGAAGGGTTAAATGATCACATGGAAGTAACATATGCATGAATCATGGCTTAAAATGAGTCCTGACCCTGAAGAAAAGCTTGGACATGTTTGATTTGTTGTTCCGATGCTATTACACCATCTACATCTCCTAACCGCTGCTGTGTGTACTTCAACATCTCCCAGAAAGCCAGCATGTCAGGACGTAAAATGACACCCTAAAACATTACAAACAATCATGTTGATTAGTAATCACACTAGCGATACAAACAAGAGACCCATAGGCTTTAACGCTCACACAGACCATAAGTATTTTAACAATGGACCTTTCCATTTTTAGCTATGCCACGCCCATCACTAGCTAAGCTCCACCCACACCTCGCCGTGTTTGGATTGATCGATCCCCGAATGCCCTAGCTATCAATTTCCTGAAAACTATACAGGGAAGCTGTTGAATATTTTGTAACTAATTAGACTGGGTGCTGTTGCTGCCATAGGCAGCAGCAGCGTCCAGTCAAATTAGTTTCAAAATATTCAACAGAATATTTATTAAATAGTAAAAGCAAACAATTTGTACAACAGCCCATAGACCGTCATCAAATATGTGTTCGTGACGTACTTATCGACATCATACATGACGTCATTCATTATGATGTCATTGTACACATCACGCAGTTCATTATGACGTCATATAATGGGTGGGTACTCTGGAAAGGTGAATTATCATTTGAACAGACACAATATATTCAATTCAGCAGTAGGAAGAGAAAATACAAAATTGGAATCCAGTTCAAACTATATTTAGTAGGAAATTAATCGTGAACACGGACCACACAATCAGATTGAAAAGTAGGTTCCATTCAGCCAATAAAAAAATCCAATATGGGAATATGGCCACCAAGCCCAAGATTTTGATTGGGCCATGACGACCATATTTTATCAAGATCCAAGTTCTCATCAACAAACTTTAATCTCCCTTACTTATCGATGAAATTAAATGTAATAAGTTTCAGCCTGATCAATACAGCAGTTCCTGCGATGTCATTTTCGAGAGAAAGATCACCACTGGAACAAGTGGCCCAAGGGGCCTGTATCGCTCACCTGGAATTATTGGCCACTGGAACAACCGAAGAAAATGAGATGATGACTGGACAAATGTACCAATCAAATTTCTGTGAAGAAGGTTTAGCCAAGTTTTATTAAAATTGGCCCAGTGGTTAAGAAGTGGTCTTTTCATGATTTTCTCAGAAATTTGCAGAAAATAGATGCCAAAAATGCTAATTGTTGATTGATCCATGGCGGACAAGTTTTTTGACATATCAACTTTCCATGGACAAATTTAATGGCGTTTCAGCCCAATCATAACTGCCAAATTTCGACCCGATCTGCAGCGGTTCTGTAGAAGACATTTTCGAGAAAACTAGGTCATCCAAGATGGCCACCAAACTATTTGGCCAATTAAGTTCCATTGAACAAACTTGGTTCAGCTCTTCCCTTAGATCATATTTCATAAGTTTTTAAATCGATGCCCCAAGCAGTTTCAGAGAAGATTATTAAAGATATTTTTTAAAAGCGACCAAAATCCAAGATGGCCACCAAACTTGAATGTCTATGCCGTAAAGATGCCTCCTACCAAATATAATTGAAATCGGCCTAGCAGTTCTCGAGAAGACATTTTAAATTTCCCATTGCATTAGTATGGGAGCCTTTGGCGGGAAAATAATCCATGATGGCCGCGAAATCGTTCATCCAACAGTTTCGAAAATGGCAAACTTGAGCTCAGAATACGCAAAAACATACATAAACCCAATTTCAGCCTCAAAATTCATCAAATAAAAAAATCCAATATGGCCGCTAAACACGTTACATTTTGATTGGCACATGACGGTCATGTTTTTTGACAGATGTACTTCCCTTGAACAAACGTTAATAACACTTAGTCCCTAATCATATCTCTCAAATTTTGGCCTGTCCCTTCAGCGGTTCTGGATAAGTTGTTTTCGGGAAAACTAGGTCATCCAAGATGGCCGTCGAACCATTTGGTCAATCAAGTCCTCTTGAACAAACTTGGCTTACCTCTTTCCCTAGATGCTGTTTCAAATCGATTCCCCAAGCGGTTTTGGAGAAGATTTTTAGACGTTTCCTAAAATTGGCCGAAATCCAAGATGGCCACCGCCCAAATCGGCTTCATTTCAACAAACTTGGATCCCTATGCCCTAAGGATGCTTCCTGCCAAATATAATTGAAATCAGCTCAGTGGTTCTTGAGAAGAAATCGTTTAAAGGAAAAGTTGACGGAGGGACGACAGCCGGACGGATGATGGAAGGTCACCATGGCATAAGCTCACGTGGCCTTTCAGGCATTTTGGCCTAAAAATGGAACAATCAAACTTTTGAAGGGGAGTTCTGAGCCAATCTCCACAGGGTTTATCCACCTAGTTTTCCTTGAAATTCAGCAGAGGTTCTCGAGTTATGAAAATACAAGATGGTCACTGGAAAATTTGACCCATTGAAATTCTGAATGGTACTTGCAGAAACTATCACCTATGTCCTTCTAGCCAAATTCAGTTGAAATACATCAAGTGGCTAAGGAGAAGATGAATTTTTAGCACATTTTTCATAAAATCTAAGATTTTTACCCAAACAATTGACCAATCAAAATTCTGAATGGAAGTTCGGGAGCCTATTATAATAGAATCCCTCCAGACAAATTCAGCTGAAATTTACCAAGTGGCTAAGGAGAAAATATATTTTGACGATTTCCAGTAAATTTTTCATAAAATCTAAGATTTTCACCCAAAAAATTGACCAACCAAAATTCTGCATAGATTCTTGAGTCAGCCACCATATTGTCCTTCTAGCCAAATTTGGTTGAAATCTATCAAATGGCTAAGGCGATGTAGTCTGACAATTTCTGGTAAATTTTGCATAAAATCAAAGAAAAAAAAATCAAAGGAAAAAATCAACCAATCAAAGATCTGAATAGATGTTCTGGAACCTTAGGATCCTTCTAGCCAAATTTGGTTGAAATCGGTCAAATCGTTAAGATGTGATTTGATGGATGAATGACGGACAGCCACCATGGCATAAGCTCCGATGAGATAGTCATAGGTGTGTAAAGTACATGTAGTACCCTAAAATAACAAGGAATCAGATCTAGATTAGCTGGTCAACTAATGTGACTAACAAGTAAAATAAGATACATGTAGGTAGTTTACATAATCATTAATGAACAAGAGGGAGAAATACTGGTCTTTGATCTTGTGGAATCTGTATTTGCAGGATAAGATTATTTGTTTAATTTAACCACTGAAATTACTGGTTTGATAAACGAGCCTGTCATTGCAATGGTTAATTTTCAAAAATAGACTTCTAGATTGATTTGCAAATGGACATTTACTAAGAAAAAGCACTAATTCCTTAACAAATCTTGACCACTAAATGGTTAACAAGAGCAAATAGAGATTGCAGACCGGCACACTGACGTTTTTTAATAAGGTTTTCATTTTTATTTCAGATTTTTTCTTAATTCTATCTTCTTATCAGATCATGATCAAAATTGGGATCTCTTGTCATGTGAGTAGCTGTATGAGTTGCTTTATATTTGGTCTGCGAGACAGATTATCCTTGAATTGCAATTGCATCGCAGTACAATATTTACTTGCATTGTGTTACAGTGGGTATCTCAATTATGTTTATTTTGAAGATGTTGTGAACAATAATAGCTCTCTCAAACTTGGTCATCAACATACATGTAGCCACATTATATCCTACAGAAATTTGACTGATTAATCCAGCATAAAATTGAGGAATCCAGTTGCTCAGTCAATTACATGACATCATAATCAACTACGTAACGTGTAGGATGATGTCTTCATCAATTACGTCATGACTCGATTTAGTCCATCTTAAATGCTTAATTATCTGTCAGGTTGTACGAATTGTATGCTTTTACTATTTAAAAAGCATGCTGTTGAATATTTTGAAACTAATTTGCCATAGGCAGCAACAGCACCAAGTCAGATTAGTTTCAAAGTATTCAACAGCTTCCCTGTATAGTTTTCTGGGAATTGCGATTCAGAGAGTGCAGGGTTCAATTGATCAAAACACAGTCAAAGCATGGGTAGAGCTTAGCTAGAGATGGGCGGGGCATAGCTAAAACTAAAAATTGACAAGGATTCCACAGGAACGATGGGCTCAGAAACCAATAGAATAATCCAAGTGCAAAGTTTTTCTCATTGTCTGTAAATTGACATTTTCTGTAGGAAAACTGTGACCATGGTTTATTGAGTAGGTGATTTTATAGCATCAAAGGGAATATCATATATGTATACATATAAAACTTCTCATTTCCTATCAAAATTATTCAAACAGTTTTGTAATAATGCCATTTGAAAGGGTCTTCTTCCTATCCTGTACCTGTTTATAAATATCTCTTGCATCATGCAGCCTGCCGTGTTGAAGTAGGAAGTCACCATAGGAAGCATACACATCCCACAGTCGAGGGGAAAGTTTCTGTGCAGATACAAATGCCACTTCAGCAGCGTCCTCCTCTCCCAGCTGAAACAGTATAGTTATATGTGAGGTTCATATTCAAATTTGTATTTCTACAGGACTAACTACATGATAATGATATGACTTATTCATATCACTTTTAAGCAGATACAGAACGCTGAGGCGTACAATGTCTCGCCTGTAAAGACATTGATAGTGTGGATTGCCAAAGCAAATTTGGCATGGCATAGTACTCTTGCATAGTATATAAAGCTGCTGTAAAATTGTGTTGCTATTCAGTGAGCCATTGTTGAAAATAAGAGGTATCAGAAGATACCAATAGCTCGCATTTTTAAGTTACCGCAGGATCCGGATGCTGCAGGACCCGGTCTGGCCAGGACTAAACATTCTGCGAAAAAATAATGTCCAAGCCATGTACATACATGTATATAGAATTAGATTGCCCATTTGACCCCTGACCACTGTCCTCAGATTGACTCAAGAACAAAATAATTTGTTGTACTCTAGTCTACTAACTACAAGCTTCAAAATGATGTGACATGACCATATTTGATCAAATTTATTTTATCCGGCTCCTGGGGGTGATATCAAAATTCCAATGTGTCATGCACATCCCTGGCCATGATGTAATCATACCAAAGTTTCAAGTTTCTGTAAAATGGTCTAGGAGTTGCGTTACAATCGATTGGTGCCCACTTTTGACCATGCCCCCTACCCTCAGGTTGACCCAAGATCAAAATAATTCCTTGTACTGTAGTCTACTCATCATTGGCTTCAAAATGATATGTGACATGACCACCTTTGGAAAATTTTATTTTTTACCTCACATTTCCCACCCCCAGGGCCGTACCCCTGGGGTCATAATAAAATTCCACAAGAGCTATCAGAAGATAGCAAATAGCTTACCTGTACTGTATATTAATTTACATCACAGGAAATGTTGGACTACCGGATACAGTCTCATTTTGAAATTTGCCAATAAACATGCCGATTCAAAATAACCATGGTACTACCCATCGGGCAAGCATAGCGTGGAGACTGAACCATAAAGCCTTTCTGCCCAGGAGTAACCTGAAGTCATTGTAATAACAACTGGCACCCTGGGGCTAACCCAAAGGCAAATGGTACAAATATAAGCAAAGTTTATAGTCTGAAAAAAGAAAACATTTTCAAAAACAATCAGCATAATACATATTTGGATGTGAAATGGTCTAGGAGTTGCGTTACAATCGATTGGTGCCCACTTTTGGCCTTTTGAAACACCCCCCCCCTCAGTTTGACCCAAGATCAAAATAATTCCTCGCACTGTAGACTACTTATCACTGGCTTGAAAATGATATGCGACATGAAAACCTTGGGAAAAGTTTAATTTTTGACCCCACATTTCGCACCCACAGGGCCCTGCCTCTGGGGCCAGGCCAAAATTCCAAAAGTGTCATGCACATCCCTGTCCATATGTGCAATCATCCCGAAAGTTTCACGTTTCTATTTGAAATGGTCTAGGAGTTGCATTACAATCGATAATTACTGGCAAATTTGGACCTTTTGACCCCTGGGCCCAGACCCATGGGGGGGGGGGGGGGGTCGGGGTCAGAACAAAATTCCAAGTGTCATGCACATCCTTGCCCATATGTATACTCATCCCCAAGGTTTCAAGTTTCAAAAGCAAGTCTTTGCTGATTAAATTGTCATTTGAAAAAACTTAACCACAGCATAATACATATAAACTGGATGCAAATCAGCTGGATGGAAGCAAAGACACAATCCTGACCTTCACGAACTGGCTTCATGAAAACGGGGTGATAACATATGATATCATCTAAACAATGGGGTCAGCATACACGTAGGAACTATTAAAAACTCACACAATGTTTGAGCAAATGCTGGAATCTTCAAATTTCACAAGAGCAAACCCAAATTTTAAGGAGCATTACACAAGATGGCCACAGAATAATTGACCAATCTGATTTCTGCAATAGAAAATCATGAGTCTACAAAGCTGTGGCTACCTAATCTGCTAGAGAAAATGTTAAGAGGCTTCAGCATATTGACTCACCTGGACCATTGGGCCATGCGAGCTAATGCTACTTGCAAATTAGAAAAGCTGTTGTTCAAAATGAAAATATGCCTATCTTTTCGTAAAAGGATATTGACAATTGACCCTTCAACTTTAGATCTCAAAGCTTATTCAGCTTTGAGAACTCTCTTAGATAGACTTAATTCCGCTAATAATTGATAACATTTCTCTCAGTATTAGGCAACACATACAATTGCTCATTGGAATAGTAACCATTGAGCTTTTGCCCTCAAACATGGGAACTTTCCAGTAAAGTTTGGTAATATTTGACCAAGTGGTTTAACAGATATCTTGAAAACAAACTGGAATCAAAGGGAAAATGACCCATGAATGCAAAAAGGCATCATCAACAATCCACACATAACTAAACCAACCTGATTGTGTATTTTGGCTAGATTTAGTTTGGCGATGACAAAGAGTGGATCTATCTGTATGGCTTCTTGTGTGGCAGTCCGGGCTTTCTCGAGATCACCAATATTCTCATATCCCGCTCCCAACTTCATAAGCACCTCAGCATTACCTGGAGAATTAACAAGACAGTCACACATGTTCTAGAGAACACCTGGTTTTTAGGCCCATCATATCGGGGATCATTAACACAGGTGGTCACATGACATAAGGCCCTATTATAATAGATTATATATTGAGTGACTAAGAGACCACCTGACATTCTGACCACATACTGGTGGTCGATTAAACCTTTAACACTCGCGCATCAAATTAAGATTTTTCTGTTGAATATTTTGAAACTAATTTGACAGAGGAGCTGTTTCTTCCAGTCAAATTCATTTCAAATTTTTTTATTCAACAGCTTTCCTGAATAATTATATATTTTGAAAGCAAGACACTTGGATTTCAAGTGTTAAAGGGTTAAGCCAGATTTACATTACACAATGAAGAAATAATCCTATATTACCCACGCTATGGCATTATTGGCGCGTCAGTTTAAATATCTCTTAATAATAGACCAAGCTGTTCATCCAACAGATGATTTTTGCAGGTAATTTTAGCTAAATTCAGTAATGCTTTCTAAAGTTATTGCAGCTCTAACATCCACCCGTGACTCAGAGATAGAAGGTAGGACATAGGAATGGCCAGAGCATGCTCTCATATAGCCTGCAAAGTAACGGAGAATAGACATGATGGAAATACGTCATACAAAGTATGTTTATATACATGACAAAACACTTTCTAAGTACCTGGCAGGAGTTTTTGAAGCTGTTCAAATGTTTCCACATATTTCTCCCACCAGAATAACTGTTCTTCCTGGACAGCTGATTTGGCAGAATCCATCAATGCATTTTCTAAATAAGAGAAACAACAGAGCAATGATAGCCCTTGTGTCATGAAGACACCACATAGTGTACAACAGCATAGGGGATACAAATGAAGAAAACATTTTGCAGACTGATTCTAAAACAGGTTGCTATCCTGAAGACAGTTACAGTGTAAAAGGCATCAAGCTGTGGCTTCTCAACTCACTGGAGGGATCTGATGTGTTACTCTAGTATCTGATGTCATAATAAATTATGTCACTCGAGACACCGACATCACAATAAATATTACGTAGGACCATCAGAAGACTGGAAAAATCTCACGCAATTGTTTGAATTGCATGTCTTTGGTGAATTTACAACTTAATAACCATTCTATTGCTTCATGTCCTGCAGCTTGTGAGACTAAGTTGACTATATAATCAGATTTATTGTGTTAGAAATAAACCACTTTATTTATGTAGATATTGTCTGACTGCCGATCCTGCGATCCTAGTGTTATACTCAACCGGAAATTGTTCTTGCCCATTTCTGTCTTCCAAATTACCAGAAATAAAATTTTTGTTAGGAAAGTGAAGTTTGCAGTAAAATATTATAATTTACTCATGTTAATAATGTCTGCAAGGGGAAAGGGCAAACGACCGCTAAGTAGGAGGTCAACAGCGGTCTCAAAAGGAAAGCGGCAGCGTACCAATGTGCAGATGGCAGTGGATCGGCCTTCAGCAGACCTGTTAGACAATGTGGAGATTGTGTCGTTATGTCCTGACGAGGATATGGCGGGACCTAGTAACTCGTCGTTAGGTGAGAACCATAATGCCCATGGCTTTATCGATTTCCAGGACGCACTGTTAAATGCTGGTGTCCTTCAATCGAATAGTACGGAGAGATGTCACAGCCCCAGGGGATGTGGGTGCTATCCTACTCCCTGCTCCACAGGCATTCGATTCGGGCCTGGAGCCTATTTGTTGTGCTGGTGAGGATATGACAGCCCATATTCCTCATGTTTTAGTATAAAAATTCTGTGAAATCAGTATATAAACATAGCATTGCTGTTGAAGGGTGCTGTTGAGCTAGAGGATCTATGCTCTGGAGCTACATTGCATGTCACAAAGAGTGGCATAATTGAAACGAGAGCCAAACCCATCGTTATGGGGTGACAACAATTGCAAAATGGACAGATGCCTTTATAGTTTTCATGGCCATATATCTAAAAAAATTTACTGACAAGACATGTGAGCTTCTCCAGTATATGTCTTTGATTAGAGAAGCCGCTCAGCGCAATAGGGGGGGGGGGGGGTGTTGATTGGCATACATTTGACGAACAGTTCCGCATTCGCCAAGCAAATTCTCCGCAGTCATGAGCAAAAATTAACCCAGACCTATGGCTTCGCATTAGGTCTGTACGGGGTGATTCTGATCAACAGAGTGGGAGCAATACCGCCACATATGCATGTTATGACTTTAATAGAGGTTCTTGTAGGAGGTAGGTATGCAGGTTTCACCATGTTTGCTGAGAGTGTGGCAGTGCCGGCCATAATAAATTAGCTTGTTCTCAAGTAAGGTCAAGTTACGCACAGGCTTCCCCGGGTTTCAGGGTGGTAGAAAAATCATTGGCAGGGGCCGATTTGCATAGGCCAGAGAAGTTAAATTTGACACAGGGTAACATTTTTGCCCTGGTGCTGACGCCTATCTTTCTAATTTAAAGAGAGCTCTTGGTCAATATCAACACCCTGATGCCCAGATAATTCAAGAGGGTTTTTCATTTGGGTTTTCACTACAATACAGAGGCCCACATAATTATTTTGAATGTGACAATCTTCGATCAGCTAAGATGCTGCCCGATAGTGTGAGGCAGAAAATACTAAAGGAGATTGCGGAGGGTCGTGTGGCAGGCCCTTTCAAATCAATTCCTATGTGTAACTTGCAGATATCACCTATTGGTTTAGTGCCTAAGAAAACTCCAGGGGAGTATCGATTGATCCATTACTTGTCATACCCGATAAGGGAATCTGTAAATGATTATATTGACCCACAGTTGTGATCTGTAAAGTACACACGTTTTGATGAGGCGGTACACATGGTCCCGGATTTAGGTAGGGGGTGTATGCTTGGAAAGTCTGACCTGAAATCAGCATTCAGGCTTTTACCAGTGTCACCTCAAGATTTTAATTTGCTATGTTTCAAGTTTGAAAATATTACTTTGATAAAGCTATGCCTTTTGGCTGTGTGATTAGTTGTATTACATTTGAGAAATTTGCCCGTTTTCTGGAGGTTCATATTAAACAGCAATTACAAAGTGCCGATAGTGGCCATGTTATTCATTATTTAGATGATTTTCTTTTCGGGGGTAGGGATTTGAATGAATGCCAACATGTGATGGAAGTTTTTCAAGAATGTATGAGGGAGCTTGATGTCCCAATAGCTAAAGAGAAAACTGAAGGCCCACAGTCAGTCAATTGTTTTTTAGGATTGGAAATTGATTCTCAGAACATGACAGTTCGTATCCCGATGGATAAAATTACGGATATTGTCCAAAAAATTGCCTTAATTTTAAACAAGGAAAAGGTTACATTGCAAACGATGCAATCTTTAATTGGATCATTGAACTTTGCTTCTAGGGCGATTCTACCAGGTAGGCCTTTTTGTAGATGGTTAATTAATTCAATTTGTGGACTGCCCAAGCCACACCATCATTTACGCATCAATAAAGGTATTCGCATGGACTTGGCTATGTGGAAAGAATTTTTTTAACATTTCAATGGGCTTTCGGTCTTTCACGATAGATTTTGGATCACAAATGACGATGTTGTTATATACAATGTACAGACAGGGCGGCAGGCTATGGATTGGGATTTGGGGCATATTTGGCAGAAAAATGGACATATGGTACTTGGCCTGATGAATGGTTTCAGACGGGGATTACCGATAACATTACAGTATTGGAATTGTTCCCTTTGCTGGTGTGCCTATTTATAGGGGGTGACCACCTCCGCAACAAGACTTCTCGTTAGGTGTGATAACAAAGCAGTTGCTGATATTATTAATAATATGTCGTCGAAGTTTGAAGAGGTAATGGTTATTTTGCGGGCATTTACAACGAAGTCTTTGGAATTAAATGTTGTGGTTAAAGCTTCCCATATTAGTGGCGTTCATAATGTTCTTGTCGATCTACTTTCTCGTTTACAGCTCAGGAGATTTTGGTCACAGGCACCAGATGCAGAACCGGAACCATATCGCGTCCATTCGCATCTATGGGCCATAATCGAGAACAGGGTCAAGTGATTTTGAATGCTAGTTTGTCAGGCAATACAAGGCTGGTGTATAGAACTGCTTTAATCGCGCTCAACAAATTCAGGGCAGCTTACAATTTAGTTATTAGATGGCCGGTTCCGACGTCCAAGATAATTTTGTTCATATCGTCATATTTTGAGCATGGTTATGCCCCATCTACTATAGCGACATATATATCTGGTTTGAGTTTTTGGCATATGGTCAACGGCTATCAAGATCCAACTCAGCAGTTTGTCGTCAAGAAGTTATTGGAAGGCTGCAGCCGCTTAAGGCTCAGGGCTGATAACCGTGCACCGGTCACTGGTACAACCCTGAAAAGAATATGTTTGGCTCTGCCCGACATATGTTATTCTAATTTTGAAACACTTTTATTCAGGGCAGCTTATACTTTGACATATTTTGGTCTGTTGCGGGTCAGCGAAGTAGTTTATGCGTCTGCCATGTATGCGAATCTCCCCTTAATGATAAATGATCTCCATATGGAAGAGAATCTAAAAGCTCTCCGACTGACAATTAGGTTCTCGAAGACTAGCCAGCTGGGTAAGTCAATTATTCTCAGAATTCCAAGGGACTCAGATGATAGTATATGTTGTGTTAGAGCAGTCAGTAGATATTTAGCTATGCGACCTTCTATTTCTAAGAATCTTTTCTGTCATGCAAACGGGAGACCATTAATTCGGGCACAATTTTCTGGCGTACTGTCTAAAGTGATTTGACATACCGGCATATTTGGGGGAACATTTACAATATAATACACATTCCTTTAATATTGATAGGTCGACAATGCTTGGGCTACAAGGTGCACCATCTACCATTATCAAGCGTATGGGCAGGTGGAAATCTAACGCATATGAAAGTTATATTAGACCAGATAATTAATATTATTAAGCTCATTTCAAGCCTGCAGATTTCACAGTAATGACCGTTCCGTTTCCGTGTCGGTTCCGAGCTTACGAAAACATGGAACCGAAAAAACGTTTCCCAGCGTGTTTTGATCATAACATTACTAAATTAAAATTGTATCATGCATTGATCAAACATACCGTAATTTCAATGAACATCTTTCGGCAACAAAATCAGAAGAACTAAATGATAATTTTCCAACATGACCAGATCGATAGATTTACTTTTTGTAGTTTGCCGACGTATATTTTGACGAATGCTAGAGAGTAGCAGAATGGGAGGTAATTGGGCTGCCATGAAAATTCATTTCGGAATCCAACGGATTTCAATAGTGTCTTCCTGTTTGTATGCTTGGCTATGTATATATGTATCTGTTTATAGATTTTTTGCCAATAAAATATTCTGATTGAGCAGATTCTTATTCTATCGGCACCAAAATCAGAGCTCCGTGTAAAGGATAAGCTTCCAACATGACCAGAGCGATAGATTTACTTTATGACATTTTTCCGATGTGCATTTTCACGAATGCTGGAGCCTGTTCAGAAAGAGACATGATCTGTGAAATTCGCAGAACATGAAAATCAGCTTTCGTCATATTGATTCTTACATGAAATAATGAATCCGAAAATCGCCAATTGTGACAGTGCAGATTTAGCAAAACATTTTGAAACGTTTTCCCATCTAAACAGGTGCCATTATGGTGAAAGTATTTGTCAGCTGTCATAAAAATTAGGATCATTTCGAGTTTCATGCATACTGAATTAATTTCCATTCTGCAGCTTTGAAATTTATCTCTATTCTAGTACACGAAAAGGGTTCCCAGAGTAGTATAATCGCGGAACCGAAAAAAAAGGTTCTGATGGGTTCCCAGTGGCAAAAACCACGGAACCTATAAATAGGTTCCGACATTTCCCGAAATCTGCTGGCCTGCATTTCATATTTACTTTTCAGAAATTTGGATTGTTGGTTCGTCCATTATTTGTTGGGCTGAAACTACATGTAGAGTGATTATCAGGAACTATTCAAACTTGGGGGGTGGATGCCGACCAATATACAGTTTAATGGATGGGTGCAAGTGGCATGAAATGGGATGACCTTCGGGTAAAATTGCAATATCAGATGATGCATAGGCAGGTGCCATATATGCTGCTCATACACGTAGGTGGAAATAATTTGGCAGCATGTAACATCTCACATTTATCTAGGAGGCTGACAAGAGACATGGCCTATATTCAATCAATTTTTTCCAGAGCTACAGTACAGCTCAGAGTTAACTTCACGTACGAACGGGTCTGAAATGCGTGCATGATGCGTTGAAGGCCCATTTCCAACGCATCGGTTTTAAAAACACAATGCATTCACAACGCATCTAGTTAATTTTTTTTATGCATTTAAAATAATAAATATATGCATTAAGAATGAGCATTAAATGCGTAAATAAGCAAGTTTGAACTTGTTTGATGGCTCCCAGAGATAGTGCCAAATGCGTTGTTAAAAGCAAAATGGGACAGACACTAAATTTTAAATGTGTTTAAAAGATTCATATGTGCATTGCGTAATACCCGGCGTACATACCAACTCCACGGCTCCAACTACCTGGGATCCAATCAAACTTAGCGGTACATTACATTTCCTAGAAGGGGCAAAGGTAAATATGAGAAAGTTTCCTAAAAAAGACAGTGGGACATAATATTAAAAATCTAAATTATAAATATTACGAAACACAAAATCATGATTCCCAGTTGAGAATAAATGTAACGATGCGCCCCTGAATGTTTTGCGCCCCTGAACGTTTTGCATCTAGTGCAAGAATCGTAACCATCGGGTCATTTCGCATTTAACTTTTATAAACATCCAGCGCAGCGAAACATGCCGACTGGCGAGATTTGACATAGGTTAATCTTAGTGAAAATTGTCTGTAAGCAACTTCATTATCACTTCTACGCATCACCTGTGTTCGCGATGAACAGACAGCGAATAAACGCAAAATTATGGATTAAAGATGTCAAAATATAGCTTATGTGTACAAATGCTCGACTAATGTAGTGACGCTTTTTATTAAAACATGCAGATGGTGTGGTTTTTATTGATAATATGTCGCACAAATTAGCAGATTCATGTCCGTTACCGCAATATCCCCATCGGTGCTCTACATGAAAAAAGACTAGTTCAAGGCTAGTTATGAAATACTATGTGCCCCTAAAGCTGTAACATGTACCGATATCTCATTGGCTTTTCGCGGAAATAAAACGCCAGTAGTGATTTAATGATTTTCTTTTTGTGACATTCGGTAGCTTTCGGAGTCACTATATTGCAATGTAATATAGCCGAGTATAACACATTGTTGTTGCCTCACTCGGGAACCAGGCCGAGGAAATGAGCAATCGCCGCACCCATCTCTACATAGCAATAACATAGCTAGATGATAAATAGTGCCTTAATAAACCCGTGAAAGTTAACATTATAAATAGTCAGGGAGCTAATTTCACTATATTTCATGAACCAGACATTGTTTGTTTTATTAATTTAAAAGTCAAAGTGGGCGTTAAGATATTGCTTTATTGCTTTTAAAAGCGGCACCGCGAATACGTGTACATTTTGCGTTCCGCCATTGTTGATCGTGAGTCGCTCAGAGACTGGTTAAAATAAATCACGTCATCAATTCATTATGAATGCCAACGAGACACGTGATAAAAATTTTACTACAATAGTAATTTTCATTCATTCATAATGACGGCAAGCCAATCAAATTACGGCTACGCTTTTCCGAGAATCTATGACTGCGCATAATTATCGATCGGCGAGGCAGTCTCGCGAGGCATTTCTCATTAGTGGTGAATTTAGGCAGTGAATAAGTAACCGGGTTCATTTTGTTCTGTAAGAATGGAATGTTTACGTTACCAGGCAGCTGTATCGGAACTGATAATGCGACATACTGCCAATTATTCAACATTGAATGAGACCTCCCCCTAAAATCATGACAGGAATTTGGCGAAAATTTACGGTACCCTGGCAAAATATAATTGCATAATGTGTGTATGCCCGAGTAATCGGTTGCCCTTCTTGGTCGACTCGCATAATGTCGCTATACCAGCGCGGTGTAATTATGAACGCGTTTCACGTTATCAGATTTCAAACGACTTGTCTAGCCAATATCATAAATGCGTTGTGTAATAAGTTCTGACGTGTTGTCAAACTGTTTCAAACCATTTGTTTTACTTTCACAGTGTTGTTTTACCGTTCATAACGGGAAAGTGATGCATCCATTATTTTAAAACAGACCCGCTATGTACGCGTCATGCACGCGTTGCAGATGCATTTTATGCTAAGTTAACTCTGAGCTGTACCGTATAATAATTTGGTCGGACATCCTGCCAAGGTTTTCTTGGTGAAACATTCCCATCTGCTGGAGCAGAGTAATGGACAGTAAATGGAAACGAATTAATAGGAAGGGAAGGGAATGTGTGACGAAAACTTGAGCTTGGTCGCATTAAAAATCATAGTATAGAATTACGATTACCTCAGTTATTTCATAGGGATGGCGTCCACTTGCCCACAGTTGGCAATGATCAGTTTATCGACACATTAGCATACACTAAAGCCCAGTTTATTAAGTATCCTACTAGAGTTAAATATACTCGATCTTAATTGCTCTTGCTAGTATTGCGGGGCAATTTTTAAAAACAGGTAATAAATTGTAGTGGCGGAATACTAGCAAAAGGAGGTTGGATGCATGCGGTGTCTATATAATATATATTATATAGACACCGCATGCATCCAACCTCCTTTTGCTAGTATTCCGCCACTACAATTTATTACCTGTTTTTTAAAATTGCCCCGCAATACTAGCAAGAGCAATTAAGATCGAGTATATATATATATATATATATATTATATAGACACTGCATGCATCCAACCTCCTTTTGCTAGTATTCCGCCACTACAATTTATTACCTGTTTTTTAAAATTTCCCCGCAATACTAGCAAGAGCAATTAAGATCGAGTATATTTAACTCTAGTAGGATACTTAATAAACTGGGCTTTAGTGTATGCTAATGTGTCGATAAACTGATCATTGCCAACTGTGGACAAGTATATATATAGCAGCAACAGCTCCAAGCTGTCAAATTAGTTTCTAAATATTCAACAGTTTACCTGAATAGTCAGTTACCCTGAAATTGAGATTATGGTAATTAAACTGTCAAAGTTTGGAATCGATTTAAACCTACATATAAAGTGGGCGGAGCTTAACCAGAACTGGATCCCTCTATTACAATGAATCTAATGAACAGAGTGCATGTCTTTACAATGACATCTGATCAACAGGGTCCATGTCTTTACAATGAGATCTGATCAACAGAATGCATGTCTTTACAATGACATCTGATCAACAGAGTGCATGTTTTTATAATGACATTTGATCAACAGAGTCCATGTCTTTATAATGACATTGGTTCAACAGAGTGCGTGTCTTTATAATTACATCTGATCAACAGAGTGCATGTCTTTACAATGAAATCTGATCAACAGAGTGCATTTCTTTACAATGACATCTGATGAATCTGATGAACAGAGTGCATGTTTTTACAATGACATCTGATCAACAGATGATGATTACTGTATTCTGCGGCTGTAGTAGTAGAAACATCCTACAGCTGCAATCAGTCCTTCTTCGTTTTTGCCCACTGTGTCTTGTCCTCAGCCGAAATCCTTAGCTTCCTCAGGTCCATTTTGACTTGAGGTCACCTCGCAGCATGTTTAGCAGATTTATGCAATGACGTCCTCTCCTGTCTTTGTATTTGCTGGCTCCGAGTAAGGCGATTCCTCCAAGGCTCTCTGTGTTGGTATCTCTTCTGGCATCCTTAGCACATGGCCAAACATGGACCATCTTTGCTGGCCGACTTTTACAGACAGCGGCCACGTATTAAACATCTTGTATAGTGCATCGTTGGAAATTATGCTGTCTGGCCATCGGTGTCCAGTGATGGTGCATAGGTGTTTGCGGTGGTAGGCAGCGAGTTTGTCTAGAGCTGCCTTTGGAGCTGCCCAGCTGTTACAGTTATACAGCATCAAGGATACGCAGGTTGCATTGTATAAATGTAGCCTCTTTATCAAGGGCATCTTTGATCTACGAATCCATAGCTTCCAGAAGGACTGGAAAGCTATGTTCCCCATGACGCAGCGTGCAGAAATGTCAGCAGTACTGCAAAGCAGTGAGCCCAGGATTTTACTTTTCCTCCATGGTTCACCGACACAAAAGTGGGTCGTCATTTTCTATAGTTTCATGTTTTGTCGATAGGTATATGTGGGTGAAATCTGTTATGGATTCATTCTTAAAGAGATTCTCCATTTTTAGTTTGCTTGCAGCTACTGGGAAAAGTTCATCAATGGGTTTATTTTCCTCGTCTATGAAGTCAACATCATCGACATATTCCATCTCTAGCGGCATGCCCAGTATTGACACTGGGGGTTTGGTCTTGTGGAACTTCCCGCACAATTTCAATGTGGCAGCAAGGTAGCAGGTGAAAAACACCGGAGATAGACCATCTCCATGTGGGGAGCCGATTGACGTCTCAAACTCTACAGACTTCACTGACTTGACTCGTACTCTCAGCTTGGTGTCCGCAAGCAGTAGTCTCACTAGTCGCAGCTCATCTTGATTGCAACTGGCCTGGTGTAGTACATCTAGGATCTTTGAGCGTTTAAGGCTCGTGACATGTCAATGCCCATTTTGTGGAAGTCCCAGTGTTTGGACATGACTTCCGACACAAGCATGCGTTGAGCCCATACAATGTCTGCGCAGCTGCGCCCACGTTTGAAGTCACTTTGACATGATCCGGTGAAGTAATCGATCTTGTCTCGGATGCGGCATAGAGTAACATTGGATAGGATTTTCTGTATGCTGTTGAGGAGCACAATGCGGTTGGAGACGCTGTGTAATCTTATGCGCTAACGGGAGTTGATTATCTGGCTCTTTTGTGATTGGAGGCGCTATGTAATCTTATGCGCTAACAGGAGTTGGTTATCTGGCTCTTTTGTGATTGGGGGCGTTGTGTAATCTTATGCGTTAACGGGAGTTCGTTATCAAACGAGTACGGGAACATTCAGTTCCTATCGCGCAATGATGATATATAGCAATTTCCGAGTCCAGAATATTTAGATCCGAGTACTCGCTCTAATTAGAATAAAGATCTTTTGCGATTGGAGGCGAATTACGTGATTTATACATGTATCTTTCTCGACGCCATTTTATGTCAAATTCTGGATTAATTTTGATGTAATAAGTGATATTTATTAAAGAATAAGCAATATTTAGGCGCCCCAATTTAATAATTCACTTCTGCTTGGTGTTTTTGGAGTATACATTAAACACAGTCATCAGGTGGCGCGAATTGTCTAGGGTAACATTTAGTTCAATTTCTGTGGTATAATCTTTGACTTTTTAAGAAAAATTTCCACCCAAAAATGTGCTCACGGAATGTTCTCGATTATAGAACACACACCCCTTTCTAATACATGTATTTTGACAAAAAAACTGCGTCCTTTAGTTGAATTTTAACGGTAGATCAGTAACAGTGGTAAATCAGATGAAATAGATTACAAATGTCATGGAATAGCAAATGCCTCACCTGTATAAAAGAGTTTCTCCACTTGTGTCATAGCATGCACCTTCTGAATGCCGATAGCAATTGTATCTCCCAAGTTAATAGTGGCATGATAAACTGACTCTGGCTGAAACACACCAGGACACATTCATTAGTGATCAACCCTTTCAACTCATCCCTGAAAACAAACTCTTGATGGTGTATAGCATATTCTGTTGAATATTTTGAAATTAATATGACTTGAAGCCATTGCTGCTTAAGGCAGCGATGGCTTCAAGACATCTTAATTTCAAAATAACTAACAGCTTTCCTGTTTGTTTGTCCTGATCAGATCGAGACACGAGGAATTTATCAGTAAAAGGGCTAACCCTTTGAACTATAGAAACTAGTTACATCAAATCCAGGTACCGCTATCACAAGGGACCACCAGGCGGAGCAGCAAGAAGTGGTCACAATACACAGGTGGTTTCTCAATACAGGATATTCACCATAGAATATTTCTAAGGGTCATAAGATTGTGGTTCCTTAAGACAGGTGGTCAAACAACTACCTGTCTTAACCACTTAATGGTCAAATCGGACAAAGAAAATAAAACATATTTGCTTATGCAATCACAATTTGCATGCCAGAAGAAGACTATTTTTTGACAATTTAACAACAGGATGACTAGATCGTTTATCGAGCCATGCATGCACAAAATTTTAAAATAGTTTGTCTTGGCATACAAATGGACAATTCTCTAGGATGTCAAGAGCACTGCAGAGGCCAAATCTGGCCATCTTGATCATCAACCCTTTAATGGTCAAAATCGTTCAGAAAATTTAAATATTTACTCATTGGATACCCTTTTAGAGGACAAGACAAGACTATTTTTTAAATTTACCACTGAATTACTGGCTCGGTTATTGAGCCAGTCATATCAGTGGTAAAATTTCAAAAATAGTCTTTTCTTGGTTTGCAGATGGACATTTCTCAAGAGCACTGTAGAGGCCAGTTTGGCCGGCTTGACCTTTAATGGGTTAATATAAGCCTAATTTTTTGGCTCCAAAAGGCAGATGGTCACTCGAGCAGGTGTACATCTGACTAATCTTACCAGGTACATGATCTCTCCCGGATGCTGGACACACTCTAGTGGCTTCAGGTGAGTGGGCAGGTGAGGGTAGATGTGATGATACCAGTCTTGCTGTGTAAAGCCTGGATACACACCTGTAAACAGCAGCAGCAGCAATATCAATGGACCTTTCCAGTTTTAACTATGCCCTGCCCATCTCTATCTAAGCTCCACCACACCTCGATTGTGTTGGGATCAATCGATCTCTGAACTTTCTGACTAGCAATTTCCAAAAAACTATACAGGTAAGCTGTTGAATATTTTGAAACTAATTTGACTGGGTGCTGTTGCAACAGCACCCATTCAAATTAGTTTCAAAATATTCAACAGCATGGATCAATAGCAAAAACATACAATTCGTACAACGTGCCAGACTATTAAGCCCTACAGACGGGATTAATGGAATCATTAATGACATCATGATTATGACGTTAGCATACACGTCGCGTAGTTGATTATGATGTCATATTATTGAATGAGGAAATGGATTCATGAATGATGACAAGGTTAGAGGGTGAGTACAAGGATATACAGACATTAGATGATTATGATATTGATGCGCTGTCATTGAAGTAATTCAAACATGTTTAAGACAATGATGATAAGCACATTAAATGACTCCTCCAAAAATAATATTAAGAGCACAAGACACCACAAAAAACGGAAAGGTACTGAAGAAATTGGCTTATTGCTAGGTGTATGGATTTACAAGGAAAATTCCTATAGCAATATTCAATCAGTTATATTAGATAGGTTCCAGTTAGACTCTTCGTTTAAAGAGGGTTTGGGTTAGGGAGGTTTGTGGTTTATACAGTACAACTCAGAAATAACTTAACATAAATCTTGACTAAATCAAGATTAAAACAAGACTTATAAGATGCATTTGATTGTTAATTTCACACGCAAATCATTTGAAACTATCCCGTGACTAACAGGCCTATACGACTACAACACGCACATATACAGTTGCGACTAGATAATTTTAATCACGGTTAGATTAGTGCTTTTTACAGTCTCGAGTGGCTAAAATTTTAATTGAGAGATACAAAATCTCCCTTGCGTCATTAATCTCAAACACCTTTTGTCCCATTTGCAATCGGGGAATCTCCATGTTTGTTCTCATAAGATCTATGCTAACGAGCAAGATACATGTAGAGTATTCTCAGCTCAGTTGAGAGCATTATGTACAGGTACTTTCAAATAAATTCACATTATAAAACAATATTATCGCAGGAATTTGGCATTTATTGTTTCAAAGTCTGTATGCCAACACAATTTTAATCTTTGCACCCTCCCCCCTCCCACTCCATGACCATGGATGTTCTCAATTTTCCATGCTAACCCACCCACACACCCCACCCCCCTAGACAGATTATCTGTCAAGGTCTAACATAACTGCTTACCACCAGGTGGCGTCATAGTGATGGGATACATGAACCAACGCTTGTGGCCAAATACCACTCCATTCCAGGCATCTGCATGTTTGTGGAAAGACACGCCGCTACCTGATGCACCCAAGAAGAATATGCTGTCATCCTGGCCATTCTAGAACACAAGGAGGCATTAGTTGTCTACAAGTCACAAAGCAATGATTTCCATGGGCAAGAACTCTGGACCTACTCAATATTTCGAAAACACTTTGACTGAAAGTTGCCATCAGCAACTTTCAGTCAAATTATTTTCAAAATATTCAGCATATCCGGAGTTATACACCATGGAAAATGTAGTCAGCAGAAATAGCAATTTTCAGTCAAATTATTTTCAAAATATTCACCATATCCAGAGTTAAAGCCCATGGAAAATGTAGGCTGCAGCCAATCAGTGTGCAGACAGTAAAGGACATTACAGGTTACAGATAAATCACTATCTGGAACATATGTCATTGACTTGTAAGTGCTGCTATGCCAGTCACAGATGATACTGGGTGTGGCATAAAAAATGTGACACCCATGATTGTGGGTCATTAAATGCATTTTGATTGTGACATCAGCCTACATGTAACATAATTGATTATGTCATATACTTGAGTGCCAGATCTGATCCCTCCATTGGACCACAAACATAACACGTCTACAGAATCGTCATTAAGATGCACACTAAGCAAAATAAATACACATGCATTTGATTTTTCAAAATGTGGTGGGTGAATGCCATAATTATATCAGCCTGGTAGTACTTGGTAGGCTTGTGCGATTATGGGCTTGTTAAGTATGGCGTCACTGCTTCGCAACTCGAAGTGTGTACATGTATTTTGCTTTATTACATCATAAGTACGTGTTTATGACTTCATCATTTGTTGTTAAACAAAAACGTTGTTTTGTGTATTTAACGATCGAGCTGACCCCGGAAATATGTCATCACTTAACAAGCCCATTGCTTTGAGTGATTATTTAAGAATAATCATGATTACTCGATTAATCAGCCTGGGTACAGACAACTAAGGCATATGAGCGACGAAAACTGTAGTGGTGATTAGAAATTTCCATTTGTAGGCTAATAGATTCTTTTTGAAAATGTATTGCTGGAATGCCGATAACCGAGCCAGTCATTTCAGTGATACATTTTCAAAAATAGTCTTCTCTTGGCCTGCAAATGGACATATAATTCGCTGAGCATTAAAGAGTAATTAAACGATAAGTTAGAAAAATATTTTATGCACTAGACATACTAGAAGTTATTCACAATTAGTCGATTATTTAATTTTTAATCATATAGATTGACAATTTAAAAGATAATCATCATTTTTTATTTAATCATGTAATTGCACAAGCCTAAGCCTCGGTGATACATCAAAAACATGTGAAGTAGACATCTGCTTCCAGATCCATAGATGCAGTATAAAGCTATATTTCGAATTCTGAATATTCTGAACTTAGTCCAGTCATTCAGCTCAAACATAAGTAATTGCCTGGCATGCAAGGATTCTCATAAGGGTCCTTTGAGGGTAATGTACATGTACAAACAAAATCCAGCTTTGGACCCCGAAAAGTAGTGGCAGAGGGTCCCATGAAAATCTTGTACATGTATGATTGTGTTATAATAAGTAGTTTTTTTTAGCTTTTTGCACAAAAATATATGCACACCCTAGCATAATTCTGTGAGTCCATCGTACACTTATTAAATACCCTCTAATTTTAATATGGATGAGAAATTACTGCTTGAGAACACCAGATATCAGTCTGGGACTCTGAAATTTCAGTAGGGGACCTGCACATTTCAGTTGGTGATCCCAAGATTTGAAAGTTTTGGGTCCTGGAGACCGCCAAAATTTAGATGCCATGAGAAACACTGCTGGCATGCCTGGAAATTACCAAATTAACAACTTGAAGGTTAGCACTTTTCAAAGGGGATTAACTTCTCCAGATATTGACAACACTTCACGGAACACCAACCTACCCTCGGCCTCCGGTTTAGTCGTACTAAGTGATATATTACATGTATAATTGACCAGACACTAATTTGTACGTGTCACATGGCTACATGTATGTACATGTATATAAGTACCCACCTGCAAATAGGCACAATGGACCTTTCCAGTATTAGCTAAGCCCTGTTCATCTCTATCTAAGCTCCACCCACACCTCACTCGTGTTGGGATCAATCTCTGAATTCCTGACTATCAATTTCCAGAAAACTATACACTCAGGTAAACTGTTGCTGCCTATGGCAGCAACAGCGCCCAGTCAAATTAGTTTCAAAATAATCAACAGCATGTTTCTTAAATACATGTAGCAAAAGCATAAAATTTGTACAATGTTTCTGACTATTAACCCTCACCACTCTGATGTCAATATTCTATCTTTTACTAAGTGTCAATATCACAGAAACTGGTGTACATTTTTCAACAATTTTGGTGGAAGATGTTGCTGTCAACGACGGCACCATCTCCCACCAAATTTGTTGAAAAATGAACACCAGTTCATCTTTTAATTTAATTTTAAAATTTAGTTTTGACACCAGAGTGGTAAGAGTTAAACATTAAAGATGGGCTTAATCGAATTATTCATGACATCATGATTATGACATCAGCATACACATCTTGTGGTTGATTGTGTGAGGTAATGGAGTCATGAATTCTAAATCAGGCCACACTTCCTTATATGGGGATATAAATACCTTGTCTATCTCTAAATATGCTGGAACACTGATGCTCCTGCCCAGCTGCGAATCATTATAAAATTGCCGATCAAAAACATATCTGAAAAACAAATGATAAAAAGTAGTATAATACACCCAATCATAATGAAGCTCTATCTTGTGTTCCTAAATGTATTTCATAATGGGATTAGCTACAAATACATGTACATTGTAAATCTAAATTCATCAGATAAATGCGCAAGCATCTCGGGTGACGCCTTACAATATACATGTACATGTGTAGCTTTTACTTTCAATTCAGGACAGAGATGATGACGCTTCACTCTGGTATTACCAAACTATTATTTCTTAATCCGGATGAAACCAGCCAAAAATGTCCACTATAATTATCTTGAGGAATGTCGTCGATTTGCAGGTCAAGAAGACTTTTTGACAATTGCCCGCTGGATCGGTAACCAAGCCAGTCATTTCAATAGTAAATTTTCAAAAATAGTCTTCTCTGGGCTGGCAAATAGAAATTCCATAAGCAAATATTTAGCCACTAATGGGCTTAGATTGCTTAGATTAAAGATTGGTGCAAAGATTATTTAACTTAAAACTGGCTTTAAGTACACATATAGTCAAAGGTCATCATTGTTCATTGCAAAAGTGGATATCAAACTGATTTTTAACATGATTTCCACAGCTATCCTGTGCTTCTAGTCAATTCATCAAAGTTGCCACGTTACCAGGGAATAAAATCAAACTCACTTACAGCATCTCCCCGCTTATTGGATCAACATCATGCATGTTCTCGATGAATGCCTCGAGTGAATCACGGAAGCTACCACTACCACCACTGCGCACTATCTCCAGTGAACTCCCCAGCATTACTGTCCAATCTCCATAAGCTTTCAGTAATTCATTTGTTGTCCATAATTCTGGGTTGGTCCAATCAGCAGCTCCATTAGGAAACTGTAATATCACAGGGTTTTTGTAACGATATTCCGTCTCAAACTCATCAACAGTAATCTCAGAAACACAGCGTCTTTCTATTGAACACAAATCTGTATAGAACTCACGATTACTTTTCTTATTCGCCTTTTTCCATCCACTGGGAGATGGTTGATTGCTGCTCTCTGTATGTTGAGCGTGCGTGACATGCATGTGTGGCTGTGCGGAATGTAACACTGTTATATCACCAGAGTCTGGAAGTATGAATAAGAATTTGCGTATAATTATGGAGATGAACACGGAACTCATGGCTGTCACTATAAGGATGATGAAAAACTGCAGAGACATAATGACTGGAAGATGCTGCGGCTTATTTCTCTCATGATTGACATCCTCAGATGGCTCCACGTGAAACTTTGATTTGTTACCCATCTTGAAAAGGCTGAAAGACACACACAAACATGTACTCACACATACAATGTAGCATGTAATTTGCTGGACATTTGTTGGTTTATCTGCAATTGTTAATCGTTTAACCCTTTAACACTCATATCAGCCAAAAAACGCTTCTGCATTGGTCTTGAGAATGTCCATTTGTAGACCAAGAAGACTATTTTTGAAAATTTACCACTGGAATGACTGGCTTGATAACCGAGCCAGTCATTCCAGTGGTAAATTTTCAGTCTTCTCTTCATCTGCAAATGGATATGTGAACAAATTCAAGGGTTAAAGGATTAATGGACTCGATGGATCAAGATAATCACAATTCTTGTTTAATTAATGTCTATTTGAAAGCCAAGAGAATGTTATTTTTGAAAATTCTTTACTCGGTTATCAAGCCAGGTATTACTTGAGTCTATTGTTTACCCTGCAGGCTGGGAATAAGACCAAAAATGGCAATGCTGCCTGTACAACTGATCATTCACACATAGGACAGATTCATTTCAATAACAGACAACTCATAGTTTATAGCGAAGATAAATTCAAAATTAGGCAACCGTAATAATGTCTACGTGATTTTCAATAACATACTATTTAATAAACAAAATTAAATACTATTCTCCTCTGAAAAGAATTCAACCAAATTTGCTATGTGAATTACCCGTATTATTGCAGACTTCGAGACAACATTTAGCCATGTTAACAAATTTATGAGAAAGGTGAATTCTAAGGATCTCTGAGCAGACATAGAGCATATAGGTAATTAGGCGAATTCCGTGATAGCGGGACCATATTGCACATAGTGTATTAAATACTAATGTTTGGAAATGGTACTATTTTTGTGATCGATGACTGGTTTTACATACTAACCGATGATCAATTAATGATCGATCATAACATTTACTCATTTTTACCCATTCTGACATTTTGAATGCAATAATTATTGCATGTTCATGGATATTTAACCTTAATAATTTAAGAAATAATCTGTTGACTATTTTGAAACTAATTTGATTGGAAGCTGTTGCTACCTTACGCAGGTTCCAGTCAAATAAGTTTCAAAATATTCAACAGGTTATTGGTATGGTGGGTTTGACATTAGCATACTATTTTAGTGTTGTGAAGGTTAATGTCTTAGACTATGGACTCGTACGGAGTAATACTATGTTATATAGTTGTAAAAATGAAATTAAAATGGTACATGTATTGCCAAAAAGAAAAAGAATCATGTGCAGTTTTAATATCATAAATTTAAAAACAGTCAAAATCGATTTCTGAAATCATGATCAATCTGTTGGTTGGACATGCAAACCAATCAATCATCGATCAAATCGATTAATTGGAACAACATTATTAAACACATGATTGGAGATTATGCTGTCCACCCGACATTGCCCAGCGATGTTGGGTGATAATACGGAGATGTTTGTAGTTAATAGGTGCCTGACTGCTCAGCTGGTGAAAAAATCTCTTCCTTCAGCCATTGTCAGATAACTCATACTTTCTGATCATTCTGCAATCATTGGGTACACACAACTATCTATAATTAGACAGACACCACATGGGATACCAAAACTGCTTTCTAAAGACAGATGGTTACTTAACCCTTTCACTTACAAATCGCTGAAGGTGAAAGGGTAAATTATTATGGCTCCTTGGCGCTGGTAAATAACATTTTGGGCCAAATAATGGTGCATTCATTTAAGCCTTTAATCCTCAAATTCAGTCAAAAACTTTCTCATAAATATTTCCATTTGCAGACCAAGCGAATATTATTTTTGAAAATTTAGCATTAGAATAATTAGCTCCGCTAAGCCAGTCATTTCAGTAGTAAATTTTCAAAGATACTAGTCTTCTCTTGGTCTCAAAATTGACATTTTTCAAGAGTACTGCAGAAGCGGTTTTGTCCAGCTTGAGTGTTAAAATGGGTGAGCTTATGACCACCCATCTTTAAAAATCTCTATCTTTTGACTTCTAAAGCAAGTGATAAAGACAGGTTCAAGTGTACACTAGTACCTGTAGACTTACCTGTAAGTCTATAAGTTGCTTGATTGGATGGCACTTAGACTCTGCTTGAAGACCAACTTGTCAGCTTCCATGATTGCAGAGTTAGCTTGACTGTATGTTGAGCTGTTGCCTGTTGTTATGATATCTATTTAACACAGACAATGACAGCCTCTAGCAGACTGAGAGAAGAAGCTCCATTTGCAATATGTTCAAAGGTTTCCTGTAAATCAATAAATCAGACTGGATGAAGTGTTAATGACAGCTGTTATCTAAGCAGCATCACCTGTTTGGCAATTGATTAATGGATAACACAGTGAGCAGTAATTCATTTACTAAAACGTTTTGTGATATATACAGCGCTGCTTAGCAATAACTTTCCCTATTGAAAAAATTCTGGGATATCCTGGGATTCTTTTTCCATGAAATGAAGTCACGATCTTTGAAAAATCCTAGGATATCCCGGGATGTCCCGAGTCCCAACCCTGGGAAAAGCTAGGAGTTTAAATATTCTACTTTTTGCAAAGCCCCAACCTTGGGAAAAGCTGGGACTTTAAATATTCTACTTTTTGCAAAGTCCCAACCTTGGGAAAAGCTGGGTCTTTTAGCTATAACCTTTTCCCGCCTAAATTCTGAGCAGAGAGATCAAAGCCTCATTCTGGTAACTAAACTGTTATTTTGGAGTTGTTATTTATAGTTAATATTTGTTGTCATGAATCTCTTTACCTAAACCCTGTTCTCAGTGTACATATTGTTAATGACGTAGTGTTGATAGGTTTACAAAGTGGATTTCAAACAAATGCAATGTCAGCAAGATTTTCATTCAAAGTATTTATGAATATTTATGTGGAATATTATAATTATGGTGGATTAGTAATCTCTCATAAAGGGATTTACATGTAATTTAATTGGAATGCTCTTGATACATGTATTGTCCAGTGCACTTTGTTAATGATTTGGAGAATACAACGTATGACATGAGGAGAATAAAGTGTAAAATGATCCAACTGAAAAGGTAATCTATAATATGAAAATTATTTGTCTAATGCACACAAACTTAGTTCAACATGAAAACCAGAAATGCCAACCATCTTGTTTCTAAGCCTTATATTGTGACATTTCACAACTAAGATGATTGTTTGCATTTAGTATATACACAACATCGCAGTATATCCCAAGGTTGGGATTATTATCCCAAACCTGAATATCCCGGGATATCCTAGGACTTGGGACTCATTCTAATACTGCCAGTTCCCAGTCTGAACTCTTATCCCAAGCCTCGGATATCCTGGGATATCCCAACCATGGGAGCTGGCGGTATTGGAATGAGTCCCAACCCTGGGATATCCCGGGAAATCCCAAGGTTGGCACTCCCAACCCTGGGATATCCCAGGAAATCCCAGGGTTGGGACTGTACCACTCCATAAAAATCCCAGGTCCTGGGATTTTTCGGAATATCACACGGTTGGAAGTCCTGTTCCAATACCGCCATGTACCAGCCTTGGGACTTGTGGTATCCTGGGATATCCCGGGATTTTTTGCCATATTTCTGCAGAGGTAAATAACACATTTCCAAAACAAAATAAAACATACTGTTTGGATACTCTTAACATAATTGGTGCCTATGTCAGCAATATCTTTCAATCCAATTATGTTCAAAATAGTCAACAGAACATTTCTTACATCGTGTTAAAAATTGTTCCTGTGTTTTTTTGGAAACCTATTTCAGACCTGTACAGTGCACATGGCAGTCTTATCATAGATGGGAGATGACAGAGGCTTGAGAGATGACTTATCAGAGGTCAGTTATGCCAGTAGGTATTAATACAATTACAACAAAACACACCACAAAGACAGCATATAGCACCTTAATTTGAAAAAGAAATTGAAAGAATCCTTAACCATTTAACCCTCAAATTTGTTCAAGAAAATTTTAATTTTCCCATTGAAAATTTTCAGACCAAGAGAAGCCTATTTTTTTTAAATTACCATTGGAATGACTGGTTCAGTTATTAAGCCAGTCATTCCTGTGGTAAATCTTCAAGTATAGGCCTTTCTTGGTTTGCAAATGGACATTTCTCAAGACCAGTGCTGAAGCCGTTTTTGGCTGATATGAGCACTTGTTAACCCTTTAACCCTCATATCAACCAAAAACGCCTTCTACAGTTATCTTGAGAAATGTCTAAGAAAAGACTATTTTTGAAAATTTACCACTGGAATGACTGGCTCGATAAACGAGCCAGTCATTCCACTGGTAAATTTTCAAAAATAGTCTGCTCTTGTTCTGCAAATAGACATTTTCTTTGAGAAAATTGAAATGTTCTTGAAGAAATTCAAGGCTTAAAGGGTTAACCTAAAACCACTATAAACAGACTGTTGTGGTCACTGTCATGTATCTCTGAACTCTCTTGTTATACAAATTATATAGCAGCAAGAACTTAAACATTAAAAGTATCTTTGATGTTTAAATACATGTACTTTTATGTGCTACAATGTATGTGCTCAGGTCACAACCTGACCTTTAATGGTCAAGATTTATCAAGAAAATTGAAATTTTTACTTACTGAATGCCCACTTGCAGGTCATGGAGACAATTTTTGAAAATTCACCACTGGTATGACAGGCTCAGTTATCGAGCCAGTCAGTCTATTTGTAAATTTTTAAAAACTGGCCTTAAAAAATTTGGTCCGTAAATGGACTTTCCTCAAGATAAGTGCAGAGACCGGTTTTGGACACCTTCACTGTTAAAGAGTTAACGTTTTTGTTCCTAAATCCTAGCATTGTAGCGATGTCAAATACATGCTGTCAAAAATAGCTGATGAATGCAGGTGTACTGTGAATGTTGTGAATGCAGGTATTTAGCTCACCTTGGAGGAGTGTCAGGCGTGTTGTCAGATCTGGGAAATATTAAACAAAAACATTTTTTTCTCATAATACCAGCTAGGTCACTGTAGAAACAATAAGCATGAATATATACACCTGTGCAAAAGTTAAGCACCAGCAAAAACAATAGAACGTAGAAACATGATGGTACAACTAGGCTGCCATACTTTTTGACCCCGCGTTAGCTGACATAATTCCAAGTACGAAATGCACATGCATGCATGACTTCACGCCGCTTGATGTCCGTGCGTGGCGGGAAACAGCACACGTGTTCAGTTATGTAAAAGTCCAGTTTGAGGTGTAGAACATTACATACAGATTTAGGCGACAAGATTAGGAATTTTGTGTTCATGACCGTGGTTTATTTGTACAGAGAGAATTAGCTCTTGATTGTGAACCGCTATGGCAAGACGAAGGTTAAGTGATCGTGTGAAATGGCAAATCATAGGCATGCATACCACTGGTATGTCATGCAGAGAGATTGGCAGACAGCTGAACATTAACCATACTGTAATCAGTCGTTTGATTGCAAAACATGGGCAAACTAACGAGGTGAACGACAGGCCTAGATCTGGAAGACCGAAGAAGACTACTGCCCGTGATGATCGAGCCCTAGTACGCCTTGTTAGGAGATCTCCATTCACCAACAGCAGAGTGCTCAGCCAGCAATGGGAAACGCGCAATAGAGTGTCAATGTCTACCGTCAAAAGGAGACTGTATGCTGCTGGCATGAAAGCTAGGAGACCTGTCAGATGTCCTCTCCTCACTGCACACCACAAAGAGGAGCGTCTGAGGTGGTGCAACGAAAGAAGACACTGGAACATGAGATCCTGGAGACGGGTACACTGGTCCGATGAAAGTCGGTTCCTGCTTCATGCCACAGATGGTCGAACTCGTGTATGGAGGTCCAGACGCACGGCGTACGACCAACGTAACATCATGGAAGAAGTTCCATTTGGTGGAGGTTCCGTTATGATATGGGGGTGCATCTCATTTGATTGTAAGCTGGATCTGTTGACTGTACCTGGAACACTAAATGGACAAAGATATCAAGATTCCATACTTGATAGAGTTGTGGTCCCTCATTTTGTAAATCATGCACCTGGAACCCACCCTATATTCATGGATGACAACGCCCGACCACATCGTGCTAGAGCTGTGCATGAATACCTCCGCCAGAATGCCATCGAAACCCTACCATGGCCAGCAAGGAGCCCTGACATGAACCCTATTGAGCATATCTGGGACATTCTGGGAAACATGGTGAGAAGGAGGGATCCTCCTGTGCAGAACCTACAGGAATTAACAGACGCACTCCATCTTGAATGGCAACTAATACCACAATGGCGTATCAGTCGGTTGGTGACCAGCATGAGACGTCGTGTCCAGGCCGTCATCCAGGCACAAGGTGGATATACCCGGTATTAATAATGACAGTCTCAAACTCGTGCACAGATGTTAAACTTCGTTTTCAGACACCATTAATGACAATCTAGCCACGTGTGTCAACTGTAGGGCAATAGTTGTCAGTTGTGTCAACGTAACCATATTCAGGCCTCGTTTTCAAGTTCAAACAAAAACATACAGTGTTTCCCCACCATCATAATCAGCATTCCTCTAGTTGCATTATTACCTCTTGCACTAAGATGGATGGGTACATAAATGTTTATGCTATTGCTTTCTTCATAGCACATGAATATACCCTCGCATGTGCGTAAAAATAGGGTGGTGCTTAACTTTTGCACAGGTGTATATAAGTGAAGAAGGGGTTATAATTCTAACATTTATATCTGATCACCATGTATATACTATTGCTCACATGTATTGCTGTAGTTATAAACACACATGTCTAGCCACATCGTATTCACACCAGTCCCCCCCGAGCCAAAATGCTAGGCTTATTTGTTTATTCATAAATACTTGCCAAGCATGGGGATGGGGCCAAATAAACAAATATAAGAGACATTTTGCACTTTTAAAAGCAGATACAAAGATATACCTCCTTCATAATGAAAGCAATGTTATACATGCATTTACATGTAAATGTTTTGTAAAGAAATTTGAGTGGCAAAATGAGCGTCGAGCCAAATTATAACAAGTCTTAACATATTCCACAGCCAAGCTGATTTTGTTATATTAAAGTTTCATTTAATGATCCAGATTTATGAAGAAAATTTACATTTGTGATTCGTCAATGGAAGAGGATCTTAAAAAGATTTACCACTGGAATGACTGGCTCGGTTCTACAAAATCCTCTTCTATTGGCCCGCAAATCGACACTCCTCAAGACCACTAAGGAGGCCGGTTTTGGCCAGATTGACCCTTAGAGGGTTAAGAGGGCTAAAACATTATTTCCGTTTTGTCAAATAGTGAATTTGTTGATCCGCTCAGTAATTATACATCATCATAATACCAGAATGACATTCTGATGGTCCGTCTTCCAGTATTTAACACTCTAGCACTTAAGTCGGCCAAAATCACCTTTTGCAGTGGTCTTGAGAAATGTTCATATACAGAACATGAGAAGACTATTCCTGAAAATTTAGCGCCGTAATGACTGGCTTGATAACCGAGCCAATCATTCCAGCGCTAAACTGTCAAAATAATTTTCTCCTGGTCTGCAAATGGACATTATCTATGAGAAGGGGGTAAGACAAGGGATTGGCGAGCCCAATACAAGTATCACCTCACAATCCACAATCATATGCCTATAAACTCACAAAATGTTTGATTGAATTTCACTGTAGATGGCTTCACAGGAGAGTATAAGTGTGACGAACAGAATCTTGAGATTACAAACTTAATTTTCCATCCCGTTTTTGTCACATTTAGTTTTAAATTTTAGATTCTCAAAAATTTTTACTCTGGAAATCATATCAATTATATACTATTCCTTATTATCAGTTAGTCTTTAACCCTTAACACTCTGATGTCAATATTCTATCCTTTACTGTGACAATAGCAAAGAAACTAGTGAAATTTTTCAGCAATTTTGGTGGAAGATGTTGTTGTCTACGACAGCATCATCATCCACCAAAATTGGTAAAAAATAAAAACCAGTTCATCTTTTACTTTAATTTGAAAATTTAAAATTTTGACACCAGAGTGGTAAGGGTTAATTGCTCATAAATATAATACATGTAGTACATATAAATGTGAATTTAGTAATTACAAGATACCTTTTACTGTAGTTTTGATGTCCTCTAAGCATTAATTACAGGTGAGGAAATTGTTGTGATCTGCTTGCTCCCTCTCTTCACTGACCTATAATACCAAACAAGTCAAAGGACACACATATAGGCTTTCTTATGTATTAACCCTTTCACTAACCAAATCCCTAGATCACATTTTTACGGCAGCCATACTGGAACACTGTTGAATATTTTGGAATTAATTTGACTGCAAGCTATTACTGCCTTACGCAGCAACAGCTTTCAGTCAAATTAATTTCAAAATATTAACCAGAAAAGGTTTTATATCATAAAGAATATAATTTTTCAGAGATGTGTCAGTAAAAGGGTTAAAATTCACAATACTACTAAGCAGAATATGACAAATCATTTGCAATATTCACCCTTCCACTGACAAACCACAGAAAAAGTGTATTCTTTACTACATAAAACTTACTTTGTTGAATATTTTGAAATTAATTAAGGCAGCAAAGGCTTAATTCCAGCTAAGTCAATTTCAAAATATTCAACAGTTCCTTTAGTTTCCTGTAGCCAGGTTACCTTGAATTTGAGATACACGTGTATGGGGAATACATCAGTGAATGGGTTAGGAAATTGAAAATTACAGTACAGAGATCATGACTGATTGCTTCCAAAAACTTCCAATCAGATTAAGTCAAAAATATTCAACACTATAAGTTTTTTGGGTTGGAAACATTGAAAATTATTTCTGAGCTGTACATGTACATAGTCCTAGCGTAACATATTGCTGCCTATTTCGGGATTGCCTTTAACAAAAGCAGCAATCAGTAACCGTAGCAATAAAATTCCAATCAAATGGACACTACCTAAGATCACAGTGCTGTAAAGGTTGGTTTATGACCAGCTTCACCAGTGCAGAATACAGGAGTTAACTGATGGTATGAATCAATCATAATATATGTGCACACTATTCAGGTAATTTCTGATTACAAAACTCTCATATAATATATAAGAACAGGAAATCAATATACCCCCTGTGAATGAGGTGCAAATTAAATGATTCAATATATAATATCAATGTATTGATCATTGTTGGATGTATTAGATGCATTATAGATGTCTTAACTATATGGTCAAACCAGCCAAATACTGGGGCTCTGTAGTGCTCTTGATGAATGCCCATTTGGGGATCAAGAGATTGGTTTTGAAAATTTATCACTGGAATCACTGGCTCAGTCACTGAGCCAGTCATTCCAGTGGTAAATTTTCAAAAAATATTCTTCTTTCTGCCTTCAAATAGACACTCACAAAGCAAAAATGTCAATTTTCTTTACAAATCTTAACCATTAAAGTGTCAAATTAACAGCTAATTACAGGTCAGAGTGGAAGGATAATAGTATTCATGACACTTGTAACCCTGATTTCCCGCTGACCATGTAGTTCATGGT
Source organism: Chaetoderma sp. LZ-2023a (assembly GCA_034401795.1). NCBI lineage: Eukaryota > Metazoa > Mollusca > Caudofoveata > Chaetodermatida > Chaetodermatidae > Chaetoderma > Chaetoderma sp. LZ-2023a. The sequence continues at coordinate 120,895,688 of CM067371.1, forward strand.
TTGACTATGGTCAACCACGATTTCTTGGCTCACCTGACCATGGTCCCAATATTGACCACTTTAACATGGTCAGTACATCATGGTCAGATGACTATGCAAAACCATGTTTGCCGACGCTTACCATAAATTTCAGTGGTGTTGTTATCAACATGATACATGTATGATGGTCACTTGATGGTCAGTTCATGTGTAACTGAATTTCTACCTCACTGACCACGATATATCATGGTCGACCATGGTTACTGGAAAATTTCAATGCTACTCATATTGACAGTGATTTCATGGTCAGATATCACAAATATTTTTACCGATTATCAATGTCCCTCATTGACCATGATATATCATGGTCGACCATGGTCACTGGAGAATTACAATATTATTCCTATCGGTAGTGATATCATGGTCAGTTCATAGTCAGTTCAGTCACCAATACATGTACTTTAAACAACTATCAAAGTCCTTCAGTGGCCATGATATATCATGGCTGACTATGGTTACCAGAGAATTTCAGTGTTATTCCTATTGAGTGATATCACGGTCAGAGATGTCACTCAATTGATATCTAAAAAAAAGATAATATTACTGAACAATTCTTGAACTTAAGTCTTAAAATCTTCCTACGCTGCTCTAAGCTGAATATTTTCAGGAACGACTGAAGAACAGGTCTTAATTGTTAAAGTGCATAAAATGCCCTTTTTAAACTGTTTTTGAACATTTTCAGAAACAATTATTTGACCATGGTTGACCATGTTTTGACCATGGTCGGTATAATTTAATAAGGGAGGCAACTCATTCATTGAAAACATGTCATTTTGTATTTAAAGTCTTCAATTATTATATTCCACATAAGTTATGTAATCATCATTAATTATGACATTTGGATAGTAAATGCCATATACATAGAAACATACCGGTAATATAGTAGTATAATTTTTGTAATAAAGCCCACCTGGTGCCACTACATAATAAATTTAAGTATGCAAAAAAACAAAAAAACCCCAAAAACAATAAACATATATACAAACTATAAGTATCTATTAGAGCACATGCGTGGCACATACACGCACACGCACGCACGCACGCACACATGCAGTCACGCACGCATGCACGCATGCAGGGGTAAGTAAACTAATGGGTGTCTCCGGCAGATATTTCATTTATCCTTTTTTCTGCTGCCAGGTGGCAAAATTGTGCAGCTTCCTTTATTAGTAAACCATTGGCTGTTAGTAGATACATAATTTTGTCTTTTGGTTCTAGTCCTAGGAAATTTGGACATTCCCTAGATACAGCATCTAATAATGTTTTTCTTTCTATATCATAAAAGGGGCATTTGATCAAAAAGTGGGACTCATCCTCAATCTCCACGGAATTGCATATCTTACATGATCGATCTTCAACAGGTATTTTTGGTTGCGTATATCTACCTGTATCTACCTGTTTCTATATGTAGTCCATGACTTGATGCCCTGAGTCGAGTCAATGCATTTCTATGTTGTCCGTTCGTTACCGTTGTTAAATACCGTTAAAATTCGACTAAAGGACGCAGTTTTTTTGTCAAAATACATGTACTAGAAAGGGGTGTGTGTCCTATAATCGAGAACATTCCTTCGGCACATTTTCTGGTCGAAATTTTTCTTAAAAAGTCACGGATTATACCACGGAAAGTGAACTAAATGTTACCCTAGACAATTCACGCCGCCTGACGACTATGTTTAATGTATACTCCAAAAACACCAAGCGGAAGTGAAATTATTAAATTGGGGCGCCTAAATATTGCTTATACTTTAATACATATCACTTATTACATCAAAATTAATCCAGAATTTGACATAAAATGGCGTCAAGAAAAGATACGTGTATAAATCATGTGATTCGCCTCCAATCGCAAAGGATCTTTAGTCTAATTAGAGCGAGTACTCGGATCTAAATATTCTGGACTCGGAAATTGCTATATATCATCATTGCGCAATAGGAACTGAATGTTCCCGTACCCGTTTGATAACCAACTCCCGTTAGCGCATAAGATTACACAGCGCCTCCAATCACAAAAGAGCCAGATAACCAACTCCCGTTAGCGCATAAGATCACACAGCGCCTCCAAATGCAACAGAGCCATTACAATCTGTTTCTATCACGCGATTTCTGTTTTCAAGGAGACATTTTATGCCAAAATTGGATTAATTTTGATGTAATAAACAATCTTTATTGAAGATACACGATATTTAGGCGGTCCTATTTAATAATTTCTCTTCCAACATGATAATTTTTAGTCATGCATTAAACATAGCGCTGAGTGATGGTTATTTTTTATATCAATTTTCAATTTTTTAAAGGTACATTTTTTCTAAATTTAACAGCATCTTATACTTGAATACAAGTTTTTTGGGCAGATTTTGGTCAAATTTGGGACAGCGTCCTATATTCGAGGGCGGCCTTTAGTCGAGAAATCACGGTAGTCTTCTAGGTCGAAATTGGTTTTAAATATTGCATATGTCCCACGTTTACTTTACCGGTAATATATGTACATGTAATACACACTGAATTCTTGTATAAATCTTATTTCTAACAGTGCCATTGATGTAGGTTAAACATTTCAAAACTTACGGTTACTGACGCTAAGCATTCTATCTACATGTAACCGTAGTGTCAACATTCTATCTAACTTTTACAAATACTTTAAATTTCCCACCAATTTACCAGTTCAAGGTCACCTCTGCATTACTACAGAACCTGTTCGTTCCTGAGTCCCAGCTACTTCAACATAATCCAAGGTAGCAAAAGTGAAAATGCAAGTTCAAGAATATCCAAGTACATGTACATGTAGCATGGATTCTTTTATGTCTGACGAAACAAAGTCATACAAAATCAGTGCTAGCTTAATTTCTTCTGAAAAGTCTGACAATGTCGAAGAAGCGTGCACTTTTTCACGATGACATTAAAAAAATCCTAGAAAATACAAGCTAGCTTGAATTCTGAGAGGTGGGATTTTCAATAAGTTCAAGCTACTACAAATGTACATACGGTCCAAGGTAATTCAAGGAAATCCAAGCTGGTACATGTTGCATAATTTCCATTAAATTTGATATACAAGAAAATCCATGCTAATCGACGATAACTTGAATCTTATTTCACACAGGCTGAACAGCAACATCTTTTCACCAAATTTGTTGAAAAATGAACACCCGTTCATTTCTTAATAATTTAATTTCAAATGTTTTGACATCAGAGTGGTAAGGGTTAATGACATTATCAATATACTGATGTAATTACTTAACCCTTTAATGGTCAAGACGACCAAAACCGGCCTCTCTTATCGTCTTGTGGAATGTCCATTTACGGGCCATGAGAACACAATTTCTGAAAATTTACCACTGGAATGACTGGCTCGATTAAACCGAGCCAGTCATTCCAGTGATCAATTTTCAAAAATTGTATTCTCTTGGCGTGTAAATGGACATTCAATAGGATGATATTTAAATTTTTTGTACCAAATTTGACCATTAAAGGCCGGGTTAAGGGCGTAAGCACCTCACTGATGCTTTATGACAATTAATGCAATCAAGCAATTACAGGCGCAATGAAGGATTCTGACTGTCACTCAAGTATCTGATGTCTGATGATAATCAAAATGAGGTCTAGGTCCATCACAAAAGTGCTACATGTCAAGTGTCCATCAAGAAAGTGTCCCAAATGTAATTATTTGATGAATTTACAATTGGAAAAAAAATTCTGTTGAATACATGTATTTTAAAACTAATTTGACCAGTGGCAGCAAAAGTGCCTACCGTAGTCAAATTCAAGTTTCAAAATAATCAACAGCTTATTTAGGCTGGAATTCTAGGAATATGTAGGTTTCAAAATAGTAAAGTCGATTCCAACACATGTATTCAAAATGGGCGGAGCTTAAGTTAGAAATTGTTAGCGACATGGGTCAAAATCACCGGGACCCCTATATTGTAATCTGCAGGTACATTGAGTGCGGTAGAGATTTATAATCATGCAATGATTATACATAGCTACAGTACACTGTAAAGATATTGAGAGAATTGAAAGTACAGTAAATGTTAACCTTTTGTACATCTCTAATTGACACCCATATTTAACAATCTATAAATTATAATATGAACATTTTAAACTGCTACATAACACTGATTGTATTCCACTGACACATTTATCTCATTATATATCTTTCATGTCTTTAATTGTTATAAAATTAACCAGAAATGTGGTTGTCATACAACCATGAAGCTCGACTTTACGACTTTGCAATGAACTTATGAAGATTGAAATATAAAATAAATATAAAAGCCTTATCAATACACTTATCAATGAACACGACCGTTGGTTGCCCTTTTGACCCCAAAGTAATTGTCTCATCCTCTCTCATTAACAAGTGTCCAAGTTTGTGTGCCATATGACTATTACAACATGAGATATGACCTGCTAAGTTGAGGTAAAAGCAAAAAAAAACCCATTATCATTATCACACTGACCTTGACATGACTTCTTGGTGCCAGCCAAGTAGCTTGTGCCATGCCATCTCATTATAAGGAAGGATCGATGTGTCTGAATGTGGGCCATGCATGCTTAACCAAACATGAGACACAAACTGCTAATTTGAGCTAAATGCAAATTGTTAGTTTTGTTAAAAATTTGGTTTTAGCAAGGACATGGTGACCTTGACCTTTGCCATTTTGACTACAAGATGACATTTGTCATTCTCACTCATTATAAAGAAGCGTCCAACTTTGGCTCAAGTATGATTAAGCAAACATGAGATATAAAAAGTGAAGTTGAGCTAAACATAAAATGTCACTGCTGAAAAAAATTGTTTTCCAAAAACCAAAATGACTGTTGTCCTTAATGGACCCCAAAGAACATTGTGTGATGGTGTGTTATTACAAGGAAGCATTTTTCTTTAAGCTTAGGTCAAGTATGATTAACGAAACATGAGATGTGAACTACATGTACGCTATTCACAAATGGATGCCTGCACCGCCAACGCCGCTGCCACGGACGATGCCAGATGACATTCAGGCTATCACAATAGCTTGTTTTATTTCGTTAGAAGTCGAGCTAAAAAATGTAGTACTTTAGTTAATAGTATGTCATGTCTGTGTGCATTTCTTAACGAAGTACATGTATTGGTCAAGATTGGTTAGGAAAGTCAGAATTATTACTAATTGAATGTCCATTTGAAGGCCATGAGAAGAATCTTTGAAAATTAATCTATGGAATGACTGGCTTGGTTATCGAGCCCATCTGGCTTGGTTATTTAGCCATGATCTAGCTCGGTTATTGAGCCAGTCCGGCTTGGTTATCGAGCCGGTCATTCAAGCGGTCAATTTTCAGAAATTGTGTTCTCATGGCCTGCAAAATTGGCATTGAACAATTCAAGCAAATATTTGTATTCTCTTGACCAATTTTGACCACCAAATGAAGGTTAAACTACAACATATTAAATCTGGCACAATTTACTTTGAAAACATTTTAACCCTTATCACTCTGATGTCAATATTCTATCACTTACTGTGTCAATAGCAAAGAAACTGGTGTACATTTTTCAACAATTTTGCTGGAAGATGCTGCTGTGTATGACAGCACCATCTCCCACCAAATTTGTTGAAAAATTAACACCAGTTCATCTTATAATTTAATTTGAAAATTTAGTTTTGACATCAGAGTGGTAACAGTTAAGGGTTAAAAAATTGTCCTGCCTAACCAAGCTCCAGTTTCAGATAAATTTGTTTAGAACACTTTCTTATACCTTTAACCATCACAAATCTGTAAGAATATTCTGTTGAATATTTTGAAACTAAATTGGCTTGGAGCTGTTGTTGCCTATGCTGGTAATGGCAACATGTTCCAGTTAAATTAATTTCAGAATATTCAAGAAATTTCTTGTAGTGATCCTAAAATCGAGAAACTGCAATTTCAATGGTTTCCGATGAATTCCCCATACAAATGTGCATGTATATCTCATTTTTAAGGCAGCCATACAGGAAAACTGTTGAATATTTTGAAATTAATTTGACTGGAAGCCATTACTTCCCTAGGCAGCAACGGTTTCCACTCAAATTAATTTCAAAATATTCAACAGAATAAGTATATCATAAAGATACTGCTTTTAAATAAGCTAAGAGGTAACACATGTTTCTAAGAATGCATGATGAATTAATCTTCAATGTCCACAAAATATTTAAATATAATTTAGATAATTAATTAATATAAATTGAAAGAAAATAATTATGGCTTACAAGGAGCGGTAATTTTGATGATTTAATTTGTGGAACATGTACATGTACTGTTTAAAACTTAACCCTTTCATAAACAAATCCCACAAAGAGTACATTATTTCTGAAGCACGGCATATATTCTGTTGAATATTTTGAAGCTAATATGACTGTAAGCCTAAGGCAGCAACAGCTTCCTGTTATATTAATTTCAAGCTATTCAACAACTTTCCTGTATTGTTGTATATAGGGAATTCATCGATGAAAGGGTTAATCAAACAAGACAATAGTGCCTTACTTCTAATCAGAGCAAACTTCATCAATCAGACATGTCAGATGACAATGGTTCACCAGGAACAGCGCTATAGAAATCACCCAGTCTCTGAAGGATAGCAGCTCAGCGGATATCAATAGCTGAATAAAGCACCTTGTACAGATAGCTTATAGGTACAATGGATAAGCACCGCACAGGTACAAGAGAGTGATCAGCAGTGGCAATGCCAACTAGCCAATTCCTGCTGGCCAAGCTCTGGCTAGTGGCACTGATAAATCATGCCAGCATATTGTACCACGCACACCACATATAGTGCAGTACAGAGATTGTAGATCTGTTAGCCATTAGGGAATGTTGTTGTCTTTCATTTCTCTCCTCATTATAACACAACACAAAAGCATACATGCTTAACCTGTCTAGAGAGGACACAAACGCATTACAAGCTTAACCTGTCTAGAGAGGGCACTTGCATGTGTGCTCATAAGATGGCGGTTCTTTAAAATTAAGTAACCACGGTCTTATGATGCGAAAACCATTTCATTAATTACATGTAACCATTAGTTACCTACTTTTGCCATGTCATATTATTGATTCTATCATAATCAGCAGATCTTACTGTACTTAGTCACAAACAACTTTCAGTCAAATTATTTTCAAAATATTTAGCAGGTCCAGAGATATAACCCTTGGAGTATGTCGTCTACAAAAACTCAGCAGTCAGATGGGTAAGCGTAAGCAGCATAATTATAACATTTACATGTACTTTCGCTTTCTCAACAGACTAATTCTGCCAATCATCAGCATTCATACTATAAAACATATATCACACACATGCGGAGAGTACTGGCAGACAAAAGCAGTACTAGAGATATTTGTTTAGAGATATTTTCCTTTCAGCCTGGTTAATTAGTGTTGATTTACCTCGCATAAGCCATTCTTTATTATCTTATTCTTGAGTTGTACAGGTGTTGTTTGTGTGCTTTGCCCGTCACTCTATCATCATTCACACATTCAGGAACACACATGTATGTCAGAATAGATCGCATCTGAAGGAGAGTTAACCCTCATAAGATTGACAGATTTAAATTTTCTCATAGAAAATGTCCATGTGTAGGTCAAGAAGGCTATTTTTGAAAATTTACCACTGGAAGACTGGCTCAGTTTTCGAGGCAGTTACATGTATTCCAGTTGGAAATTTTCAAAAATGATCTCATTTGGCTACGCATGGACATCCTTCATATCATGACACCTGCAGAGGCTAGTTGTGGCTGGCTTGAACATTCAATTGTTTGCCAGTAAATCACTGAAATGCCAGAGTCATGCGTGCATTATGTTCAGGTTTATAGATTTATGACAACTGCTGTTCATTTTGGAAACGATTCTGCTGCCTGCTGTTGTCGACTCCATAGAACTGTTTCAGCTCCTTGTTTGCAAAATGTACATCAGTCTTTTAACTCCTTAATGGTCAAGACTTTGCAAAATGTCTAACTTGTGCTTAATACACCTTTCCCACATTGACGTCGTTACGCCAGGATTTATTACCATTGCTCTTTGCTTCTCTGAAGGGATTAAGCGTAGTAGGATGAATTTTTTACAGCCAATGTTTGCTGGGTATTGTGGTTACAGAGTGACTGAAGGCTTCTTCAGGAATCTCCACACTCTCTCTAATGATGAGATCCATAGTAATTCGCTTGAATGCTATATCTCAGAATGAGGCAAGAAGAGGGTTAATCCAATACTCAGAGCCACCGAGTAGGTCATTAAGCGCAAGGACAACCTCATTGGCTGATAGCTATCACATGACCTTGTTGGTAGCAACCAAGACTTCATTCCTTTGATGAATCCAGTCATATAATCCAGCTTTATGCAGATCCATGAAGAGGCAGATGATCCTATCACTACTCGACTCTGAATATCTAAAGCTGATATTAAAAATTAACCTAAATACTCTACATTATATGACGGGAAATTTCTTTCAAAAATACCCAAATATGTCAAAATCTGACATATCCGGGTATACGAATATAATGAATATCTCATGCTGAATATAACTATTCTAACAAGATATGACCATTAAAATGAAGCCTCAAGCGCAACCCCCCCCCCCCCCCCCCAACCCAAAAAAAATATTTGACAGAGGGAAGGCTTGAGATGGGCCGTAATGCAAGGAGGTAGGTATATGTAATTAGTAAAACATAAGACCAGACCCTCCGGGTTGTCTGGTCGTTATTACCCACATTACAACTTACCTCCTTGCATTGCTATTGCTCAAATACAGATTTCAACATTGCACAAAGCCCGGAGGCGAATTTTTGCGCAAAATTGATGTAAAAAATAGAAAGAATGACTACGAAGTTAGTAAAAATGACTAGAGTTATATACGACAAATGACATTAATTCCTCAGAATTACTCTCATAAATAACCCTAATAGAAAGGGTACAGAAGCAAGGAGAGCAGAAAGGAGGACATTAAATGACCCCAAGAATACAAGAGAGAAGAGATGATCATGCACAAATGAAATGAATAAAAAATAAAGTGTGATGAAAGAGATGATATGAAGGAGGTGAAATACCCACATGAGAAACAAGTAATGAACTCACACTCATGTCAAATAAAATTCTTATATGAATGAAGATTATGAAGGAAGAGAAGATGATGATAATGAAGAAATAAGTCATGGTCCCTGAAGCTACCTTCTGAATATTTTTATAGGAGAAGGAAAAAGCACCAGAATCTTTAAGACAGAAATTAATAAAGAATTCTCTGATTTCCAGATAGCAACTTGAATTAAATCATCACGAGAAGATCCATAAAAAGGGCACAAGATGTGGCAAGGCCCCTAACATCATGGGCCTTAACACCAACTAATGAATTGTCCCTGGGAGAAGGTAATACATGGCAAGTTTTAATAGTATCAATGAACCAACGTGAAATAGTGATTAAAGAGGCAGGACTATCAATGCCTACCGCAAACGTACATGTAGCCCAAATATGTGTATCATTGGATCGTTTGCAAGTTGAACGGAATTTGTAAATATAGAGGGCCCTAACAGGGATCCAGACAGAATCATCTGGAGATAAAGCAGAAAGCCTATGAAATATGATGTGTTTATTAAGAAACTCAACCGAGTTTGGACAGAAATTCTGACTTAGGACAGGCCTGGAAATAACTTTTTCAACAGTATCTAACACTTTGCCAGGCACCAACTACTTAGTACCGGACATCCAGACTTTGCTGGCTGTCAACACTACTCTACTTCACAGTGTTCTTATTATCTGCCGAGAGTCACTGATCGTCCTTCGATGGTACATGTTCTGCAGCTTTCTCTTCGAACATCTCACGTCCCAGGCAATTAGATTTTTTCTGGCAGATTAGTTACCTCGGCCTTCCATGATCCCAGAATCGGAAGTGGAGTTGATAGAGTGTAGCCCAGTCATTTTTTCTCAAGCTAGGGCTTCCCCTCATAGACCTGTTTGCTTCTGGCAAGAACAGAAAGAGATCCACCTTCATATCTCCCTTTCCAGAAGTCATGGCTCTTTCAGTAGACGCTCTAGCTCAGTCTTGGAACAACATGTTCGCTTATGTTTTTTCCCCTTTGATTCTCATTCCTGTGGTACTTTGAAAGTTCAGACAACTTCAGGCAATGTATGGTCCTATTAATAGCTCACTTTTGGCCGACATAATCCTGATTTCCGGGTCCCCTGGTCCTTCTTGTAGATCTCCCCCTTACTTCCTGTCTCCTACAATTTATTGTCCCGGATCAGAGGCTGGATTCTCCATCAGAATCCAGAAATCTTCTCTTTCAGTCTCGAAGTTGTCGAGTTGCCCTTACTTCATCAATTGCCTCAGTCAGTTTCAGGAACTTTTGGAGATACATGTATCACTCAGAACTTCCACTCGTAACATTTATTAGGCTCTATTTGAGTTATTCAACAAATGGGGTTCAGTCTGCTCTATCCTTCCCTCTGAACACTATGTGATTCAGGTCACAGATTCCTAGGTTTCCCTTTCTATCAGAAAAAGACAAGACTCCTTGTCAAATGTCTTCTTGACCTTTCGGTCCCAGTTCAAAATTCTTTTCACAACCTCATTAAAGGTATGGGATAGACCGACCTGGACCCTACCCCCCTCCCCCCCTAACCCTGATGATAGAAGAATGAGACTACTGCGAAATGACTGACTGGATAAAGATTGAAAGACAGAGAATCAGGGGTTCCCAATGAACTAGGGCATGTAAAACCACCCACGGTTCTAACAGGTTGACATGAAAGGAAGATTCTGTGAGGGACCAGGATCCTGAAATCTTCTTGGAGTCCCAGAAGGAACCCCATCCTTGCAGGGATGTATCTGTGAAAGATGGCCTGAGGAGATGGTGGATGAAAAGGGACCCCCAAATAACAGGGATTGAGTCAGTTTCCAAAACCGGCAATGGTTCATGAGTTGAAAATGATGAGAATCCAATGATTCAGAAATGTAGACTGATTCCGGTGGGTCATAAGATAGCACTGGAAGGGTCTTTTCATCAGAGGAGCCCAAGGAATCACTTTCTATACCTAAACCATGAGGCCTATGAATCTGAGGAAAGATCTGGCCGAAACTACATGTAACTGGCCTACCTCGAGAGATTGAATTGTGGATACCATTATCTGCACATTGGGAGGAAGGCAAATAACTTCCCCTGAGAGAGGTCATAAGAGACCTTGAGGTGGGTAAAAACACAGACCAGAGGAACCTTTCCATAAAAAGATATTAAGTATAAAAAAGCAAACTGCAACCAGAAAGACAAATATGGAAAGACAACCCCACCACCCCTCCACCCCCACCACCCCCCCCCCCCAATTTAAGGATGATTATAAATTGATCCTGATTACAAAATGAAGTGTGCACATCAGTTATACACATAAAATAAATTAAGACGACCTAATAACGAGAGGAGATAAGAAGCCTACCAACGGAAGATATACTAGGATGGTACATACATGTACCTAATATCCGAATAAAGAAAGCTATAAAAGACGAATAAAGGCTAAAAAGGCTCAATATTCCAATTAGGACTAGGCTGATAATAGTTAGGGTGTTGATACCCTTACAGAAATTTAAGCATGCGGTGAGCGTGCGCAAACTTACGCTCACCGCAACCTTATGCTCACCGCAACCTTGCGCAAGCGCACCGCAACCTTGCGCAAGCTCGCAATGAGCTGGCGCAAGCTCACAATGAGCTGGCACAACCTTGCGGGAGCTAACCATTATTTTTTCGCGAGCTCGCCCAAGCAAACGTCATTTTCATGTTAGGTCGCGTGAGCTCGCACAAACCTGTGCGAGCTTGCACAAACTTGTGCGAGCTTGTGCAAACTCACGCGAGCTTGCGCAACCTTGCGCAAACTAATGTAAAAGAGTAATCCAGGTGTTGAATACTTAGAAACAACTAATTTGATATTAAAGACCGAAAACAGAATTTAACATAGAGATTACAACCAAATTTGGAAACAACTATAAATTTGAGAACCAAGGGTACTAATCGGAATTAAATTTTAATCTGAAAAGATGGATTGCCTATTCACGGGTTCTTTTATGGTTAGGGATGTGGACAGGGGTCGGGTTAATGGAAACTATACTGGAAGGCCCTGAATCAAAACACGAACATCATAGCTGGTTCCATATTACTTGTTTCACCATAATCACCGCCATACGTGAATGCCGGATTACATACATTATATACAAAGATAAAGCTATCCCACACCCTTCCCTTCAAAGAAGAGTAATATCACTATAAATATTATAAATGACTAATCCTAAATAACAAATAGATTTCTAACTAATTTCCTTAAACAATACAATTTTTTTCTTTCAATACATGGATGCTCAGAAAACAAGTCCTAAACTGCTAATTCAAAGAAAAGTTCACTAATAAATTTAGATCGGGTCGGCTCATAGAGCTATAGGATGAAGTTCACTTTACACTTCACACCACGGTCATCTTCGTCCTATCCCGAGAAAATTGCCGAACCCGACTTGACTACTTCTCCCGTCATCTCCATCAAATGACCATTCACAGCCAACTCAAAACAAGGCCATCTCAATTTGGATCTATGGATTCAATACATCCGACTTCGCTTTCCCGTTACGCCATCAATGAACTACTCCATTAAACCTCCATCAAGGCACTAATCCATTAAACCTCCATCCAACCACTAAGCCATTAAACCACCATCCAAACACTAAGCCATTAAACATCCATCCAACCACTAATCCATTAAACCTCCATCAAAGCACTAAACCATTAAACCTCCATCCAACCACTAAGCCATTAAACCTCCATCCAACCACTAAGCCATTAAACCTCCATCCAACCACTAAGCCATTAAACCTCCATCCAACCACTAAGCCATTAAACCTCCATCCAAACACTAAGCCATTAAACCTCCATCAAAGCACTAAGCCATTAAACCTCCATCCAACCACTAAGCCATTAAACCTCCATCCAAACACTAAGCCATTAAACCTCCATCCAACCACTAAGCCATTAAACCTCCATCCAACCACTAAGCCATTAAACCTCCATCCAACCACTAAGCCATTAAACCTCCATCCAACCACTAATCCATTAAACCTCCATCAAAGCACTAATCCATTAAATCACCATCCAACCACTAAGCCATTAAATCTCCATCCAACCACTAAGCCATTAAACCTCCATCCAACCACTAAGCCATTAAACCTCCATCCAACCACTAAGCCATTAAACCTCCATCCAACCACTAAGCCATTAAACCTCCATCCAACCACTAAGCCATTAAACCTCCATCCAACCACTAAGCCATTAAACCTCCATCCAACCACTAAGCCATTAAACCTCCATCAAATCACTAATCCATTAAACCTCCAACCAACCACTAAGCCATTAAACCTCCATCAAAGCACTAAGCCATTAAACCTCCATCCAACCACTAAGCCATTAAACCTCCATCCAACCACTAATCCATTAAACCTCCATCAAAGCACTAATCCATTAAACCTCCATCAAAGCACTAATCCATTAAACCTCCATCAAAGCACTAAACCATTAAACCTCCATCAAAGCACTAAGCCATTAAACCTCCATCCAACCACTAAGCCATTAAACCTCCATCCAACCACTAAGCCATTAAATCTCCATCCAACCACTAAGCCATTAAATCTCCATCAAAGCACTAATCCATTAAATCTCCATCCAACCACTAAGCCATTAAACCTCCATCAAAGCACTAATCCATTAAATCACCATCCAACCACTAAGCCATTAAACCTCCATCCAACCACTAAGCCATTAAACCTCCATCAAAGCACTAAGCCATTAAACCTCCAACCAACCACTAAGCCATTAAACCTCCATCAAAGCACTAAGCCATTAAACCTCCATCCAACCACTAAGCCATTAAACCTCCATCCAACCACTAAGCCATTAAATCTCCATCCAACCACTAAGCCATTAAACCTCCATCAAAGCACTAATCCATTAAATCTCCATCCAACCACTAAGCCATTAAACCTCCATCAAATCAAACCCCCATCCATCTTGATTCCTCGACCATTCAATTTATCTGTCAGGAGGTCCGTCCCTCATTGAACTTCTCTCTTCTACCTAATAAACTTGAACAGTCTTACGGCGAGGCCATCGAAGATTGGAATGCCTGACTTAACACAATCACATTGCTGACATATATCGAGATTCAAGTTCAAGGTTCCCTGCCATTTTCACCTGTCATTTTCAGCACTACTTACCTGTAATTATCTGCATGTTAAGTTGGTAGATGAAACATGTGTACAGATTATACAGACTAAACACTTTCCTTATCATTTATTTCAATATTTTTACTAATAAGAACTGTAATATTTTGACAGGAAATATTATTTTCACAATAAATTGAGCAAATTTACACCTGTTTTCACCTGCAAAATATTCACAGGTAAATTCACCAAATGTGTACCTCAGGTTAGTAAAATCATGGTATGTTAATTCAACAATTAAATAAATCAATATAAATAAACACAATTCATAAAAATATGTCTTTAAACATTACATACCATTTTCACCTGTAATTTCTACCTTTATTTACCTGTAATTACCTGTAAGGTAGACTAAGTGGGGAAACTCAGGTACAGAAATAGAGATCAGACATTGTAGAATACTTTTCATGTAAAGTTTATTTCAGTATCTTTACAAATAAAAAAGTTACAATATTTCAAGCACAGCATATGTTTTTACAATAGATTTATCAAATTAATTTGGCAATAAGAACGATACATAGCAAAAAATAGTAGGTAGGATATGGGTTAATTGCGTTTGAACAAAGTGCTGGGTTTGACATGTTATAACATGGAAATTACACAAATCTTGAACAAACGTACATAAACTTGAGACGACTATTTGAAATATATTATGAAATGAGACGACACAAATAGCAATACTGCATTAATACTTTCCAATCGCCGCATTAAGTTTACCTAGATTTAGCTGTATCAAGCTAATCCAAACGCGTTCTCTTTGTTCCGGTGTAAACTTTGTTAGCGGGATTGCTACGCGTATTTGTTGTGATTTTATGTTGTTATTTAATTGAAAATGCCGCGAATAATAGAAAGATCTGAAGCTGATCGTGTCTGGGAAATTGATAAATTGGAAAAGAATAAATTTTGATTGAACTGGTTAGAAAAGTGCGTAACAATTAAAATCGACGGAAAAGATGTGGCTAGGACGCTAAACTAGGTGAATTTAAATTTGCTCGAAAAGTGGACATTGGCAGGAAAGCTATTTGTATTCTTTGCAGCGATTTAACTAACTACATGTATGCTAGTAGAGGATGTAAAACATTGGAGAATCACATGGAAACGAAGAAACATGTTGAGAAAATATGAATTCAGCGCACCAATTATTGCCTATTTAGTGCAACAAGATATGGGATAATGGAATACATCCTATGTTTCAAGGCTGAAAAAAAAAGGCTGTATCAGCGAAGCATCTGGCAGCAACACCTATCGCTCCGATAAACTAAAGACTAGCCAATGCACAGGTATTCAATATAATTAATTTTATTAACACTTTCACCGATGAATACTCCATATCCCATTTTCAAGGGAACCATACACAAATTTGAAAACTGTTGAATATTTTGAAATAAATTTGACTGGCAACCATTGTTGCCTTAGGCAGCAATGGCTTGCAGTCAAATTAATTTCAAAATATTCAACAGAATAAGTTTTATATAGGAAAGAATTTACTCTTTCAGCGATAACGTGTTAAACCATCTTGTCCGCAAACAAGTATTGATGTTTCAGGGGTCGACTTAACTTTTAAAGCTTACTGGCCACCCAGGCCCACAAAGTTCAAAGGTAGCTGGCCCGACATGAATATAACTGGCCTGAAGGCTTCACCATCACAAGTTATTGCAAATTAAGATTTTGACATGATATAAATATATCACGGTCGAAATGCACAGTACTTGTCTATTTATTTAGGTTACATGGTTTAGCGTTACTTACTTGTAATTGGGTCATAAATCCCACCCCCGATTGTTTGTTTATGCCTATTGACAAACTTCCCAAAGCAGTAGCCCAAAAACACTATCATCTTGAATATCCCCATGCATTTTAATTTGCATGATTTATATAATTACATTCTCCGTTTTAGGTTAGAAAACTCATTCTCGACAAAGCTAACAGCCTACTTACTATAGATTTAGATTATGAGTACATAGCAATGGGTTAGCTGCTGATGTAAAACAGAGGTAACACATGTGACAAATTAAAATGAGGAAATGTCAAATTCATAGACCATTATATGATTAGTATGACTAAAGCATTATATGACGAGTAGATATAGTGTATACATTTAAAGGTCTTTTTAAACTAATGCTAGATTACCTTGTGTTAGGCGTGGGACCTAAATGTAAGTTATGTAGGTGGAAATTTAACTGGTCTGCTGGACTCGTTACTTGAATTTTTAACTGGCCCGATGTAAAAGCCACTGGCCTCGGGCCAAGGGGCCAGTGCTTAAGTCGACCCCTGATGTTTGGAGGTAGACGGCAAGTGTGTGTGAGCCTAATTGTCAGTGTGTGGGGGTGTGGTGCGTATGTGTGGTTCTTCAAACTTGCCAAGGACTTACAAGTATTCGTGAAAATTAGATGTTTTTGGATGGCATCCACTAGAACGACTGGAACATTGCTTCTAAATATTGAAAATAAATTTGTCATTTAACGCTTTCATTGCCATGCCAGCCAAAACTTGCATCTTTTATGGTAGTATTGTGGAATGTCAGTTTACAGACCAAGATACTACAATTTCTGAAAATTATTCACTGGAATGATTGCACCATGTTTTTTTACGGCCCAACTTCCCCATAACAAACTTTAATGGCCCTTAGGTCCTAATCATATCTGCCAAATTTCGGCCTGACCCTTCCAGCCATTCTGGGGAAGAAGTTGTTTTCGCTAAAACTATGTCAACCAAGATGGCCGCCGAATAACTTGACCAATCAAGTTCCCTTGAACAAACTTGGTTCAGCTCTTGCACCAGATCATATTTCATGCGATTTGCTTCAATCCCTAAGCGGTTTCGGAGAAGACTTTTAAAGACTTTCCCTAAAATCGGACTAAATCCAAGATGGCCACCGGCCAAATTAGTTGATCTGGTTCATTTGAACATACTTGGATCCATATGCCCTAAGGATGCTTCCTGCCAAATATAATTGATATCAGGCCAGTAGTTCTCGAGAAAAAAAACATAAAAAATTTCCCATTGCTTTAGTATAGGAGCTTTTGGCGGGAAAATGATCCAAGATGGCCGCCAAACCGTTTATCCGACAGTTTCGAACATTGCAAATATCTGATCAGAATATCGCAAAACTCATACAAAACCTATTTCGACCTCAAAATCCATCAAATAAAAAAATCCAATATGGCCGCCAAACACGGTATATTTTGATTGGCCCACGGCGGCCATGTTTTTTAACGGATCAACTTCCCCTGAACAAACTGGCCCTTAGGTCCTAATCATATATGATGAAGTGGAAGGCATGGTTGACTACCACGAAAACAGGTAACGAAGTTACATACAACATTCAACAAATGTAACTTTGTCAACAGAGACTTCATATTAGGCCCTGATCCTTCGATTATTAATCCTTCAAATCAGTTCCTGACACAGTAAAGAAGTAAAAAAATCTTAGACTGGATTTTAAGCTAACTATCTACTTGCAGAATATTTAAAAAGTGAATTTGGGCTCCTCTGCGCGTGCGCGTATACATGTGCAGGTGACAGATGTCACTGAGGAGGGTGTATAGACTGGTGCCAGTCTCTGATAGGCCATATGCTGAGAGTGTACTCTACTAGTAGTCTGGTCTAGGGTGTGATGAAGTGGTATAGGCATATGGAGGCATGCACTAAGCAAGCACAAAAATTTTATTCTGCTTGCTAAATGCAGAGTAGTTGATTTAGCAAGTAGTGATTGAGTGGTAAAGGATGTTTGTGGTGTAATAATAACTCTGGTTCTACTGGTGCAATCTTCTCCAAACTTTGTCAGACTCTTGCCCATGTGGTACTGAAAATGTATGCCAATTTTGGGGCTAATGGATAAAACGCAACAGCTTTTAGCAACATTGTTTTCAAAATAGACATTTTTAAAGCATTTTTCAATAACTTTAATGGAGCAATTTTTCCGCACTTGGGTTGATGTTTGTGGTCAAAAACTAAAACGCAACAGCATTCCGCCATTTAAATTGTTTCCAAAATAGACACTTTTAGCCTTACGGTGGCCCAATGGAAAAAATATATCAACAGCGCGTGTATTGGACAGATTTGTTCTTGTTTAAAGTTGATTGCAGCTGAATGCAGGAAATGTCAATTTCCCTTTCTCCGAGATCTAACAATACTCACCATTCTGTTACTTCTGATATACAGCTGGCCTTGACAGCGGCTCTAGGATTATAGACTTAGAAAGCTTTACCGACTCCTGGGAACCGGGTACTCGGCTCCCAACTGCCGAGTACCCGTTTACCATAGAGCTCATATTGTTTGCATAGCCACCAAACAAGAGAAAACTATGGCTTGCCTCCGTGGGGCTGGGAGGCTGGGTCCGTAACAGAATGGTGAGTATTGTTAGATCTCGGAGAAAGGGAAATTGACATTTCCTGCATTCTCCTTCGATCAATACTCACCATTCTGTTACTTCTGATATACACCAGATTTGATCAGTAACCTGGTGGGAAGGGGCAAGCCATACATGCTAATTTTGCCCCTTGGAGAAAGATTTTAGACTTCAAACTTGACTAACGGAGACCTAAAAGGACCGTCAAGTTCACGGAACCGAATCACATTCGCGTCACAGCCCCCCCCCTTTTTCCTCCTAAGAAAAGGGAGAGAACTAACGAACATGTATCTCGCCTGAAAACACCAATATGCCAAGAGGGTTAACTACTCCCTGCATATTGCTTGTATTAGCCTGGGAATGAGCATGAATATATAAGATGAATGAACATGATACATATACATAATACAAAAAACTCTCACTTATTGAATTACCTTATGATAACAGGACTTCAGACGTACCGCCTACAACCATTCACCGGTTCGGCCATCAGTGACACAATCTGGTTGACATCCTCTCGCTTGACCATGCCTGCTTTAGGTTCTTTTCTTACCAAAGTGAAAAAAGGGGAAAAGCAGTGTGGTCACTAACTATCGTTTCAAAACAGCTAAAGCGAGTGGATTGGCTGAGTCTGACACATCCCTCATATAGTAATCCGTAAATGAGGACTCACAGTGCCATTGTGCAATGGCCATGATGTCCTCTAACGGAACACCATTGTAAAGGGCGGTCGAGGCGGCTATTCCTCTAACATCGTGTGCCCTTACGCCCTGCACCTGGTGCCCAGTCGCCATCTCGTGAGTAGTCTGAATGCATTCGACCACCCAACGAGAGATAGTATCCATGGATGCGGCGCCATAAGGCTTTTTATGGCAGATCCACAGATGTCTATCGTTCGACCGTAACGAGTCAGTCCGTTTCTTGTACTTAGTCAAAGCACGGACCGGGCACCAGACACTGGCATCACGATCAAACCTGGTTAACTTCGGTATAATGATCGGTTTGCCGGGATATCTCAGATTGGTTCTTTGACATAAATTCTGCTCTTGGCAGAAGACGCAGACCTTCTCCAGAAACAATAAATCGGTTCCTCTCTGCCGAAAGCGCATGGATCTCACTGCGCCTTCTAGCTGAGGAAGCTGCCAATAGAAAGACCGCCTTTAGAGTCAAATGCTTTAGACTAGCCGAACGCAACGGTTCAAAAGGGTGCTTGGCCAGTACATTAAGCACTAAAGATAGACTCCAGGCTGGAATGACTACCGGTTGTCTCGGGCGGAGATTGCTCATTCCCTTCAACATCACGTTTAACTGGGCCACCTCTGGACTATCCCTGTTGGCTAGACAAGGGATAACTGATGCCAAAGCTGACTTGTATCCAGCAATTGTGACGGGAGCTAGTCCTGCAAAGAACAGCTCACAGAGAAAGTCTGCTATTTGCTGAATAGTGGATTGAAAGGTATCAATACCCTTTTCTTCACACCAGTCTGCAAATCTGTTAACCTTGTTGTTATATGACTTGAAGGTTGACCTCCTTCTCGCAGCCGCGATGAAATCAGCAGCCTGTCGAGAAAAGCCTTCCGACGTGGAACGTTGTTTGACAACATCCACGCAGTCAATTTGAACATTTCGGGACGCTCGTGTAGGAAGCGTCCCTTGGCCTGGGAGATTATGTTCGGAATCTCGGGCAACTGCACAGGATTTTCCACCAGCAGATCTAGAAGATCCGTGAACCACGCCCTGCTCGGCCAATACGGCACTATTAGCAGGACCAGACACGGCTCCTCCCTGACCTTCACCAATACCTTCGGTAGAAGAATAGTGGGTGGGTACGCGTACGCGTGCATCCCTCTCCAGCTTATCGCCAGAGCGTCTGTATCGACGGCATTTGGATCTGGAATCGGCGAGACATATGTCATGATTTGAGCATTTTCCTTTGTGGCGAACAAGTCCACGTTGGGTTTGCCCCAATGCTCGAAGATCCGTCGTAGAACTGGAGGGTTGAGGGACCATTCTGTTGGCAAGATTCTTTGTCTGCGAGACAAAGCATCCGCCAGAATGTTCAATCGGCCAGGAATATGAGCTGCTTTCAAAACAACCGAGTAATTCCTGCACCATTGAATCAAGTGCCACACCCTGATGCACAGGGTGGGCGACCTGGTCCCGCCGTGGCGATTTATATATGATACTACTGTCGAATTGTCCGACCGTATCAATATCACCTTGCCCCTGATCATCGGAAGGAACTCTTCCAACGGCAGTTCCACTGCCATCATTTCCAACAGATTGATATGCAGCTGACTCTCCGGGAGAGTCCATGTGCCCGAGACCTCGTGTTCTCCCAGGCAGGCACCCCACCCCTCCAGCGATGCATCCGTGTAAACGGACAGCTGGGGGTGGGGTAGGTGCAGCGAAACCCCTATTAGGAGATTCTGACGCTGTTTCCACCATAGAAGATGCAATATTATCGGCTCCAAAACTGGCACCAGTTTTGACAGGGGTTCTGTTCTCTGTTTCCACAGAGACATCAGATACAACTGGATAGGTCTTCGCATTAGAGCAGCGTACGGGATAACCTGCTCCATGGAGACCATCATGCCCAGCATCTGAAGGAACCGCCTCGCCTGAATGTGGTTTCCCACTCGAAAACTCCTGAGGATGGCTAACAGAGACACCACTCTCGGCTCTGATGGGTAAACCCTGCCCTACTCGAGGTCGAATCGCATCCCCAAATAAACGAAATCTTGAGTGGGCGTCAACTCGGATTTCTCCTCGTTGACTATCCAGCCTAGATCTGAAAGTAACTTCAGAGTCAGAGCAGTATCCACGTTCAACCTGGCTGCCGAGTCTGCCTTGAGCAGCCAGTCGTCTATGTAGGTGTGTAGCGCCACGTTCTCTTGTCTGAGAAACGCTGTCACCGCAAGGACCACTCTTGTGAAAACCCTCGGAGCTGTCGACAGGCCAAACGGGAGAACTGTAAACTCCCATACTTGATTCTGAAACGCAAATCTCAGAAACCTGTGCCAACTCCGATTCATCGGAATGTGGAAATATGCATCTTTCAGATCGATCGATACACACCACATTCCTTTCCTCAATCCCGCCATTACCGACCTCGGCGTTTCCATCTGGAACCGAGGCGTATGGATAAACCAATTTAATGGCCTGAGATTGAGTATGGGTCTCCATCCCCCCGTGCTCTTGGGGACAAGGAACATGTTTGAATAGAAGCCTGGAGTGTTCCGGTTTGCTGGTTTTATTGCTCCCTTCAGAAGCAAACCCGACACTTCCTTTTGAACGGCTTCTAACTTGTCTGGCTCCCTTGGTACGGGTGTCCAGACAGGTGCCAAAGACAGATTTTGTGGCGGAAAGTCCCACCACTCCGGCATGTAACCCTGGGATAACCATCCCAGGACCAGACTGTCTGACGTCACACCTCGCCAGGCCTCGACGAAACGCATGAGCCTTCCACCCACCATAGACGCCTCGACGTCTAACGGGGTTGTCCGGCTCGCAGTCCGCCCCCCCCCCTCTTTCTTAACGAGAGAGAGTGAGAACCATTTCGTTCTAGGCACGACGGGTATAACTGGCACTGCTGTTCCTGTCGCACAGGTGCGGTCCAGGCGGATATGAAGGGAGCTTGCGTACCGTCAGGTACGCTTCGGCCCCTTCTGTCCGCCCTTTGAGGCCTTACCCTTCCCCTTGCCCTTCCCACCTCTAGGGCGGTCAGGAGCAACATTGGGGAGGGTAGGCGCCTCTACAACCTTCCTGGGTTTCTTCGCCGCCGCCGGCTCCGAGAACCCAGCCGAAACAGAAGTCGCAACAGGCCTGGCTTTCGCCTTGCTCTTATGCTTCTTCTGTTTCTTTGAAGGCTGTCCCGTTAGCGGTTTGCCCACAGCCCCTAGTGCGTGCGCTTGCCGCACTAGCTCTAGCTGTAGATTTACCGCTAACCGATTCTGCGCAATACTGGCGGTGTCCTCTAAGATGGCCCGCGCTTGGCCACCAAAGATGCTAGGCCCTGTCAGGGGCATCCCAAGAAGACGTTCCCTGACTGCCGTAGCCGGATGCATATGGTCAATGACCATTTGCCTCCTGGACTTCGTCACTCGCGCTTGCACCCTTGCCAATGCGTCCATTGACAGCACCAAGCCGTCATTAACACACGATAGCGCCACAGGTGGCACAGGGTGGCCTGCCCCCGCTTCAGCCCACACCGACTGAAGTAGACGATAAGAGTGATTGACAGCGCTCATCGCTGCCCTCACACCCTCATCGCATAGGGCCAGGACTTCTTCCTGGTGTACCTGGGACTTATCCACTAGTGCCGGACCGGTACCACCCGACCCGGCACTCTGGACGCCCAGTACCCATCGGTCATCCTCCGTGACCGACGGGACTACACCATACCTGTCGTATTCACCCCGCGGAATACAACATCTTGCCCGCACCTCCCTGGAGGCCGCAGGGAGCTGACCCTTGGTCATTAGTTGTTTGCTATAAATAGCATCCAACAAATCAATGAACCGTGGATCCAGTCCCACTGACTGGATCCGGGCCGCGGGCAAAATCCCCGTCCTAATCGACGCAACCGACGGACGGGGCGCATCTTCATCGGCCGTGGCCGAAACCACAGACGGGTCCACTCTGGCTAGCCACGCCAGAGCATCAGACCAATCTACCTCCGAAGAAGATACCCCCGCAAACACGTCACCCGTTGACGTGCTCACGGGTCTGCCAGCCACGGCCTCCCGGCAAGGAGCCACGGCTGACACGCCAGGCACTCCGCTACCACACGGTTCCGCCGCCACCCCATGAAACACTCCGGTCCATGGGGTAGGTCCGCACGGAAAACCGTACGGACCCGTAACAGTCGCGGAACCATAGCCGGACACGGGCGCCAACGGCACCCCACGTCCGGCTGCCGGACCAGGCGAGATAGGTGAGTACCACGCCTGGCCCGGTACACCCGTTCCCCTGACGGCTGGTGACAAACCAAGCCGCGCGGAACCGGTGCAAGGTAACGGATTGGCCTCAGCCGCAGGTGGAGCCGCTGACCTGGCTTGCGCCAAACCAGACAAATGGAGGCCGGTTCCGTCCAGGACGGAATCAACCTCCATATTCGCCACCTGCGGCTTCACGGGCCGCAGCAACCTCTCCTCCTCGGCCTCCTCGTCTTCAGACTCCGAAGAGCCGTCACTAGACGAGTCAACCGTGGAGCCGTCCTGGCGGACGGCTCCCACACCTGACGGACCGGCCACCGCTACTGGTGGCCGCAGAGAGACAGAACCCGGGACCGCCAGGGGGCCGTACGAGACGGCCCCCTCGGTAACCAGTCCAGAATCCTGTCCGAGGACAGGATCCGTACCAGGCATGGGGAGAAACTGCCCCCCAACCTTTGGTAGCAGGGACGACACCAGCGTGGGCAGAACGCTATGCAGAAAACCCTGCATAGCCGGACCAAACCACGCCGGCGGTGCCATCTCCGCCACCTCCAGCTGGGGACGTGGAGCACCCCCACCGGCCGAACCGGGCGCTCCACGATTTCCTCTCGGACCGCCTGACCCCGCGTCAGACCCAGCCAAGTCCTTCTGGGCAAGGAACTTAACCATAGTTTCGACGGACCACACTGCACAAACATTACACCTATGATCTATATTACACAGGGCACACCTAAAACAGACATGGTCCTTGAACATTACACGGACAAACTTATGGCAGTCGTCACATGATGGCGGGGCTGGCTTGGCCTATAAAATAAGCACAAACCTACAATAAACAAGCGGAACGAGACCCGGATGGAAGGCAGACAATTAATTTTCAAATATTTTGACTCATAAATTAACTGTAACCTCCCCGCACCCCACCCCGCCATGTTACAACAACGATCGCATTGATTATGACGACAAGTACGCGGCGGGCACAACACACCCATAATAGATCCTCCAGGATGTGTAACGGCTCCAGGAATCATATCGCATAGCATTCAGGGTATATTTACTAATCAATATAAATTATACTCCTAACGAAAGCAGCACGATATGTGAAGAAAACAACAAAATGTATAACAAACTGCTGTCTCACACGGTAAAACCGCAGACCACACATCTACTCAAGAATTTTGAAACCACCGATCATTGCAAACCGATCGTGATCGCACGTAAACTTGATCATTCTAAAGTTTCCGGTACCATTTTTAGTACGCAGCACCCAGAATAAGATGCGCGAATTAATGAAAAAAATTTTCTTCACATAAACATCCGAGCGACCGGGTGTGACGTCACCCGCTCGGATTCTACGGAGAACGACGTCAGCCGATATTCGTGTTAGAAATACCGTAGCAAACACCTATTTTCATATCTGCCGATCGCCTGTTGGGGTTAAAGAAGGCGATCGTCTGGCATATATCGTTGTTAGCACACGTCCCAGATTCTATGGGGTCAGAAATTGGAACATGCGACACAACGAAATTTAGAGACCTAAGTCTTTTAACTATGGATAATAAAGAACAATACAACCTGGTTGTCTTGGGCGGTATTCTCCATAGTCCTTAGTTAATCCTTTCAGAACACACAAACTATCACTGATTAAAGACTTAGATTATTTTAAAACACTAAAATCCTTAATGCAAAAAGCATGTATTGCTCTTGTTGCTATGCAAACAAGAATGAGCTCTATGGTAAACGGGTACTCGGCAGTTGGGAGCCGAGTACCCGGTTCCCAGGAGTCGGTAAAGCTTTCTAAGTCTATAATCCTAGAGCCGCTGTCAAGGCCAGCTGTATATCAGAAGTAACAGAATGGTGAGTATTGATCGAAGGAGAAAGAGGTTTTCACTTTTTCAGTTGCAAATCACAATCACTCAACACTCATCATCATGATTTGACGATCCTATCATGTAATACCATGACATATATTTGAATATTTATCAATGAATGCAAGTTTTTTACCTCACTTGTATGAGATCTTAAATAGAATGACAATTTGCCAGGTGTTTGTCGGTCAATTGTGGAACATTTTGTCATTCCTAAGTGATGAATACATCCCAATTTTACAGATATGTCTAATTCTTCTGCCAACGTTTATTTGAACTACATGTAGGGTTGCACGATTTTTCGATTAATCGCGATTATATAATTCAAAATGATCGTGGACGATTATAAAATGAAATAATCGTATAATCGGCATGTTGAAATTTTTGTCAAGACACTTTTACGCTTGTGAAACTCTGCTCGCGTTACCAAGCATGGTAAACAAACATCCGGCTATCAGCCGAATGTGTGAATGATTAAATAAACTAAATAAATAAATAACTGATTTGTTTGTATTGACTCAGGATTAGTTTTAGATGAATAAAGATTGTTCACTTGGTCGCTATTTGTCATTGTTGTTGTAATCACACATGCTTATCCGGCGTTCCCCATTCTCTGAATAGTTATGCGCTAACGGTTTTCCAAAAAAAAAGAACTGATACCACGGAAATTCAACGCATTTTCTCACGTAAAAATTCTCACCGCCTACGCCTATGTTTAATGTATACCTCAAAACATCCCCGGGGAAGTGAAATTATTTGATTTGAGTGCCTAAATATTGCGTATCCTTTAATAAAGGTCGTTTATTACATCAAAATTAATCCACAATTTGATATAAAATGGCGTCACGAATAAAATACAAATCACGTGATTCGCCTCCAATTGAAGTTTATTTTAGAGCGAGTACTCGGATATAAATATTCTGCAATCGGGGACTCGGAACTCGGGAATTTCTATATATTATCATTGCGTGATAGGAACTGCGTATTATACTGATCTGAATAACGGATACCCATTTGATAAACTCCCGTTAGCGTATAATATCTCGTGAGAACACGCCGCCTCCCATCGCAAAAGATCCACTTACTCGCCAACTTAAGAAGCCGGCTATATTGTCGTTCGTAATAATTCAATTTGGATCATTTAATGTTGATCGGCATTACAAAATTGATGCGCATTTTCTCCCGTACTTGTTTGGTACATAAATTTGGCCTTACAATATATTTATAAGGAAGCTATTTAATCACGCCAAGACTGCTTTAAGCGCATTTTAACTACAAAAGTGTGGAATAAACTTTATTATATCTTGAACATACGTGGCCTACTATTAGTATTAATCTAATAGGTGGTCGAGATTTACAAATCCGAGGCCTGTATTGACTAGAGGGGCCGGAAATGTATCAGGGCAGAGATCTGTCTTAAAGGGATATTCCACTGGGGGATTTTATGCATCTGACGTAAAGTACTAATTTTCTGCATTAATTTGAGACCAAGAGCACAATTTTATGCCAACAAATAAAAAAGATATCCTCAATTTAAATTGCTAAAGTAACCAGTAGATAGAGGCACCATTTTGGACAAGCAGCTGACGTCACCGACACACCTACTCTGTTTGCCCGATCGAGGATAGCCGTAACCAGGGGAGGTAAATCTTGCATCTCGTGGATAATTAGCGTACTGGCTAAACAACTGACACTTTGCTACAGTGTTTGGAGGAAATTAAAGTGCAATTAGTGTCCCGATGATCGCGCCAGTCATTGTAGTGCTAAATTGTCAAAAATTGTTTTCCTATGGGCAATTTCTATTTTTTAAAAAACATTGAAGGGTTATGCCAGGGGCGTGTTTACGATCAACCAGCTACAACAAATTCTTGAAAAATATGTTAGTTGAATAAATGTTGAATGTAATTTCTCTGAAAGCTGTTGCTATTGCAACTTCTGCTTCCAGTCAAATTCCAGTTTCAAAATATTCAACAGGCAGTAAATATGGGTCAACCTTTACAAATTTGGGATCAGTTAGTTAACCCCTTTAAGGACAGAAAAGCAGAAAGCTTAAAATTTACCCTGCATAGGCCTATTGTGTGAAACTAATTAGTTTGGAAGCTACTGCAGCATAATTCCAGGAAAATTTAATTCAGAATATTCAACACTCAGCATAGTTATTTTAAAATTGGGAGTAAACGTTGTAAATGATTAATAACGCTGGATTTCAATAGTGTGAAAGCACTAAGCTACTAATTATGTCTAGTGTACACTTGTCATTATTTACTAGCTGTCACCTACTATCGTCTATGAAGTAAGCCGCTAAGCGGTTGCCTATAATTGACCGACCGAGAAATCAACGACATTTTGGTTTGCAAATCCCGTTTTACAATTGATGCAAGCAAATACGACGTTAATTGTCGAGTTTGATTCTGTTATATTAAAATTAAGTACCGCGCCTTTTGTTTTGAAATGCATGACACATTATTTTAAAATTATACAGACTATGTTCTAAACTTGTGTCTTCCAAATTTAAATGTGGAAGATATCCATCCAGTGCCGATGTTATGACGCCATCTTTCAGTTAGCCCCTTTTGATGCGGATGCTTCTGTGGATCGGTATCTGAAAATGTGAATTTCCGTACCCTTTCCATGATCGTTTCTATTACTGCAAGTCCATGCTTGACATGCGGACATGATGCGATTTAACCACTTCACGCCAGTACTGGCCTCTGCAATCGTCAAGTTGAGGATGCAGGTCAAAAGAAGGCTATTTTGAGAATTTACAACTAAAACGACTGTCTCAGTAACCTAACCAGCCATTCCAGTGGTCAATTTTCAAAAATAGTCTTCGCTTGGCCTGCAAATGGCCATTCAATAAGGAAATATTCTGATTTTCCCTGACAGAATTTGGTCATTAAATGGTTAATTAATATTCGGCCTTCATAACGCGAAGTAAACAGGTAAATCTAAAAGCGCTGGCGATATTTTGCTGGTGTGTTGTTGACGTCATAATCTCGTGGTTTCTCGCTCTCGTTGCGAGAAAATGGATGCGCCCAGCAGTCACGTTTTCGAGCGTTTGGGGCATATTCATTTTATTATTTCTCGGCAATGGAACAGTGTATTTTATATTTTTCTGCGGCAACTATTTCGGATTATAGTATATTTTTAGTTGACCTATTCCCGATTTTCACTGGAATTTCCCTTTAAGTCGACACACCCTGTGACACGATTGTTATTATTATACACGTGGGTGGGCTTCTAATACAGAGTTTTGCCATTTTGAAACTGCTAAGAAATCATTGGAGCTCATATGTCAAAGTTAGGGGGTGGGCTTCTATTAGAGCATAGGCTACAATTAAATGAAATACGTTACCTTCCGTTTTCCGTCTAGAAAAATCTTGATACATTCCTTTGTTTGCAATCAGCAACTGGCGTATTCTGTCCATGTATGTATACCCATGTGCCTAACCCATAATCTTACAATCTGCAGTAGCATAATACCGTCCTCTAAGCAGCATTGACGTAGTTAATATAGTTCATGATTAATCGTATGATCGCGATTATTTTTCTTAAATGATCGCGATTATGAAGTGAATAATCGTGCAACCCTAGCTACATGTATGAATATGTGGTGACCAGACTCGATGCACTTAAATTAGATCTTCAAAGTATTGAAACCTATAGCATATGTAAAATAGATTTGTGGACTGTGGTACACACTCTCATTTGTTTACACGTTATGACAGTGAACTCTATATACCTTTGATTACAATTATGGCCCATATGGATAAAACACATTCATGGAATGTTTTGCCAGTTCATCACAATCATTAACAAGAGGCCCAAGGGGCCTGTGTCACTCACCTGGAATTATTGGGCACTGGAACTACCGAACAAAACGATATGACCACTGGAACAAGATGGCAACCAGCCAAATTGGCAGCTCGGCATTGTATGACCAAACCTGAATCTCTACATGTATGCCCTAAGGATTGTTCCGGCCAAATATAATTAAAATCAGACCATTGGTTACTGAGAAGACAGTTTAAATTTCCCATTGCTTTAGTATGGAAACCTTTGGAGGGACAATAATCCAAGATGGTCCCCAAAACGTTTATCCGACAGTTTCGAAAATGGCAAAGTTGAGATCAGAATACCCAAAAACGCATACATGTATAAAACCAATTTCCGCCTCAAAATCCATCAAATAAAAAAATCCAACATGGTCGCCAAACATGCTACATTTTTATTGGCCCATGGCGGCCATGTTTTTTGACGGATCAACTTCCCGTAAACAAACTTAAATGGCCCTTAGTCCTTAATAATATTTGCCAAATTTCGGCCTGATCCGTTCATCGGTTCTGGAGAAGTCGTTTTCGCGAAAACTAGGTCATCTAAGATGGCCGGTGAACTATTTGTCCAATCAAGTTCCTTTCAACAAACTTGGTTCAGCTCTTCACCTAGATCATATATGATGTTTCAAAGCTATCAGATGAATAGTAACAGTCATCATCCAGAAACCAATAAATTTTCAAGATAGATGCCGATGGCTGGCAGGCATCTTGGATTTCAGACCATCGTCAATTTCGATAGGTTTCTTCATAGTCCACCCACCCTATAAAGTTTCAAAACAATCCAATAAATGGTAATAGAGTTATCATCCGGAAACAAATTTTCAAGATGACTGCTGGTGGCGGGCAGCCATCTTGGATTTTGAATCACCGTAATTTTCGGTAAGCTTCATCCCCACACCTAGTCCAACAAACCCATGAAGTATCAAAGCAATCCAATAAACGATAACGGAGTTATCATCCGGAAACCACTCTGCCGCTCGGCAGCCGGGATAGCGCCATCACATACATGTACCCCAACTAATTGTTTGGCAGGGTATACAAATTCTTCTATTGGCCTGTAAATGGACAATCTTCAAGACCAGGGAGTGTCGTCGTTAAAGGGGTACATATTCAAGATGACAGTACAGCTCCGAAATAACTTAACATCTCTCCAAGACAAAAACAGAAACATGTTGGTTTTGTACAATTTTGAACATGGCGTAAGCAATGTTCTGTTGAATAGCTTGGACTTACATGTAATTGTCTAAGACAGCAAAGGCGTAACATTTAATCACCTTATACCAGACATACATGTAACCAACCGACAATGGTTAACATTAACCAACGAAACTTTTTTGACGGGTAATGACGGAACACAAGAATGAAATATGGGTAATGACGGTTATCAAAGATTAACAAGATATACCGCCAACGGTTAAAATTTAACCAAGCATGGTTAATCTTACGCATAATGGCAGCACACATCCGCAAAATGTGGGTAAACGTGGTTCATCAATTAACCACCTCAAATTTACGGGTAATCATCGGTAGCTCAATTAACCGCACCAGGAGCATATATAACCTACTCCCTTCATTGAGACTGAGCAATAAGCCAATAAGCATGTTTCATTTTATTTTCGAAATATGTTAGAATATTTCTGAGTTGTACTGCAACAACGCATTCAATTTATCTTATTCCAACAGGTTACAGGAACCTGGAATCATACTACATGTAAATATCTTCGGGTCCATGTGCACGTATGCATGCAACTAGTCTTACCTTTACGAAGAGGCGCATCTTAAGCTTAGAGAATACTGGAATGTCCTGAACGTGGAATGTTGCATACTGATGGTACAAATTCATAATGGCACATCACTGACTGAGGGTATACTACATGTATGATGCTGCATGACTTGATAATGTACCATTGCTCTCATCATGGCTAGCCACCTCCTGCAAGCAGAAAATTATAAATCACTTAGAGATATAACCGAACTATCCCGCTAACTGCTACACGATTCTAGCATTGTGTCTTATAATAAATGAGACTATATAGCACACGATTCTGACCCAATTATGTGTGCAGTGGTGTTTTCTGATTCTCGTGATTATGAGAAGACATATGTTTGGCCTTGCACGATGTGTCGTGTAAGCTTCCGTATGAACATGATCATGTAATGGAGGCAGAGTAATTTCCATTTGAATAGCCTAAGACAGATTCTCAATTGGTATCCACACTACAGAATGTGCAGCAGTCTTATCAACTTACAGTATGCAAACTAGATGTAAAACGATGAAAACTACAATGTCAACATTCCACAATTGAATTCTACATGTAGTATGTCTTACATGATTGAGCACTCCCCCAAACCCCACTCTCCACCCTTTAACCCACAAATTTAGTCAAGAAAATTTAAATCTTCGGTTAATAAGCCCGCCATTCCTGTGGTACATGTAAATTCTATAAAAATAGCCCAGATACATGTAGCAAGCAAACGTTAGCCCAACGTTTACCACTACATTAGCTCAACGTTGTACGCCAACATTCGGTCAATGTAATTTTGTTCATTAGCCCAACATTGTTGGTGTGAACATTGAGCCAACGTTCAGCCAATGGGCAAGATCTATGTTGGGCCAATGTTGGGAATTCTCAAGCCATACGGATGTTGTCTCAGTCACATTGATAACTACATGTAATCAACACTGAGTTCCGATTACATTTTTCGTTTTTGACGGTTACACTAGCCCTCAGAAACAATCAAAACTTTAATGGTTACACCAAAATGTATTTAAGGGTTACACTAACACTATTGGATGCAAACCCCATAAAAATTCCATGAATTTTGTCATAACTCATGAAATCACCCATGAATAGCCTACACAGTATTTTCCGACGACGCCATGAAACATGAAGTTTCAGTGATCCGATAAACGGTAACAGAGCTGCCGGCCAGCTTGGATTTTGGAGCATCGTCGATTTCGATAGGTTTCTTCCCCAGACCTAGTCCAACCACTCTATGAAGTTTCAAAGCTATCCGACAAACGGTTAAGGAATTACATGTATTATCTGGAAACTAATTTTCAAGATGAGTCACTGGTAAATTTTAAAAAATAGTCATCTCTTGGCCTGCAAATTGACATTCAATGAGCAAATATTTAGATGTTCTTGAACAAATTTCACCGCTAAAATGCTACGGGTTGAGGGTTAAAAGCAATCACACAATGAAATCAGATAAATATTTAACTGGTAGTCATTGTTATCATCAGCAACAAGGGCTTTCGGTCACAATAGTTTCCAAAGAAAATTCAGCAACAATAACTCTTGTACCATTTATCGGATTACTTTGAAACTTCATATGATGATTACATGTAGACTAGGTTTGAGTAATAAAGGTCTGGCTAGTAAAGTTATAGAAATCGACAATGATCCTACCTCCAATATGGCCACCAGCCACTGACAGACACCTTGAGAATTGCTTTTCAAACGATATCTCATTTCTCATTAGCGGATCACTTTGAAACTTCATAGGATGACTGGACTATGTCTGAGGAAGAAACCTCTGTTGTTATTACACCACAAAAACATCCATTACCGTTCAATCACTACTTGCTAAATCAATTATTTGCATTTTGCTACCAGAATAAGATTTTTATGCCTGCATACCCACCTCCCCATGCCTTTTCCTATTCCTAGGGACCCTCAACCAGGCTTCTGGTTGAGTCCCCTCTCTAGCCTATCATCAAGTATAGACTGGCACCAGTCTATACTCGCCTCATAGTGACGCTTGTCGCTATGCACGCTCGCGCATGCGCATTAGAGCCTGAATAGGAAACAGATTCACTTTTCAATTATTCTGCAAACAGAATAGTTGGCCAAAATATTTGAGAATAAATTTTGTGTTTTGCGCTGTGATAGCTATACCTGTGTCTTTATATTAAGGATATATCATGCCTAATATGAAGTCAATCCTCCCTAAGTTACGTCTAAGGAAGTATAATTGTGTTTGTATGGTATACTTATAGACAAATTTGAGATATTACCGGTTTTCGTGAAGATCGTGTTAGTTCGTGGTATCTTGATTGTTATGCCTATCCTAAATCATCATCATCATTAATAATGTCCAGTCCATATATACAGCCTGTAACGAAGTTATTTCTAGTGCATTATAAGGATTATCTTAAAATCCCTTGAAAGTTTCTGGTAAGGAAATTTGAATTTTCCCGCCGTTAGAACTGAGTTGAGGGTGTCTCTTGTTTGAGAGTTTGAGCGGTATGCTTCATTGTTACGCTTTTTCGTTTGTAGGAGTCAGCGAAATCAGATAGGACTAAATGTACGTCGGCGAAATGTGATCGTCATCACGCCATTGAGTTCGCAGGCCACGTTTGCGTGAAGTGTACGACCTGTACAACCACTGCTATGTGTGGGAGATGTAAAGGGTGGCCGGTTTCGGTTGCGAAATTGTACTTTAAAGATTTGTTGACACAAACGCTGCCCTCTGGTCGTCCTTCACCTTCCTCCGTTGCTAGCAAGACAAGGGCGGTGTCCTTTGCTTCAACCTCTGTTCCGTTATCGGTAGCAACGGAGGGGGGAAATTCATCGGGAAATTCGGATGCCGTGATGGCGCTTTTTGCTAGGTTTGAGTCGTTTGCCACCGTTTTGACGAAATCACTTGATGAAAGGATCTGCAATAAAAGAGGCAAAGAGGCAGGAGAGCTCGTCAAGCTCCGTGGATAGCCCGAAGGCTAGCAGGCATTCCCGCAAATGGGGGAAGCCGGTACCCCTGACCTCTAGACAGGTGATGGAATCGCCGAAAAAGCAGAAGACAAGAGCATCTAAGCTCTTGAAGGTGTGCTCAGAGGGTGCACCACAGAAAATCCACGTTAGACTTGAAGGTGACGGGCATAACGTTCAAGCCGTGGTGGAGTCGGCTGAAACCGGCGTCCATGAGGCTAGACCTTATGAGAATGCCAATGTAACGGTGGTTCCGGTGGTTAAAGTAGTCTCGAAAGCGCCCATTGCTGAGAGGTCGTTACCTAGTCTTGCTGGTTCCGGTGTGGTAGACTCGGGTCATTTGGACTCGGGTTTACTTCCGTTTTACGATTCTCATTCTTTTTCCGGCCGGACTTCCGGTTTAGCGAGATATCCGGGTCGTCAAGATCCGGTTCCGGCTTCGGTAGCTTCCGTTTCTGGAAGGACTTCCAGTTTGGGTGGTGATCCGGGTCGGCAAGATCCGGTTACCACTTCTGTTTCGGTAACTTCCGGTCTGTCTTCCAGTTATGTAGGACATCCGGGTCCTAGAGGTCTAGGGTCTACTTCCGTTTCCGGGTCTTTTAGCGCTTCCGGCCATTCCGGATATCCGGAGTCTGAGGACTCTTTTTATTTTCCGAATTCCGGTAGAGGCGTTTCCGGTTCCGGGGTGGACACTAGTCAGTTTACTTCCGCTTCCGGTATTAGAAGTGTACTTCCGGGTCGGTCAGACCTGGATGTAATTCCGATTTCCGTTGGGGGAGTCAGCTTCCGGTTTAACGAGAGAATAGGATTCGTTAGGCCCAGTTAGATTTGGGGATGTTAGGAACTTTGATTCTGGTCCAGTAAATTCGCAGAGGTTTTCACAGGATTCGGCAGATTCTATTTATGATTCTTTCCTTCCTCCAAGGCTCATTGATGTGGAGTTATCTTCTCAGGTGAATTCTTCTTTTCGTGATGCTGTGGTTAATCCAGTTTTTTCTAGATATTCTTCCTGTTCCTCTTGTCTCTCGTCGAAAGACTTCTCCTCTTCTCATGTTTCTAACTCTTCTCCTCTGTTTAAGTCTTCCATTCCTCCTCCTCCGGGATTTGCTCGTCTTCATTCTACTCTTCATTCTTCTTCCTCTTAGGATCAGTGTGATCAGGATTTTGCTTCTGCTCAATCAGTTTCGTCTCCTCCTTCCTCTCTGGCGTCGTCTCCATCTTTTGATCATATTGATCCGATTGTTTCGGTGGTTCTGTCCCCTGAGCTCGAATTTCAAATTGTTGATTCAGGGTTAGATTTTTCTCTGTTTTCAGTGGTTAGAGATTCTTCATTAGATCGTTCATTTGTGTCTGCTCGTTTGTCTATTCGTTCTAGATTTTCGGCTTCTTTAGTGGTTCTTCCTTCTTCATCGGCTAGTCAGGAGGTGGGTAGAGATTCCGTGTCCAGGCATGCTTCCTCTTTTCATGATTCGGTCAGTAGGCCTTCCTCTCCTGTGTTTTTGAGGGCAGGGTTTCTTTGGTCTCAGGAGACTCTTCAATTCTTATAGCTTCTTCTTCTTATTCTCCTCCTCCTCTTCTGTCTTCT
Organism: Chaetoderma sp. LZ-2023a; assembly: GCA_034401795.1. Taxonomy (NCBI): domain Eukaryota; kingdom Metazoa; phylum Mollusca; class Caudofoveata; order Chaetodermatida; family Chaetodermatidae; genus Chaetoderma; species Chaetoderma sp. LZ-2023a. Next base: position 120,931,253 of record CM067371.1, read on the forward strand.
ATTTCTTCTACTCCAAGGTCAGTCAGGGCCAGGGATCTGAAGAGATTTTGCCCAGTTAGGGCCTCTTCGGAAGACTGGTCCATGGCTCACAGTTGGATTGCTTCTTCGCTTTCTCTTCCGCTTAAGGATGAATTCGCTGTGGATCCTCCTTCTTTCGGATCCGCTCTTTCTTCTGCTGATCCTTCTTCATCTTCGCCTCAGGTGCTTCCTGTTGACAATTTAGTGGTAGATATGTTAGATTTTTTCGTTACTGACTCGGTGTTAGCTCTGATTTTTCTCTGGTTTCCAAGTATGACTCGCCGGTTCAGATTCCCAAGGAGGATTTTTTAAAGGTAGCTTCTGCTCAGTCTCTGTCTGGTCCTGCTTGGGAGGTTTTATCATCTCAGCTGAAAGAGGTTTCTAAGTCGGATTTTTCCTCGGATCTTTTTAAATGGGAGTCAGTTTGTAGGTCTCAGATTAAATCGTCTAATTATCTTGCTCTGCTGTCGGAGGCCGTTCTTAAGGCGGAAGAAAGAGGTGAACAAGTTCCGGTTGCAGTCTTTCGTTCTTTGGCTGATTTGTCCAGGGGTTCTCTTAATTCTGTTTGTAAGTCGTTAGGATTTATTACTTCCAAACGTCGGACTAGAAAGCTTTCTGAGGTTAGGATTTCTGAGGTGTTGAAACAGAATCTTGTGGTTGCGTCGCCTTTCGGGACTGATCTATTTGGAGAGTCAGCTCCTAGTTTAATTAGGGCGGAATCTGAGCGCTTGAAGGCCTCTAGGGAGCTTCAGGCTCAGGTTTCGTGGTCCAATTCTTCTGGGAAAAGAGATGTTTCCTCGGTTAAAAGCCCTACTTCTTCTCCGAGAAAAAAGGGTCTCAAACCTGGTCAGTTTGGAGCTTATCATTCTAGGGTCGTTCTTAACTCGAATTTGTCCTCATCTGATCAGCGGTATCGATCCTTGGAGGATCGATTCGGATCCATTTCCTCCCATCGTTCGAGGTCGGTAGGCAGGCAGTCTCCTTCGTCTTGGGCGAGGAGGGGTCAGACTCCTTCTCGCCGTGCGTCTAGATCCAGAGGACGTTTTTCTTCTAGAGGTTTTCAGGGGAAGAGAGTTTGAAGGTTTGGACAGTTCCCGGGTAGTTCCAAATCTCTCTCTTATTTATCACATTCCTTCCCTTCTTCCTCCCCCTTTGGAGCAAGCAGTCCAGTGCTGTGTTCCCAACGTGCCAGTAGGAGGGCGCCTTTCTCTGTTTTGGGAGAAATGGCAAGCCCTCATTCAGGACTCCTGGCTAGTATCCCAGATACGTTGGGGTTATGCTCCGTCATGAATCCGTCATCCTCCTCTTCTTTCCTGTTGCCCAGTGTGGACTCCAGTTCCCTCCAATACGGAGAAACTGAGGGCTTTGGAAGCCATGATTGTAAAGAGGGCTATAGAGGAAGTTCCCAGTTGGGGAGTAGACCCGGGCTACTACTCGACCATCTTTTTAGTACCAAGGAAGTCAGGAGGTTGGCGTCCAATCATAAACCTGAAGAAGTTAAATCAGAACATTCTCACCCCAAAGTTCAAGATGGAGACGGTTTCCCAGATTATAGCCAGTCTGGATCAGGGAATGTGGACGTCTTCCATAGACTTAAAGGACGCTTACTTCCATGTTCTTATTCATCCTGTATTCAGAAAGTTCCTGAGGTTTGCCTACAAGGATCGGGTGTGGCAGTTTCGCGCCATGCCCTTCGGCCTGACCACGGCTCCCTTCCTTTTTACCCGCATAGTTTCAGCCATGGCAGGAATTTTACACCGTCGTTCTATCCATCTTCATGTTTATATAGACGATTGGTTGGTAAAAGCAAGGTCTTCCTCAATTCTCGAAGGTATTCTTCCAGAGGTTTGCAGGCTGGCTTGCAATCTAGGGTGGATTTTGAATCTAGAGAAATCAAGCCTAGTTCCATCGCAAATCTTTACTCATCTAGGCGTTTCTTTCAATCTGGCCAGGGGGTTAGTCTTTCCCTCGGAGCCAAGGATAGAGGCTTTATCGGTGGCCATGGAAATTCTGGCTTCCTCGCCTTGGGTAAGAGCAAGATTACTCTTAAGAGTGATAGGTCTGATGGTCAGCGTAGAGAAGGTGGTTCCTTGGGCGGCCATGATGAGAAGGCCCTTTCAGATGTATTTGATGTCCCTTTGGAAACAGTCAGTCCATTCTATCTACCATCAGATTCCCATCAGAGAACATTTGATCCCTCATCTAGATTTCTGGAAGGACCGTTCTCCTTCGATCAATACTCACCATTCTGTTACTTCTGATATACAGCTGGCCTTGACAGCGGCTCTAGGATTATAGACTTAGAAAGCTTTACCGACTCCTGGGAACCGGGTACTCGGCTCCCAACTGCCGAGTACCCGTTTACCATAGAGCTCATTCTTGTTTGCATAGCAACAAGAGCAATACATGCTTTTTGCATTAAGGATTTTAGTGTTTTAAATAATCTAAGTCTTTAATCTGTGATAGTTTGTGTGTTCTGAAAGGATTAACTAAGGACTATGGAGAATACCGCCCAAGACAACCAGGTTGTATTGTTCTTTATTATCCATAGTTAAAAGACTTAGGTCTCTAAATTTCGTTGTGTCGCATGTTCCAATTTCTGACCCCATAGAATCTGGGACGTTTGCTAACAACGATATATGCCAGACGATCGCCTTCTTTAACCCCCAACAGGCGATCGGCAGATATGAAAATAGGTGTTTGCTACGGTATTTCTAACACGAATATCGGCTGACGTCGTTCTCCGTAGAATCCGAGCGGGTGACGTCACACCCGGTCGCTCGGATGTTTATGTGGAGAACAATTTTTTCATTAATTCGCGCATCTTATTCTGGGTGCTGCGTACTAAAAATGGTACCGGAAACTTTAGAATGATCAAGTTTACGTGCGATCACGATCGGTTTGCAATGATCGGTGGTTTCAAAATTCTTGAGTAGATGTGTGGTCTGCGGTTTTACCGTGTGAGACAGCAGTTTGTTATACATTTTGTTGTTTTCTTCACATATCGTGCTGCTTTCGTTAGGAGTATAATTTATATTGATTAGTAAATATACCCTGAATGCTATGCGATATGATTCCTGGAGCCGTTACACATCCTGGAGGATCTATTATGGGTGTGTTTGTGCCCGCCGCGTACTTGTCGTCATAATCAATGCGATCGTTGTTGTAACGTGGCGGGGTGGGGTGCGGGGAGGTTACGGTTAATTTATGAGTCAAAACATTTGAAAATTAATTGTCTACCTTCCATCCGGGTCTCGTTCCGCTTGTTTATTGTAGGTTTGTGCTTATTTTATAGGCCAAGCCAGCCCCGCCATCATGTGACGACTGCCATAAGTTTGTCCGTGTAATGTTCAAGGACCATGTCTGTTTTAGGTGTTCCCTGTGTAATATAGATCATAGGTGTAATGTTTGTGCAGTGTGGTCCGTCGAAATGATGGTTAAGTTCCTTGCCCAGAAGGACTTGGCTGGGTCTGACGCGGGGTCAGGTGGTCCGAGAGGAAATCGTGGAGCGCCCGGTTCGGCCAGTGGGGGTGCTCCACGTCCCCAGCTGGAGGTGGCGGAGATGGCACCGACGGCGTGGTTTGGTCCGGCTATGCAGGGTTTTCTGCATAGCGTTCTGCCCACGCTGGTGTCGTCCCTGCTACCAAAGGTTGGGGGGCAGTTTCTCCCCATGCCTGGTACGGATCCTGTCCTCGGACAGGATTCTGGACTGGTTACCGAGGGGGCCGTCTCGTACGGCCCCCTGGCGGTCCCGTCTGGCTTCGGCCAGACGGGTTCTGTCTCTCTGCGGCCACCTCCGGGTGGTCCAGTAGCGGTGGCCGGTCCGTCAGGTGTGGGAGCCGTCCGCCAGGACGGCTCCACGGTTGACTCGTCTAGTGACGGCTCTTCGGAGTCTGAAGACGAGGAGGCCGAGGAGGAGAGGTTGCTGCGGCCCGTGAAGCCGCAGGTGGAGAATATGGAGGTTGATTCTGTCCTGGACGGAACCGGCCTCCATTTGTCTGGTTTGGCGCAAGCCAGGTCAGCGGCTCCGCCTGCGGCTGAGGCCAATCCGTTACCTTGCACCGGTTCCGCGCGGCTTGGTTTGTCACCAGCCGTCAGGGGAACGGGTGTGCCGGGCCAGGCGTGGTACTCACCTATCTCGCCTGGTCTGGCAGCCGGACGTGGGGTGCCGTTGGCGCCCGTGTCCGGCTATGGTTCCGCGACTGTTACAGGTCCGTACGGTTTTCCGTGCGGACCTACCCCATGGACCGGAGTGTTTCATGGGGTGGCGGCGGAACCGTGTGGTAGCGGAGTGCCTGGCGTGTCAGCCGTGGCTCCTTGCCGGGAGGCCGTGGCTGGCAGACCTGTGAGCACGTCAACGGGTGACGTGTTTGCGGGGGTGTCTTCATCGGAGGTAGATTGGTCAGATGCTCTGGCATGGCTAGCCAGGGTTGACCCGTCTGTGGTTTCGGCCACGGCCGATGAAGATGCGCCCCGTCCGTCGGTTGCGTCGATTAGGACGGGGATTTTGCCCGCGGCCCGGATCCAGTCAGTGGGACTGGATCCACGGTTCATTGATTTGTTGGATGCTATTTATAGCAAACAACTAATGACCAAGGGTCAGCTCCCTGCGGCCTCCAGGGAGGTGCGGGCAAGATGTCGTATTCCGCGGGGTGCATACGACAGGTATGGTGTAGTCCCGTCGGTCACGGAGGATGACCAATGGGTACTGGGAGTCCAGAGTGGCGGGGCGGGTGGCCCAGGTGCGGCACTAGTGGATAAGTCCCAGGTACACCAGGAAGAAGTCCTGGCCCTATGCGATGAGGGTGTGAGGGCAGCGATGAGCGCTGTCAATCACTCTTATCGTCTCCTTCAGTCGGTGTGGGCTGAAGCGGGGGCAGGCCACCCTGTGCCACCTGTGGCGCTATCGTGTGTTAATGACGGCTTGGAGCTGTCAATGGACGCATTGGCAAGGGTGCAAGCACGAGTGACGAAGTCCAGGAGGCAAATGGTCATTGACCATATGCGTCCGGCTACGGCAGTCAGGGAGCGTCTTCTTGGGACGCCCCTGACAGGGCCTAGCATCTTTGGTGGCCAAGCGCGGGCCATCTTAGAGGACACCGCCAGTATCGCGCAGAATCGGTTAGCGGTAAATCTACAGCTAGAGCTAGTGCGGCAAGCGCACGCACTAGGGGCTGTGGGCAAACCGCTAACGGGACAGCCTTCAAAGAAACAGAAGAAGCATAAGAGCAAGGCGAAAGCCAGGCCTATTGCGACTTCTGTTTCGGCTGGGTTCTCGGAGCCACCGCCGGCGAAGAAACCCAGGAAGGTTGTAGAGGCGCCTACCCTCCCCAATGTTGCTCCTGACCGCCCTAGAGGCGGGAAGGGCAAGGGGAAGGGTAAGGGTAAGGCCTCAAAGGGCGGACAGAAGGGGCCGAAGCGTACCTGAGGGTACGCAAGCTCCCTTCATATCCGCCTGGACCGCGCCTGTGCGACAGGAACAGCGGTGCCAGTTATACCCGTCATGCCTCGAACGAAATGGTTCTCACTCTCTCTCGTTAAGAAAGAGGGGGGGGCGGACTGCGAGCCGGACAACCCCGTTAGACGTCGAGGCGTCTATGGTGGGTGGAAGGCTCATGCGTTTCGTCGAGGCCTGGCGAGGTGTGACGTCAGACAGTCTGGTCCTGGGATGGTTATCCCAGGGTTACATGCCGGAGTGGTGGGACTTTCCGCCACAAAATCTGTCTTTGGCACCTGTCTGGACACCCGTACCAAGGGAGCCAGACAAGTTAGAAGCCGTTCAAAAGGAAGTGTCGGGTTTGCTTCTGAAGGGAGCAATAAAACCAGCAAACCAGAACACTCCAGGCTTCTATTCAAACATGTTCCTTGTCCCCAAGAGCACAGGGGGATGGAGACCCATACTCAATCTCAGGCCATTAAATTGGTTTATCCATACGCCTCGGTTCCAGATGGAAACGCCGAGGTCGGTAATGGCGGGATTGAGGAAAGGAATGTGGTGTGTATCGATCGATCTGAAAGATGCATATTTCCACATTCCGATGAATCGGAGTTGGCACAGGTTTCTGAGATTTGCGTTTCAGAATCAAGTATGGGAGTTTACAGTTCTCCCGTTTGGCCTGTCGACAGCTCCGAGGGTTTTCACAAGAGTGGTCCTTGCGGTGACAGCGTTTCTCAGAAAAGAGAACGTGGCGCTACACACCTACATAGACGACTGGCTGCTCAAGGCAGACTCGGCAGCCAGGTTGAACGTGGATACTGCTCTGACTCTGAAGTTACTTTCAGATCTAGGCTGGATAGTCAACGAGGAGAAATCCGAGTTGACGCCCACTCAACATTTCGTTTATTTGGGGATGCGATTCGACCTCGAGGAGGGCAGGGTTTACCCGTCAGAGCCCAGAGTGGTGTCTCTGTTAGCCATCCTCAGGAGTTTTCGAGTGGGAAACCACATTCAGGCGAGGCGGTTCCTTCAGATGCTGGGCATGATGGTCTCTATGGAGCAGGTAATCCCGTACGCTGCTCTAATGCGAAGACCTATCCAGTTGTATCTGATGTCTCTGTGGAAACAGAGAACAGAACCCCTGTCAAACTGGTGCCAGTTTTGGAGCCGATAATATCGCATCTTCTATGGTGGAAACAGCGTCAGAATCTCCTAATAGGGGTTTCGCTGCACCTACCCCACCCCCAGCGGTCCGTTTACACGGATGCATCGCTGGAGGGGTGGGGTGCCTGCCTGGGAGAACACCAGGTCTCGGGCACATGGACTCTCCCGGAGAGTCAGCTGCATATCAATCTGTTGGAAATGATGGCAGTGGAACTGGCGTTGGAAGAGTTCCTTCCGATGATCAGGGGCAAGGTGATATTGATACGGTCGGACAATTCGACAGTAGTATCATATATAAATCGCCAAGGCGGGACCAGGTCACCCACCCTGTGCATCAGGGTGTGGCACTTGATTCAATGGTGCAGGAATTACTCGGTTGTTTTGAAAGCAGCTCATATTCCTGGCCGATTGAACATTCTGGCGGATGCTTTGTCTCGCAGACAGAGAATCTTGCCAACAGAATGGTCCCTCAACCCTTCAGTTCTACGACGGATCTTCGAGCATTGGGGCAAACCCAACGTGGACTTGTTCGCCACAAAGGAAAATGCTCAAATCATGACATATGTCTCGCCGATTCCAGATCCAAATGCCGTCGATACAGACGCTCTGGCGATAAGCTGGAGAGGGATGCACGCTTACGCGTACCCACCCACCATTCTTCTACCGAAGGTATTGGTGAAGGTCAGGGAGGAGCCGTGTCTGGTCCTGCTAATAGCGCCGTATTGGCCGAGCAGGGCGTGGTTCACGGATCTTCTAGATCTGCTGGTGGAAAATCCTGTGCAGTTGCCCGAGATTCCGAACATAATCTCCCAGGCCAGGGACGCTTCCTACACGAGCGTCCCGAAATGTTCAAATTGACTGCGTGGATGTTGTCAAACAACGTTCCACATCGGAAGGCTTTTCTCGACAGGCTGCTGATTTCATCGCGGCTGCGAGAAGGAGGTCAACCTTCAAGTCATATAACAACAAGGTTAACAGATTTGCAGACTGGTGTGAAGAAAAGGGTATTGATACCTTTCAATCCACTATTCAGCAAATAGCAGACTTTCTCTGTGAGCTGTTCTTTGCAGGACTAGCTCCCGTCACAGTTGCTGGATACAAGTCAGCTTTGGCATCAGTTATCCCTTGTCTAGCCAACAGGGATAGTCCAGAGGTGGCCCAGTTAAATGTGATGTTGAAGGGAATGAGCAATCTCCGCCCGAGACAACCGGTAGTCATTCCAGCCTGGAGTCTATCTTTAGTGCTTAATGTACTGGCCAAGCACCCTTTCGAACCGTTGCGTTCGGCTAGTCTAAAGCATTTGACTCTAAAGGCGGTCTTTCTATTGGCAGCTTCCTCAGCTAGAAGGCGCAGTGAGATCCATGCGCTTTCGGCAGAGAGGAACCGATTTATTGTTTCTGGAGAAGGTCTGCGTCTTCTGCCAAGAGCAGAGTTTATGTCAAAGAACCAATCTTTGAGATATCCCGGCAAACCGATCATTATACCGAAGTTAACTAGGTTTGATCGTGGTGCCAGTGTCTGGTGCCCGGTCTGTGCTTTGACTAAGTACAAGAAACGGACTGACTCGTTACGGTCGAACGATAGACATCTGTGGATCTGCCATAAAAAGCCTTATGGCGCCGCATCCATGGATACTATCTCTCGTTGGGTGGTCGAATGCATTCAGACTACTCACGAGATGGCGACTGGGCACCAGGTGCAGGGCGTAAGGGCACACGATGTTAGAGGAATAGCCGCCTCGACCGCCCTTTACAATGGTGTTCCGTTAGAGGACATCATGGCCGTTGCACAATGGCACTGTGAGTCCTCATTTACGGATTACTATATGAGGGATGTGTCAGACTCAGCCAATCCACTCGCTTTAGCTGTTTTGAAACGATAGTTAGTGACCACACTGCTTTTCCCCTTTTTTCACTTTGGTAAGAAAAGAACCTAAAGCAGGCATGGTCAAGCGAGAGGATGTCAACCAGATTGTGTCACTGATGGCTGAACCGGTGAATGGTTGGAGGCGGTACGTCTGAAGTCCTGTTATCATAAGGTAATTCAACAAGTGAGAGTTTTTTGTATTATGTATATGTATCATGTTCATTCATCTTATATATTCATGCTCATTCCCAGGCTAATACAGGCAATATGCAGGGAGTAGTTAACCCTCTTGGCATATTGGTGTTTTCAGGCGAGATACATGTTCGTTAGTTCTCTCCCTTTTCTTAGGAGGAAAAAGGGGGGGGGGGCTGTGACGCGAATGTGATTCGGTTCCGTGAACTTGACGGTCCTTTTTAGGTCTCCGTTAGTCAAGTTTGAAGCCTAAAATCTTTCTCCAAGGGGCAAAATTAGCATGTATGGCTTGCCCCTTCCCACCAGGTTACTGATCAAATCTGGTGTATATCAGAAGTAACAGAATGGTGAGTATTGATCGAAGGAGAATGCAGGAAATGTCAATTTCCCTTTCTCCGAGATCTAACAATACTCACCATTCTGTTACGGACCCAGCCTCCCAGCCCCACGGAGGCAAGCCATAGTTTTCTCTTGTTTGGTGGCTATGCAAACAATATGAGCTCTATGGTAAACGGGTACTCGGCAGTTGGGAGCCGAGTACCCGGTTCCCAGGAGTCGGTAAAGCTTTCTAAGTCTATAATCCTAGAGCCGCTGTCAAGGCCAGCTGTATATCAGAAGTAACAGAATGGTGAGTATTGTTAGATCTCGGAGAAAGGGAAATTGACATTTCCTGCATTCTCTGCTACTGGTGGGTGTTCCTCTGGTAAATTCCCCTCCTCAAGCAATTATTTTCACAGATGCTTCTCAGGAGGGTTGGGGAGTGGTCTGGGACTCCCTGTCAGTTTCCGGCCTTTGGTCCCTGGAGGAGTCGTCAGCCCACATCAACGTTCTGGAGTTGTGGGCTGTCAAGAAGGCTCTCCTTTCTTGGTCAGATCTGGTGATAGGCCTCAAAGTGTCAATTCGTTTGGACAATTCGACAGTAGTAGCTTATATCAACAGGCAGGGAGGTACAAGGTCTTCTCTCCTTTGTCTAGAAGTGTGGAATCTGCTCTTGTGGTGCCGCAAGATGCAGATTTTTCTAGTGTCATCTCATGTCCCAGGCAGTCTGAATTTTCTGGCGGATCAACTGTCACGTCCCAGCAAGTTCGCCCACACAGAGTGGCAGTTAAAGAAGTCGGTTGTCAGAGCGATTTTCAATCTCATGGATCGTCCTCTAGTAGATCTGTTCGCGACCTCTCTGAATGCCCAGATCTCCTCTTACATGTCTCCTTTTCCGGACAGTCAGGCCCTGGCGGTAGATGCCCTGTCTCAGTCCTAGACAGGGATGTTCGCTTATGCCTTCCCTCCTACTATTCTGATCCCGTTGGTGTTGAAGAAGGTCATGGACCAAGTTTGCGAGATTCTTCTGATAGCTCCCTTTTGGCCCAAAGAGGATTTGGTTTGTGGACCTTCTGGATCATCTGGTCGACTTTCCTCGTCTCCTTCCAGTATGCCAGGACCTTCTATCTCAAATAAGAGGTCGGTGTGTACATCCAAGTCCAGGAATCTTCAATCTATGCATTTGGAGAATCTCGAGTCTGAAAGCTTCCAGGATAAGGTTTCTAAAAGATCTCAGGAAATTATTGATTCGGCCAGAAGGGAATCGACCCGTAGAGTTTACAAGGGTCGTCTTAAAACCTTTGGAAAGTGGTGTTCCGACCAAGGTTTCGTGCCCGATTCTGTTTCTATACCACAAGTTTTAGATTTTTTATCGTATCTGTTTGACTCTTTGAATTTGTCGGCTAATACGGTCAGGGGATATAGATTTTCGCTTGCATCTTCCCTGCCTTGTCTTCTGAATGCCAAGGTTAAGGATACTAAGACTCTTAATAGTTTTATTAGAGGTCTAGGTAATATTCGTCCTCCATCTGCTAAGCCTTTACCTTCCTGGAATCTGGCTTTGGTTCTTCAAGTCTTGGCAGGTCGCCATTTTGAACCTATATCGTCTATCAGTCTTAAGCTTTTAACTCTTAAAGCAGTTTTTCTTGTGGCTGCTGCATCTGCTAGAAGACGTTCAGAGATTCATGCTCTTTCTGCGGAAAAGGGTAGATTTATAGTGTCAGGTGATGGTTTGGTTTTATATACGAGAAGGGATTTTCTATCTAAAACCCAGTCTAACCGTTTTCCTGCTAGTCCTATTATTTTAAAATCTTTGTCGTCTTTTTCGCCTTCCGACAAACTTTGGTGTCTGGTTAGAGCGCTAAGAACTTATAAACAGCGAACCGATTTTAAAAGAACAGATCCTTCCCATTTATGGGTTTCCTATGCGGAAGAATTATCTAAGCCAGTATCAAAGGCTACGATTGCCAGATGGCTTTGTGAGACGATTAAGCTTTGCTACGAAATAGCGTCTCCGGATCAAATTAATCTCGCTAATTTCGCTACTTCTTTCGCTCTTTTTGCCGGTTCATCATTAGATGAAGTCATGCAGGTGGCAGGATGGAAATCTGAGTCTACTTTTACCTCGTTTTATCTTAAAGACCAGAGTGCAGCAGCTTCATTCTTTCGTAATATTACGATTTTAACTAAAAAAGCCGAAGACCATATGCCCAGCACTTCCCACCATTTTCGTTAGGACTGTGCGTCTGTAAAAAAGGGTGAGAGTCTTCTTTGGTTTTTATTTAGTTCTTTAAGTTCTACTTATCCTTATTTGTTAAATCACGGTGTGATTGAGTTAAATGCACTATTATGTTATGTTATTAACATTGGGATAAGATTGGTTTGATTTTTATCCTGTGTTAATGATTCTCTAAATCTCCTCCCACCGTCTGGGGACATGGAGCACTGACCAAATCTACGGGTTTAGCAAGTAGTGATTGAACGGTAATGGATGTTTTTGTGGTGTAATAACAACACCCCACAGACCCCCTTTGCGGGTTGGTCTGTTGTTTTATTAACCACTATGAAAACATACTTACCATTCAATCACTACAACCCGGCCTCAGCCACCCTGCGTGGTAAGATTTGGGAATCAGATTTGAAATATTTTGCACTTGAATTTAGAAAAGTGAATCTGTTTCCTATTCAGGCTCTAATGCGCATGCGCGAGCGTGCATAGCGACAAGCGTCGCTATGAGGCGAGTATAGACTGGTGCCAGTCTATACTTGATGATAGGCTAGAGAGGGGACTCAACCAGAAGCCTGGTTGAGGGTCCCTAGGAATAGGAAACGGCATGGGGAGGTGGGTATGCAGGCATAAAAATCTTATTCTGATAGCAAAATGCAAATAATTGATTTAGCAAGTAGTGATTGAACGGTAAGTATGTTTTCATAGTGGTTAATAAAACAACAGACCAACCCGCAACGGCGGTCTGTGGGGTGTTTTCTGATAGCTCTTGTTCTAGTGGAAGTCCGGAAGTACTATACTCTCTAAGTTCATGTCTGGAATCCTAAGCCTAGGACCAAGAAGGCCCTGGACTTCCTGGCTATTTTGCCCTACCACCACTGTTTTGAAATTTCCAGTGGTAAATTTCCAAAAACAGTCTCCTTGGTCTGCAAATGGACATTTTCTATGAAAAATTGAAATTTGAAATGGACATTTCTCAAGCATGTCACGACCACTGCACAATGTTAGAAATAAATTATTATTTTTGTGTTGTCAAGTAAATTCTGAAGGATGGCCACAATTACTCAGAAATGGCATTAAGCATCCTAGTTACTCTTTCTAAGAATTAAATAAATAAAATTATTAGAATTGTATACTTTAAGAGGCTTGAATTGTGTACCTAAATGTAATGAAACGAAATAAATCTTAGCATATGATGGTTTCATTCCATATAAATTATAATAATTTTTTTAATTGTGAAGTTGAATTAGATCTCGTGTCTCCAATTCAAAATGACAACTTAAAAAATTATATCAATTTGTACATAAGGAAATCATCATATATTAAGATTTATTTCATCTCATTACATCTAGGCACACAATTTAAGCCTTTAAAAGTGTGTAATTTTAACAGTTTTATTTCGAAGCATTTTGGTGTGAATATGCATCTTTAACCGAAGAGTTAATCAGTAGGTATCAAAAACACAGTATAATATTAGTATGAGAACATATCATGGTTGCCCTGCATGCCATTAACAACCAAAAGTTAGTTGCCCTTTTGAAAATCTGGTTACCCCCGGGTAACAGGGCAAATGGACATTTCTATCCATGCTGCTGTTTTTGGCTGATATGAGGGTTAAACGGTTAAACAATGTCAGATCTTCAGAAAATTACATTGTTGTGTGTGAAAATTTTTTGACTTCCATGTTTCCTGTTGAGACTCCCAAAGCTACTACCCAGGAAGTACCAGACTTCCTTTGCTTATTAGTGGACGCCCTCTGGCCGGCTATTATACTTGCGAAAAATTCCTTTATTACCAGTCTATTAACAGCTATATTGTCAGTATAAAACCAGTCTGTCGTCATACTATTGTCAGATCTGGTAATAAACTGGCAATAAATTGTCAGATGATTGCCAGTCTATTGTCAGTTTATTGCCAGATGTCATCCTGTACTCTGACCCACTGACAATAAGCTGGTAATAGATTAACAACAGACTGGTAATGATGGTTTATGAAACTCAGTAAGTGAAGACACAAAAAATTTACAAAGTCCTACATATATCTAATAGGGGAAATTGGTCTGACAATAGACTGACAACACACTGGTAACATTTTAACACCTGACAAAAAACTGGTTATACACTGACAATACACTAACATCTGACAATAGGAGGGATTTGGAACGGTTTCAGTGTATTGTCAGCTATATTGTCAGTGCATTGCCAGAAGTTTGTCCCAAATATTTTCTCACCAGTTAGCTGACAACACACTGGCGATACATGACAATACACTGGCAAGAATCTACCACCGGTTTTACTTTTTATTACCAGTCTAGTGTCAGAATATTGCCAGTGCGATACGAGCTTCCTACCAGTGTATTGTCATTTGCATGCCAGTCTGTGTCAGATTATTGTCAGTCTGTTGTCAGCTACACATTAGTTTCTTACCAGTCTATTGTCAGCTATATTATTGTTTCTTGCCAGTTTAACCTGTAATAGACTAACAACACACTAGCAATACACTGACAACAGACTGAGAACAGACTGAGAATACGCTGACAGCAAAATGGCGGGAAATGCTCATGAATATTACGTGTAGGACAAAGAAGGTATCATGACATGGAGATGGCACCCGAAATGCTTTAAAACTACAAGAAAAAGCATCATTTTAATATTCAGTACATACATGTATGTATTGGGTGCTACAGTATAAACAAACATTTAAATAAATATTCAAATAGCTGGGTCACTTCAATTACACAGTTTAATTAATTACGAAAACAGGTATCACAACACCAACACCACAAATTTTGAGTGTTTTCATTACAATTTATATGTCTACATACCAAACTGATAATGATTGGGCAGTTCTTGGGTTACATGACATGATTATAATTAAATAAACATGATTATAAATATATTTTCTACATTTTATGCAGAGCTATGAGAGCTTCTGTTGAATCTTCAAAAAAGGAAGAAGGGGGATAGCGTCTTCTTATTTCAGCATGTAGATTTCCCCACATAGAGGAGCACCTCTTATCAGAGTATCGAATAATACAAATACTGCCAAAAAGCTAATTACACAACTACGGTATGTATGTGAGAACAAATACAGTTACTGTAGCACAAATCTAACATTTTGGTATTATCAAAAGAATGAGACACAGATCCAGCTTTAAAATCATTGTTATAAAGTTGTAAGTTATATTTCTAGGCATAGGTAAGGACAGAATGTATCAACTCAAATATTGTTTTTCTTTCACATCTTCCCAGTCTCTTGTGAGACATGTTCTCTGATAGGAAAATTGTTAAGTCATTTGTTGCCAGTCTATTGTCAGATGTATTTTACTATGTTCTTTCTTGCCAGTCTGTTGTCAGTCATATTCTTTATAAAGTTTCCCAAGTCCTTTCTTGCCAGTCTTTTGCCAGTTAAGATTTTTCATGCCAGCTTATTGTCAGCTATAGTTAAAACAAAGTCTTTGTTGTCATATTAATGTCAGACCGGATAAATTTGTTGTCAGTGTATTGCCAGATCTCCAACAAACTTGCCAGTCTGTTGTCACGTTATTGTCAGACTATTACAAGGTCTGACAATAAACTGGCATTATTGCCAGTGTATTGTCAATTATTCTTTAATTAATGCCAACTTATAGTCAGTCTATTGTCAGTTTATTGCCAGTGTTAATTTTTTATTGTCAGTTTATTGGCAGTCTGTTGTCATATCTTGCCAGTCTCTTGTCAGTCTATTACCAGAAACACGTTTTTGTAAAGGTATGTGCAGTTTGCAGAGCTCTTGTTTGAGGTGCTTTTAGTTTTATTGTTTTATTAATATAGGAAGTTATCATACAGCAACATTTGATAGTTGCCTGAGATCATTTGAATAAATTCCGAAACAAGGTATTGTTTATAATACATGTAAGGTAATGTTTAGTTTTGCATAGTTAAACTTTATCACGGATAGTCTGTTTCCAGTTACATTCGTAGGTGATTGGTACAGCGCTGTGACAATGTTGTGTAGAGTTCGACTTTTTATGTGGAGTTTAGTGTGTCAAAGTTTGGTCTTACATTGTGCCTTAAAACCAAGCAAACAGAATTGATATCATAAAAGATTACTTGAAGTTCTCATTCATGTAAATTAAGGAAAAATCATGAATTTAAAATAAATGGAAACATGGATGAATCCTCTTTTAGCTATGCTCCGCCCATGTTTTGAGTATGTTGGGATCGGTTTATGTACTTATAACTGTAAATTCCCAGAATCACATTTTCAAGGTAATTATGCATGTGAGCTGTTGAATATTTTGAAACTAATTTGACTGGGTGATATTGCTGCTAAGATTTGTAGAACTTGCCAGACTAGTAAGCATTCAATTGGCCCTACAAATGATTAGAATTTGCCACAAAACTACACCTATTTCCGAGATCTCCGCAGAGACGCACCTGCGTGAAGATCGCGAGATAACCTGTGACCATCTCGTCTCAAATAAACTCGCCTAATTAGACTTTGCGATCAGCTAAACCTGTTGATATTTGACTGACAAATATCAATGTTATGAGTCAAATCATTGAATAATGTATGTAAACCTATGTTTTACAAATTTCCCGGGTTACTTGTATTGATATATATCAGAATAATAAATAAAAATTCCAAGAAGACCTGTGCTAAATGGGACAAATTTGCAATGGGACGAAACCACCAGGTATCATGGAAATCTCCATGCAGGCGTACAACTTGGCCATTATATCACTTACTAAATAGATCACCATATATGCTGCGAGTACATATTCCAACGCTCGCTCCCGTTAGAGTAACTTGTATCGATCGA
This sequence comes from Chaetoderma sp. LZ-2023a, assembly GCA_034401795.1. Taxonomy (NCBI): domain Eukaryota; kingdom Metazoa; phylum Mollusca; class Caudofoveata; order Chaetodermatida; family Chaetodermatidae; genus Chaetoderma; species Chaetoderma sp. LZ-2023a. The sequence goes on from CM067371.1 coordinate 120,947,279, forward strand.
TATCTAGCAACCGGCCAACATACAGTAAGAAGGGAGTAGAGCTCGCAGGGATTGAGAAGTTTTTCTCATATCACCAGGTCCCCTTTACTTGGGCCAATTGGCGGCCACTACAAAGTTGTACAATTCCGCAAAATCTCTAAATAACCAGGCTGTAGTAATTGAGAATTGAGATAAAATATTATGAAGCAAAATATTCATTTGACATTGTGATTTTCTAGCAAACGGGCCGAAATTATAAAACATTAGCACAAGAAAAGATATATTTTAGACATTTTTAACCATCCCCTGTCCTATGAGGTTAATTAAAATAAGTTTTACTCTATTTTTTTTGTGAGAAGAGCATTCTTATAAGTAGTCATTTTCGTGGCAGTAATCATTAATTTATCAATTTCTCTAGCCTCCAAACAACATTTTGACAGATCCAGATAACAAAATGTTAAGTGTGGTCGCCAAATTAGAGTCGCTTACATGTATATATATATAAATCTGATTAGACAGATATACTATTGAATTTTGCTAATGGAAAGCGGGTGTGCCCGGAATACAATGTTCCCTTGTAAGGTATTAAATAGTACCAAATTCCACCGAATGGCATTCTAGTTGGTGCTGACTTCTGAGAACTTCAGGGAGGTCGACTCTATAGAGATATTGAGACCAGTGTTTGTCTAGCTGGTGCTTTAAGCTGCTAAGGGAGCGTGTCACCACCACTTCCTCAGCAAGGGAGTTCTAATTGTTGATAACTCTGTTGCTGAAGGTATGTGCACGCAGTAATTGATCTGAGTGGTGCTTCCTAAGCTTATAGCTATGTCCACATGTTGTGGTCGACGTTTCCAGACCCAATCCCTGGAGCTCTATGGTGTATTTATTGTGGAGGAACTTGTACAGTATCAGAGGAGAAAGTTAAAGAAAGTTAAAGAAATGATTGACTCTGAGGTGAAAGAAGTAAAGACAACAAAATTAACAATTGGTGAAAAATGCTTGAAGGAAATAAGAAGTGAAATTAACAGAGGATGAAAGGAAGAGCTATTATTATACATAGGGCAGCTGAGAGTGAATCTGATGACCCAGAGGTTAGGAAACAGCATGATTGTAACTTTGTCAAAGGGCTAACGGACATATTAAAAGTCAGAGGTGTCGTTACGAGGAATGTACTGAGGGTCGGTGCAAGGAAGAAAGAAGGAGGAGAAGAATACGCCAGACCAATAAAGGTATTATTTACAGAAGGACACAAGCCAGGGGTGTTCAAGAACATCCATAGACTTGGAGGTGTGGCTAATGATTCAGATTATGCAAAAATCAGCGTAGCAAATGACATGTCCAAGGAGGACAGAGCTGCCAAGAAAAAGCTCGTAGAGGAGGCCAGTGCCAGACAGGCTAATGACAAGTCGGGAAACTGGCAGTACCGGGTCAGCCCACCCCCCCCCCTTGGCAGATGTATATCGTCAAGGAAAAAACACAGAAAATGTGAGTGAAGAAATTAATGGTAAACAGTCAAGGCGTGAAAACCACAGACCTGAAGGTATCAAGTCCCTGAAGTGCGCATACATGTATACAAATGCGGATAATTTACTAAACAAATCTGAAGAACGGCTAGAAAGGATTAAAAGTATGGAAAAAGAGCCAGACATTATAGTTATCACAGAAGCCCTTCCAAAAAACTGCAGATACATGTACTTACCGACGAAAGTAGAATTATCCATTCATACATGTAGATATCAAATGACAGCTGGAGATTTTGTAAATAAGCGTGAGAGAGGTATTATTATGTACATTGTGTATGTTAGGGCTCAACTTAAACCAGTTGAACTCACCTTTGTAAATAGTTTTAATGAACAAGATCAACTTGAAGAACAACAAGCATTCTGTAAGTATTGCTTTGCAATACATGTCTCCTACCTGGTGATATAAATCTTTAGAGATCAGCAGTCAAAAACTCCATTAAAAATTGTCAGAAGCAGCTGAAACTCGAACTTGATCTGTAACTTCCCATAACATAGCAATAAACCAAGTTTCAGTTATATACATGTATGGTGAAGGAGATGGAATTTCATAAGTCGAAAGGGGACATAACTCCATCAAAAAAATGACGCAAACGCCTGAAACTCAAACATGGTATGTAATTTCACATAATAAAGTAATGTACCAATTCTCAGTTCAATATCTTGAAAGACTGCGAGAAAAGTCGAAAAGGGCCATAACTCAATGAAAAACTGACGAAAATGTTTGAAACTCGAACTTACTCTGTAACTCCTTATACTAAAGCGATGTACCAATTTTCCCGTAAATATCTCGAAGGATTGCGAAAAAAGTGTGGAAAGTTGATATTTTTCGTCGAAAGCGGGCATAACTCCAGCAAAAATTGATGCATACCCCGAAACTCGAACTTGCTCTGTAACTCCTTATACTATAGCGATGCACTGATTTTTGCTTAAATATAAGCTTAAATATCTTGAAAGAGTGCGAAAAAAGTGCATAAGACGAAAGGGGGCATAAGTCCATGAAAAATTGACGAAAATGTCTGAAACTCGAACTTGTCCTGTAACTCCTTATGCTAAAGTGATGCACCAATTTTCGCTTAAATATCTTGAAGAAGTACGAAAAAAGTTCGGAAAGCTGATATTTTTCGTATTTCATAAGTCAAAGGGGGGGGGGGGCATAACTCCATGAAAAATTGACGAAAATATCTGAAACTCGAACTTGCTCTGTAACTCCTTATGCTAAAGCAATGTACCAATTTTCGCTTAAATATCTTGAAGAAGTGCAAAAAAAAAAGTGCGGAAAGCTGATATTTTTCGCATTTCTTAAGTCGAAAGGGGGCATAACTCCAGCAAAAATTGACGCATATGCCTGAAACTCGAACTTGGTCTGTAACTTCTCATAACAAAGCAATGTATCAATTCTCAGTATAATATCGTGAATGACTGCGAAAAAAAGTTCGGAAAACTAGTATTTTTCGTATTTCATAAGCCGAAAGGGGGCATAACTCCATGGAAAATTGACGAAAATATCTGAAACTCGAACTTGCTCTGTAAATCCATATAGTAAAGCGATGCACCAATTTTCGCTTAAATATCTTCAAGGAGTGCGAAAAAAAGTCTGGAAAGCTGATATTTTTCGTATTTCTTAAGTTGAAAGGGGCATAACTCCATTAAAAATTGACGCATACGCCTGAAACTCGAACTTGGTATGTAACTTCTCATAACAAAGCAATTACCAATTCTCAGTTGAATAGCTTGAAGGACTGCGAAAAAAACTGCGGAAAACCAACTGTGACAGACGGACAGATGGAGTGCAAACCTATAGTACCCCCTGTGCAGGCTCTTAAGTCAGGTGACGGATGAGGAAATTTCTCCCATATTCTAATTGTAGGGGACTTCAATTTTCCCAAGATAAATTGGAGGTCGTGGACTGCAGATGAAAAAGGAGAACGGTGCATGGAGAGTGCGAGAGATAGCTTCCTGTTTCAAAGAATTAGTGAACCAACCAGAGCAAGAGGAGCAGATAAGCCTAGTTTATTGGACCTACTTCTCACGAATGATGAGGACCTGGTGACAGATGTGGTCCATTACTCACCTCTTGGTAACAGTGACCATATGCTTGTGAGCTTCAATTTAATATGCATTTCTGAGGATGTGAAAGATGATGTGGCTAAATATAATTAAGGGAACGGCAATTATAATGAGATGAGGGAGTATATGGAGGCAGATTGGACAAGTTTGTTTACAGATAAGTCGGTAGGCGACATGACAGAACTCTTTATGGAAAGCTTGAACCAGGCACAGGAAGTCTGTATTCCAAGGGCAAGAGAAAAAGACAACGGAATGAAGAAATCCAAAATACCAATTCCACCACAGACATGGGAAGCTATCAAAGGCAAAAGAGCAGGATGGAACCGATTTATGAAAACTCGTACTGAGCAGGACAAGCTATATTATACTAGAGCATGTAACAAAGTTAAAACCGCTGTGAGAAATGCTAAGAGACAAGGAAAAGAACATAGCACAAAATGTTAAGACAAACCCCAAACTGTTCTGGAAACATGCAAACTCCAAACGAAAATGTCGTGTAGGAATATCTGAGCTGCATGCAGAGAAAGAGGGGGAGAGGGTTGTAGCTAGTACTGATAGTGAGAAGACAGAAATTTTAGCAGATTTTTTTCACCAGTGTTTTTACAGAGGAAGCATCAGGGTTCATACACCTTCAGCAGAATTAAATTCCATACTTTTTCCATACTTTTTCCAGACTCAATTTCAAATTTTCCAGACCTAATTTACGACTTTCAATCAGACAAAAAACAAACACAGTTACTTAATTCATCATATTATCATATATAAACTTTATTAAACTTTATAAAACAACATATCAAAATAAATAATCAACTAACTTAACATCAGATAGCACTTATCACAGATAGAAAAATATACAGCACTCTATTTGTTGATATGACAGACTGACAGTTAAAATAACTGGATACAATCATGGCAATTTTAATGTTGATATGGATGGATAGCACTCAGGAAAGACAAAAAAAAAATTAAATGTTTTTTTTTTAAATTTACAACTGGAGTGACTGACATAGTGAGCAGGCCAGTCATTACAGCGATAAATCTTCAAAAATAGTGTTTTTTGATCTGCAATGGACATTTCTCGGGACCACTGCATACATACATTATGACATGATAAAACAAAGGGTTTAAGTGTAAACAGAAAATGTGCATTTGCAGGTCAGAACTTTTTTTGAAAATTTACCACTGGAATGACTGACTGACATGGTGACCAAGCAAGTCATTAGTGTGATAAATCTTCAAAAATAGTCTTTTCTTGATCTGCAAATGGACATTTCTCAGGACTACTGCATACATACACAATGACATGATAAAACAAAGGGTTTACGTGTAAATAGAAAATGTTATAGAAAATGTGCAGAAGACTTTTTTTGAAAATTTACCACTGGAATGACTGACATGGTGACCAAGCCAGTCATTACTGTGATAAATCTTCAAAAATAGGCTTTTCTTGATCTGCAAATGGACATTTCTCAGGAACCGCATATTGTCTAGGAGTGGCTCAGTGTTTTTCAGGATACAAGCCAGATATGAATTTCATTACAGCAGCACATTTTTTGTTGAATATTTGGAAAAAAATTTGACTGGAAACTGTTGCAGCAATAGTTTCCAGTGAAATTATTTTAAAAATATTCAACAGCTTTCCTGTAAAGTTGAGCTTGAGACACCAACATTCACTTATTGAGGGCCTCCCCCACCCCACCACCTTTAGATGACAAGTTAAAACCTGCACATATACGCTAATTTATTTTTAATTTAATTTACCATAGCTGATCATAATGCCATAGTAACAGGAGGAATCCTCATTATTTTCACTCGATAATGCGCCATAAGAGGCCTCGCGATACGAGAGAGCTGTCGGACAGTCAATAATATTTTAACGTGACTCAGCGCAAAGTTGGGATCATCTAACATTGGGCGATATAAAATTGCCACGCTTCTAAATGATCACCATAGCAACAGGAATTCATTATTTTCACTCGATGACGAGCCAACACAAGAGGCCTCGTGATACGAGGGCAAAGTTGGGAGCATCTAATGTTGGGTGATATAAAATTGCTACGCTTCTAAATGATTCTGGTACTATCAATGTGAAAAGGTAAAATATTCTTACCTTGAACCAAAGAAATCCGTAACTTTCGGCGCTGGCTTTAGACGAACTTCTGTCAATGTCTCATGTTTTTCCCCTGGCATGTGGCTAACAAGAGCCGCTTCGCCCATATTCCCGATGTCAAACGACTTATTACAAACACCACATTTGGCACGCAAGTTTGATGTGTTGTCCGGTAAAATCCAATCCTTATATTTATCATTAGTTTCCCAAACACTAGAATATTTGCACTTTCCCATATTTACTGTATCACAAAAAACGGCTGTCTCGTGAATTATTTCATTGTATAGTTCCAAAGGAATGGAAAATTGCAAATGTAACGCCTATTTTCAAGAAGGAGGACAAAAAAATGCCCAGGAAACTACTGGCCAGTAAGTCTAACCAGTGTGATAGCAAAGCTATTTGAAAAATTAATTCGGAGAAGGATGATCGAGCATTTGGAGAGCAATGAACTACTCAGTAAACAACAATTTGGGTTTGTAAGTGGCAGATCAACTAGTCTACAGTTAATTAAGGTCATGGATGAATGGACAGAGATCCTGGACAGAGGTGGTGCAATTGATTCAGTCTATATGGACTTCATGAAGGCGTTTGATACAGTTGCCCACAGGAGACTGGTAACAAAGCTGAGAGGCTATGGGATGAGTGAGAAGATGTATGCATGGATTGCAGACTTCCTAAGGGACAGAAAGCAAAGGGTCTGTGTGAATGTAGTATTTTCAGAATGGCAAACGGTTACGAGTGGAGTTCCGCAAGGTAGTGTCATTGGACCAGTGCTATTTGTACTATTCATAAATGACATACCTGATTGTGTGCAGTCAGGCGTCTACCTACAATGTATACGCGGATGATACCAAAGTATACAGGGAAATTAGGAATGAACAAGACAGCGCAACGTTACAGAGGATCTGGATGCCCTTCATCACTGGTCTGAAATTTGGTTCTTACGATTTCACCCTGATAAATGTAAGGTACTTGAAATTGGACACAAGTCGGTAAATGAAGACAAAAAATACAAGCTGTATGACTGTAAAGGAGACCGTGGAATTAGGATCAGTCGAGCTGGAAAAAGATAGTGGAGTTGTTGTAGACTGCTGGCTAAATTTCAGATGTCATATACAAACCAAGGTAAATAAAGCCATGGAAATCATGGCAGCCATCCGCAGAACCTATACCTACCTGGATGAAGAAAGTTTTACATTCCTTTACAAGGCACTAGTAAAATATGAACTTGAATATGCTGAAGCTGTATGGTCGCCGTATAAAAAGTGTGACATCGATATCATAGAAAATGTAGAAAGGCATGCAACTCGATGTGTACCATCGCTAAAGGGACTTAGCTCTGCAGATAGACTGTGCAAACTAAAGCTTCCAACGCTGACATATAGGCGAATGAGAGGGACATTATTGAAGCCTACAAGATCATCCATGGTATATATGATAAACACGTCACAGAAGACCTCTTCAAGTTCAACATTTCAGATACCAGAGGGCATGAGTATAAAATACAGAAGAACTTTGCTAGACTGGACATTAGGAAATATTCCTTTGTAGCGTCTAATGTCTTGAGAGCAGACTCGACAAGTTCTGGAACTACTTGGAAATGAAATTTGATCATGATGCAGCTTATGTCCTCTAAGTCAGATACATTGGTTTGGAGGCTACAGAATGAGACACGGGTTGGGTGTGGAATCACATCAATCCTGATGTCTAGACTGTATTTTATATAAGCTTACTTACTAGTATAATTGTACTTTGAGAAAGGAATGGGTGTGGGATCACATCGTTCCCAATATCTATAATGATGTAATTTATATTTATGATAGATACATGTACATACCAGTATAATTGTATTCTGAGAAGGGAATGGGTGTGGAATTCCATCGTTCCTAATAGCTAAAGTTACATATTCCATAAGTAGCTTTTGAATTGCTTAACTGTAGTATGAGATAGGGATTTGGTGTGTAATCACATCACTCCTAATATCTAAAGTTACATATTCCATAGGTAGCTTTTGAATTGCTTAACTGTAGTATGAGATAGGGAAGCGGCGTGAAATCACATCATTCCTACGCTCTAATTGTATGTAACAGCTAGGTATGTACCAGTATAATTGTATTCTGTGAAGGGAATGGGTGTGGAATTACATCGTTCCTAATAACTAAAGTTATGTATTCCACGTGTATATTGAATTTCTTAACCGTAGTATGAGATAGGGATTTGGTATGTAATCATATCACTCTTAATATCTAAAGTTACATATTCCATAGGTAGTTTTTGAATTGCTCAACTGTAGTATGAGATAGGGAAGTGGTGTGAAATCACATCGTTCCTAAGCTCTAATTGTATGTAACAGCTAGGTATGTACCAGTACAGCATATTACTATAGTTGCAATGTAAAAATGACAGCCTTGCAACAATGTGATGATGTTGTAGTTTGCAAAAGTAATTACTGTTTTCCTGATAAATTGATATTTTTCAATTGATACATTCTAAGTCATTGAGATACATGTAAAATTCAACATTTTCTGCTAATGGTTTGTAATATACTTTAAACTATGGACAATTTAAATATTGTCAGGTGTATTACTCTGTTGCAAATTATTAAATATTCTTCAAAATATAGACAATCTAGGCTGCTAATTCTGTCATTTTTCTGCAGAATTTTAACATTTTTAAAATGGACACTGATAAAATCTGTCTGGAAATAGGTAAAGAGAAAGTATGGAATTTCTGCAGAAGGCACATATGAACATCATTCTGGTGAGGAAAGCAGTTTATATTTAGATTTAGTGTTTTTACTGACGTTTCATTATGCTATGACATTATGATGATTAAGTAGAATTGCTGATATGCACTGTACGAATGTGTTTGCTATATTTCAGGTGTTGCATGCAAGGAAGTTGCTGATGGTGAACTATTGCCTGTTTCCAGTAGGGCATAGCCATCACTGAAGATGAAGCAAGTGGAAAGCTGTATTGACCTTGACCATAGGGTTCATATATGGATCGTGAAAAACCTGGACAGTCAGGGAATATTAAAAGTAAAATTCCAGGTCTGGCAAACCTGTAAAAACTGTACTTTTTCATATAAGTCATGGAAAAGTGATGAAAAATCAGAAAACCACTACTGTGTAGAGTTATGCTATAAAAATTGTCATGACAAAAACAAAACGCAGGCTATAGACCTACCATCTGAATGCATCTAGCATCTTTAGATTTCAAATGTGTATGGACACTGTGACCATTATTATAACCACGACCAGAGTACAGGCTGTAGTGGTCTAACTCTTGGACAGTTTCCATTTATATGTCAAGGGACCATATTTGAAAATTTACCACTCGAATGACAGGCTCGGTAACAGAACCAGTCATTCCAGTAATAAATTTTCAAAAAAATCTGCAGATTGTCTCGGATTCAGCGGAACTCTTGCTTTTCTTGACTACTAAATGGTTGAACACGATAAGTAACCATTTAAAGGTAATAATTTGTCAGAAAAACTAAATATTTGTGCTTATCAAGTCTTCTTTTACAGGACAGAAGGCTATTTTTGAAAGTTTACCATTGAAATAACTCTTGGTTAGCAAGTTATGTGCTCCAGTGGTAAATTTTCTAAATTATGATCTCTGGGCTTACAAATGAACATTCATCAAGCCCTATGTGACTTGAAAACGTATAAATATCAGAGGAAAAGTCAGTGCAATGTCAGAGAATTTATGCTTCAAAGCCCCTAAGAATGGTAAACCCTGTATATTGTTATAATGATGTCAATGATATGATGATGTCATGATAATAATCTAAATAATAATATTAAATAATAATGATGGTAACGGTAATAATGATTGTAATAATGATGATGATAATGATTGAAATAATGATGATGATAATGATTGTAATAATGATGATGATAATGATTGTAATAATGATGATGATAATTATTGTAATAATGATGATGATAATGATTGTAATAATGATGATGATAATGTTTGTAATAATGATGATGATAATGATTGTAATAATGATGATGATAATGATGATGATAATGATTGTAATAATGATGATGATAATGATTGTAATAATGATGATGATAATGTTTGTAATAATGATGATGATAATGATTGTAATAATGATGATGATAATGATTGTAATAATGATGATGATAATGATTGTAATAATGATGATGATAATGATTGTAATAATGATGATGATAATGATTGTAATAATGATGATGATAATGATTGTAATAATGATGATGATAATGATTGTAATAATGATGATGATAATGATTGTAATAATGATGATGATAATGTTTGTAATAATGATGATGATAATGATTGTAATAATGATGATGATAATGATTGTAATAATGATGATGATAATGATTGTAATAATGATGATGATAATGTTTAATAATGATGATGATAATGATTGTAATAATGATGATGATAATGTTTGTAATAATGATGATGATAATGATTGTAATAATGATGATGATAATGATTGTAATAATGATGATGATAATGATTGTAATAATGATGATGATAATGATTGTAATAATGATGATGATAATGTTTGTAATAATGATGATGATAATGATTGTAATAATGATGATGATAATGATTGTAATAATGATGATGATAATGATTGTAATAATGATGATGATAATGTTTAATAATGATGATGATAATGATTGTAATAATGATGATGATAATGATTGTAATGATGATGATGATAATGTTTGTAATGATGATGATGATAATGTTTGTAATAATGATGATGATAATGATTGTAATAATGATGATGATAATGATTGTAATAATGATGATGATAATGTTTGTAATAATGATGATGATAATGTTTGTAATAATGATGATGATAATGATTGTAATAATGATGATGATAATGATTGTAATAATGATGATGATAATGATTGTAATAATGATGATGATAATGTTTGTAATGATAATGATGATAATGATTGTAATAATGATGATGATAATGATTGTAATAATGATGATGATAATGATTGTAATAATGATGATGATAATGATTGTAATAATGATGATGATAATGATTGTAATAATGATGATGATAATGTTTGTAATGATAATGATGATAATGATTGTAATAATGATGATGACAATTATTGTAATAATGATGATGATAATGATTGTAATAATGATGATGATAATGATTGTAATAATGATGATGATAATGATTGTAATAATGATGATGATAATGATTGTAATAATGATGATGATAATGATTGTAATAATGATGATGATAATGATTGTAATAATGATGATGATAATGATTGTAATAATGATGATGATAATGATTGTAATAATGATTGTAATAATGATGATGATAATGATTGTAATAATGATGATGATAATGATTGTAATAATGATGATGATAATGATTGTAATAATGATGATGATAATGATTGTAATAATTATGATGATAATGTTTGTAATGATAATACATGTATGTATATATTGTTCATTTGAGTATCCCACATGTGACAATGCGACCTGGTTTTGTAAACAAATCAAAATTGTATTGTAATTGTAGTAATGGTATAATAATATAACAATATAGCACTTGATAATGATGGTAAATATATCATTTAAAAACAATGATAATATACAAAGAAACTGTCTTTGTCCAAAATCACTTTATCGCCAGAAATGTTTTAATTTACACATTGTAGGTATGCTTCATAATTCAATTTCAAAGCAAGCACACAGGTAGGCTGATGAATATTTTGAAATCAATATCACTTGTAGCCGCCATAGACAACATCATTTGAACCTTTGATGGTCAAGATTTGTCAAGAAAATTTTACCTACAATTTTTGCTTATTGAATGTCCATTGATTCATATGCCAATAGCGGGCCATTTTTTTTTAATTACTGCTATATATTCTAGAATGACTGGCTTGTTTAATATTGAGCCAATCATTCCAGTGGTAAAGTTTCAAATGGATATTCCATCAGACCACTGCAGTTTATGTAAGGGGATGAGGGTATTGCGTTCGAGTGTGTGTCCGGAGCTGTATCTCGGAAACTTCTTTTCCACTTTGGCGCAAATTTTAGCATGGCCAGGGAACTTGCCGCGCAAGAGGATTTCCAGGCATGTGTGCCGCATAAAAAACTGGGCCCAGATCGGACCAAATTCTGGATCTATGGATATCTCGGAAACAGCTGGTCCGATTTGGCTTAAAGTTTAACACTTAGGATTCCACAACTTTTATTATGGTCTGAAAAAATAAAAAATAAATCTGGAAAAGAGAGGGTGCAGGTCTGGACTCTCTGATTTCTCTTGCTTATCAGGTTATTATCTTTAATAAATCTATATATTTTTATGATCCATTTGTTTGTTCCTAAGATATTTACCAATTTCAGCCATGCATACCAAGATTAAGTACCATTTTTACAACTTTATTATGTTAAATAATTTGAAACTAAACTGATTGAAAGCAAAATGTTCAATAGTTATTGGGGAAAATTTGAGTTTTCACCAATACAGTGATTGCCTTGGTTAATCTGTAAATCTGTTTGTCTGTCGGCTGGGGCCTTGGTTAAGTTCTTGGCAATGGTTTAAGCTCTGCATATATTGTCTTATATCAGGAACCGATAATCATATTGAAACTAAATTTGGACACATGGTTACATTATTGTTACTAAATTTGGACACATAGTTACCCTGAGGTAGTGCAATGACAGTGAGGTCACACGGTCAATGTCATCGTGACCTTGAACAATATTCTATTTTTTCTAGTCAGCTTATTCGTTAAGTTTTTTGTAAATTAACTCTACGTGTTGTCTTATACCTCCAGTTTTCTTTAACCCATTGCAACCAAATATGGACACGTTGTAATACATATATCAAGAGAACGCATAATATCTTGGTCTGGCAAGCATGATGATGTATCCAGTCTTCAATCATACTGTCTTTAATCTCATTATTTCCTTGTATGTGCATACACATACGCAAGAGCAAAATAACAAAATCCTTGTTAATATTGCATCAGTGTACCTCTGTCTTGTTTCCGGATCACAATGTCAAAATAGCACATGAGAGGGAGCTGGAAGATGTAAACTAACAGTCATTTTGTCTACATGGAAGCTTTTAAAATTAGGTTTCGTGGACGTAGCTAATTTTTTTGAGGGGGGGGGGGGGGAGGGAGGCACAAGACTACCCCTGAAAGCTTGAAAATTTTACTGGTTAGCTTGGGGACGCGACTGGGTAGCTCATGTTTTCCAACGATTGGTGTTTTTTGGAGGGGGTTGGTGGTGGTGGATGGAATGGACAAGGCAAGGGGCGTGGCCACAATAGGGCTTAATACATTTATCACAATTGTTGGGGCGGGGGTGACTTGTCCCCTGTTCCGCTGATTAAATTTAAATATATCAGAATCCATTTTGAAAACAAAATGACTAAGTTATTTCAAAATATTCGGTAACATTTCAAGGTAGCTAAATATAGAACCAGTTGAATATCTTTGAAAACATTTTGACTCTCTGGCAGCTAAAGTTTCCAATCTCAGTTTTTAAAGTACACATATTTCTCTCTACACTTTAACACACCTATATTGATAATGTTACGCCTATATAAATGGGAGGTATGGTAAATACGAAGGTTGCTAACCATTTTGAAAATGATTTCGCTGATTCAGGTACAAATATCCCTGAAAATCGGGGCTTATTTAAAACAATTGCCCATCTATATATGTTTCAAATTTAATTTTTTAAATCGTAATTAGTTTTTACTCAACAGTGGTTTGTTTGGTGTATAGGTAGACATGGTATAGAGCAACAACAGTAATGAATATTGCTGATTATTTTGAAAGGAATTTCGTTGAAATCAGGGACCTACTTGATAAAATTTATTTTTAAGATGCCTGAAAATCAGGGATTATTTATAACATAGACCCTTCCATATATGTTCCAAATTTTCTTTAAAAATCTATAGTAGTTTTTACACAACAGTGGTTTTAGACATGGCATATAGCAACAGCAGTAATGAATATTACTGACTATTTTGAAAGGAATTTCATTGAAATGTATACATCTACTTGACCGATATGGCTGAAAATCGGGGATTATTTAAAACATGCCCCCTTCTATATATGATCCAAATTTTATTTTAAAATCTCAAGTAGTTTTTACGCAACAGGGGTTTGTTTGTATACATTTGTTTGATTTTATTTTTTGTTTGATTTGATTTTATTCTCTTGGTAAATATTACAAATTACAATATGATAACAGGGAGTCCACTGGAGGCTGTGCCTATTAGATTGTGGACCCCTGACATAGAATAACATCCAAATTACACATTGACATAAGTAGACATAAGGCATTATGACAATATATTATACATAACTACAGACAAATAATATAGGATTTGACATAAAAAAAGAAGAGAAAAAAAAAAGACAAGACATTTGACAAACATGGTTCACTTGTTTTTTTATTGTTTTTCATACTGTGGGTAACATATTTCACTCATTGGAATGGGCTAGGGGACAAAGGGGGTCGGGTGGGGGCTGGAGTTCATCCTGTTTCTACTATTATTATTATTATTATTATTATTGTCTATCACCTTCTTTCCCTAGAGGAAAAAGAGTAAATGTGACCATGTGAATCCGTGTTCGAGTGTATTTCTTAGTGTGTTTGTCATGGCTGGATTTTTTAGAGCTCTTAGATATATGATCAAGTTCTGGATCTGAGAATCTGTGTATATCTTGAGGAGTGCTGGTCCAATTTGACTCAGATTTTAACACAGAAGCTGCACACTCGCTGCATATTCAGAAAAGCCACCCGACCGAGAGTTGTTGGTGGCTTAGCCACCCACAGCCCCCCCCCCCCCCTCCCCCCCCCCCCCCCCCCCCGGTCAAAGTCCTCTTTAAAACACCCAGCAAAAGGAGCTATGACCCTTGGGATGTGTTGTCTGTAAGACCCAGACATTCACATAAAATATAATATAATAAAATTAATTAAATTAAATATGATTATGGTTAATGATACAGTAAAGATAACAATGGCCAACATGATTCTAACAACAAACTCAATACATTGAGTGACCCGCCAGCCCGTGTTTACATAATACATGTAATAGCGCCGTCGCGCTTTTGCCATCTTAGTAGCCGCGCCAGCCGGGCTGAGCTCTAGACATCGAGGGTAATAGAATAGTGGAGTATCCGGCGCGCTGTCTCTAGTCAATATAACTACCTCTAGTCTATGGTCGTATGGATCTGTTTCACGAAAACTGGTAACGAAACATCAAGTACGCCAACCGATAACGTTTACATATTTTACTTAAAATACTTTACACCTACAATTCATGTCTTTCACTTTCCTCAACATTTTCCGTATATGCTGTGAGAAATACTTTAAAAAGTCCTTTACAAACAGAAATGGTTTTTTTTCTTTTTCTTGTCATATAGAGTAGTTCCCGTCCAGCATCATCGTCGTCATCATTATATCCACAGAACATAAGCCTATGGCTTGTTATTGTTCCGAATTTATGTAGATTCACCATTCTAGTCATAGTTATGAATTATTTCCCTATAGTGATTGCCTTCTTTTATTTTAATTACTTCAAGAGTAGGTGCCTCTTGTGTATGATTTTATATATTTCAATTAGGTCCCCATGAATGCGCCTGTATTTTAATGACATTAGGTTAACATAGTTACATAGTCCTTTTCTGCTGATTAGGCTAGACAGCCTGTAGCAGATCTTCATATTTGTCGTCAATAACTTGGATCAATTTAGCATGATAAGTTCAAGTTCAAGTTCAAGTTCAAGATTATTTATTTTGATATAGAATATACATTTACAGTTTCACAACAGGTAGTCCACCAAAGGCAGAGCATATGTGGCGGTGGACCCCTACATATAACATATAACAACAATATAGGACATGAGAATACTGAATACATAAGGTTAACATGTTATAGTCCTATATATACATATAGTTAACTGTCTCGCTGCCAAGCCTCTGCAGTCTACATTTTCCATGGAGCCTAACACAGGGTATGCTGAGTACCTCTAAAAAAAAAATTTGACCGAACGTTGTCGGTGGCTAAGCCACAAGCAACTTTCAGTCAAATTTTTTCTAAAATACTCAGCCAATCCAGTCATTGCCAATTGGAGTTATTGTTCGCTTCCAGCAGTCCAACAGTTAATAGACGTATGACAATTTACATTTTTACAGGAAAGACATGACAGAGGGATGTGTGCTTATCTTGCTTAAGTTAATAATTCTATATTACATATTCTTATTATCAGTGACAAAGTATTAATTTATTTATTTTTTATTTTTTTAGGCTGTGATGGTAGAGGTAGTTGTTTGGTAGTTACCATTATGACAGATATTCTTATTCTTATTCTTATTCTTATTATTATTATTATTATTATCAATATTATTATTATTATTATTATTATTATTATTATTTGTTCTGGTGACTGGGTGCAAGTATGAGAATAGCATGCCATGATGGTGAGTGTTTTCCAGAGATTAGTAGGTTTCTATAATCTTCTTTTTGATATTCTGCTTAAAGTACTGTAGCTTTATGATGTCTGTGCGTGTGCTTGTGTCTGTATTATTCCATAACTGAATTGCTTTGTATGAGGGTTTTTGTTGTGCTGCTTTTGTTTGGTGGTGTGTTGAATGGAGGTTATTTCTTGTTCTTGTGTTGTGAGGATGCAATTGTGTATTGAGCATAAACATGTTAGATAAGGATGAGGGTAAGTTGCCATTGTGGAAGTCCCTTAAGATTGTGTATAGTTGGAGCCCTCCTATGTCCTCAAGTTTTAAGACCTTTTCTGATTTAAAGATATCCTGGCCACCTGCTGTTTGTGAAAATAGTTCAATAGATTGCTTTTGCAGAGATTTTAGTTTTTTTAGTCTAGCTTGAGATGTATTAGTCCAGATAGCATTGCAGTAGGTGATGTGAGGAAGTTTCATTGTGCAGTACAGGTTTTTAATAATATTAGGTGTTAGATAGGGTTTCAGTCTGCGAATGATGCCAATGCTTTTTGCTACCCTGGTAGTAATAATTTCAATATGCTTCTCCCATGTTAAATTTTTGTCCAGATATACTCCTAAAAACCTAGCATATTGTGCTTCTTGAATTATCTGGTTATCGATATAGAGGTTTGGGAGAGCTATTTCTTTTAGTTTCTTAGATTTTGTGAATAGTATATAATTAGTTTTTGATACATTTAAGGACAATTTGTTTACTTTAAACCAGTCTATTAATTTCGCCATTTCATTATTGACATTTTTGTATAGAATTTCTATATCCTTGTGGCTGCAGAAAGCATTTGTGTCGTCTGCAAAAAGTATTAGTGAGAGATGTTTGCAGACTTTGGGTATGTCATTCATATATAGGAGAAACAGCAGGGGCCCAAGAACTGAACCTTGGGGAACACCACAAACTAAATATATTGTATTCAGAGATAGCCCCATTGAATTGTACACACTGTTCCCTGTTTGACAGGTAACTCTGTATCCAGTTCAATGCAGTACCTCTTATTCCATAGTATGCAAGCTTTTGCAGTAAAATTGTATGACCAATTGTATCGAAGGCTTTGGAAAGATCCAAGAATACACCTAGCGTATGTTCATTATTTTCAAGGGAGGTTGATAATTTTTCTATCATATCCATAATGGCAAGCATAGTAGAGTGTTTTTCTCTGAAACTATATTGAGAAGGATATATGATTGAGTTTTTGTTTAGATATTTAGTAATTCTAGTAAAATACAGCTTTTCTAAGAGTTTTGAGAAAAGTGGAAGTACCGAGACTGGCCGATAATTGGTAAAATCAGATACATCTTTAGCTTTGTATATGGGTGTCACACGTGCAACCTGTAATCTTGATGGAAATACTCCCTGTGTAAGTGAGAGATTACAGATGTGGTCCAATGGTGTTAGTATTTCTGTTACACAGTGTTTAAAAATTTTCCATTTGAAATTATCGATTCCAGCACTTTTAGCTGTGTTAATTTGCATTAGTATTTTGTAGATTTCATGAGTATCTGTTGGATTTAGGAAAATAGAGTGTTGATAACTACCTGTTAGAAAGTCCTTTATATGTATGTTCGAGCTGGGTTGAATTTTTTGTGATAAATTAGGACCAATGTTAGTAAAATACTCATTAAATTTGTCTGCTATTTCTTTTTTGTCGTTAATGACTCTATTATTATAAATAAACCGTGATGCTTCAGTATTGGTTTTTTTCTTATTTAGTAATGATTTAATCAGTTTCCATGTTTCCTTTATATTATCTTTTTGTTCATCAAATTTATTATGAAAATAATTAATTTTTGCTGTCCTAATTATCTGATTTAGCCTGTTTCTATATTTCTTGTGAACTGTGAGTCATTATACTTTGTCGGATATTTAATAAAATTCAGATATAACTTGTTTTTCTTGTGACAGGCAGCTATCACTCCTCTTGTAATCCAGGGTTTAGTAGGATTTTGTTTACATTTCTTAATATTTTTAAGTGGAAAGGCAGATTCATAGATGTTAGAGCATATAGTGTGGAAGGTGTTGTAGGCATCTTCACATGACTGTGATTCAAGTACCTGGTTCCAGTTTATGTTAGCCATATTGTTTTTGAACATTTCTATATTTTCCTTTTTGAAGTCTCTACAAGTTACTGCTTCTTTCTTTAAGTCTTTCTGGATAGCTGTAATTTCTCATTTCTGGTATCATTTTTGCAGCTCTATGCTGGACCCGTTCTATTAGTTGGGATTGTCTTTTGAACCTGGGCAACCCTATGCTATTACAATATTCTAGTATTGGTCTCACCAAGGATTTATAAAGTAAAATGAAGATGCTATGATTTATGTGGCGAAATGTTCTCTTTATGATTCCTGGCTGGTCTTGGACACCATCGTATTGATGTGTATGTCAAATGTTAAACTTTCGTCGATTTACACTCACAGGTCCGTTTTGCTTCCTTACATCGAGATTGTCTATAATTCGGGGGAATCTGTCATATAGTACTTAGTGATGGGGTTGTTTCTGCCAAAAATGTTAAACGTGGGCTTTAGCTGAGTTGAAGGTTAGCTGTCATATGTGTTCCCAGTTACATACTTTGTTAATGTCACCTTGTATATGGTGGGTTAGTGGATTGCCATATATGTTCGTATCATCTGCAAAGATTTTGCAATAGCATGTGACTAAATCAGGCAAATCATTTATGTATATTAGAAACCGAGTAGGTCCAATAACAATCCCCTGTAGAACGCCACTAGTGATATCTGCCCACTCTGAGACTGTGTCATTGATTTTTACCCTCTGCTTCCTGCTAGTTAGGTAGTTATTGATCCACTGAACTATTTTATTCTCAATGCCAAATTTTTTTCATTTCATAAGTCTATCTGGAACTTTTAATTAATAATATAAGTAATACTTTCTTAGGACTTCTTAGACTTCTTAGGGTGGTATTATGGACTCAGGCATTTATTGCCTCTTCGTCCATATCTTCATTTTTCTTTAGCTTAAACTTTCCTTTCATGTGACTTCCTGGCGACTTGTAGTCTGCTGTGAAATCATATTTCACCTCTAGATTCTGCCAAAAAGCATCCAACCCAACCTCAAATGCAAACACTATTTCAGCATTTATTAGTTCTTCTGGTAAACCATTCCACATTTCCACTACTCTTGTTGTGAATGCATATTTTCTTAGATCCAGTCTGGGCCTCATCTTTTCTAGCTCTAAGTTGTGTCCCCTTGATGTGTATTACTGGAATGACTGGCTCGAGAATTGAGACGGCCATTCCAGTGGTACATTTTCGGGGATGGTCTTCTCTTGGCCTGCAAATTGGACTTACCTAAACACTGTTACATCTTTCGCCATTGATATCCTTTGCTGCCATGACTTAGTAATTTGTACCCAAGCTCATTAATCAAGTAATCACAATTATTCTTAAGTAATCGATCGTGATTACTCAAAACAATAAGCGCACTATAGATTTCACTTTAGATTAACTGCCCAATGCACTGGAATGTCTGGCTCAATTACCAGAGCCAGCTATTTTAACTGTTAATCACCAGTGTTGGCCTTCCTTGTGAGTCAAATGGATATTGTCCAAGAGGGCTATAGAGACTGTCTAAATAGTTAAATAATACTATGCATAATAATGAAGCCTGTCTATATATAGTATCACTTTATGACAGAAAACACTTGCTAGTACACTTGCACGATTACGTGATTAAATAAAAAATCACGATTATTTTTTAAATCATGAATTTATATGACTAAAAATTATATAATCGAATAATCATGTAAAATTTCTACTGCATAAAATAAGTAAATTCCAGCGTCTTAATTACTTTTTAAATTTAAAAAATCGGAAAAGTGTCATTTTGCTCTGTGAATGTATGGCCATTTGAAGGACGAAGCAGGACTGTTTTGGAGGATGTATCACTCGAATGACTGGCTCGAGAATCTAAGCTTATTCTTGTTTTGTTGGTCTCTCTTTTCTGGAGGTGTATGTAACCCTCCAGCCTATTCTGCGCTTTGCTTATTTTGACGTTTGCTTTTACTCTAAAATCTAAGCTTATTTTGTTTTGTTGCCTACTATTTTTTACTCAAGCCACTACGCGTACCTGCCTACCTATTGTCATTTCTGGTGTACATTATATGTGTGTTGTTTCATATATGTTCAAAATCTGATGTCACACATGTGAATGCCAAAATTAATTAGTTGATCTTCCTGTTATTGCTTCTATTTTTTTATTTAGTTTTTATTATTTTGCTTTCTGTTTGATTTTTTCCTAATTATTGTCCTTTGTAATGTGTTACATGGGTAATATGTGTGCTATTTAAAATTTGCTTTAAAATCCGATGTCATGCTTCTGAATGTAAGATGAACTTGTTTAATCTTCCTGTTCCCTGATTGATTCTACCTACCCAGCTCTTTGCTGAAATATTGTCTCCCATTTCTCTGCCGACACCAAGCATGGCCATTTTGCTTAGTAAATGTGTGTCCATTTGCAGGCGAGGAGAGGATTTTTCTTGAAGGTGTATTACTGGAAGGACTGGCTCAAGAATCGAACCAGGCATTCCAGTGATACATTTTCGGGGATGGTCTTGTCTTGGCCTGCAAATGGATTTCCCTAAACACCTTTACAGCTTTTGCCATTGATATCCTCTTGCTGTTATGTCTTAGTAATTTGTACCCAAGCTGATTAATCAAGTAGTCACAATTATTCTTAAATAATCGATCGCGATTACTCAGCTATTTCAGCTGCTAATCATCATGTTCAAACAATCGCGAAAAATTCTAATGTATAAAATAGGTAAATTCCAACATTTGAATTACTTTTTTAATAACATCGGTCACAAGAATTGTCATTTTGCTTTGTTAAAAAAATTAAAATGATAAATCACAATGCATAATTCAGCCGTAATATGGTATCAGTGAAATCTATTTTGGCTGGCATCTGTCAAGCGGCTGATTAACCCTTGTAACACAGAAAAGTGTAAACGTGTGTGTATGGAAATGATTCTTTTTAAAGATAATTATGATTTTCATAGAACATGCTAAACTTTGAGACAATAGGTAACCTTCTGTACTGGAAGCTTAATAGAAATATGATCTCGGTATGACATTTGATTAAATAGATTCAATATAATATAAAAATAAAGCAATTTATGAATACACCTGTGACACCCATACTTGAAATAGACTATTCTTTCTGAGACATGCTGATCTGTGATATGTGACAAGGCCTCATGAAATGTGACATGTAAGCGACAACTCTGGGAAGAAACAAGACAGGTTTGTATTTTAAGAGGAAGGACTATGATGATGGAAGAAAGTTAGGTTTCCGGATAACTGGTTTTTCAAGATTTACATAGGTCATGCGTGTGTCGTCACCATCGTTAGGTTGACAGCATTTGTTGGATGAGTTTAAGTCGACATTTTGAGTGCAGACCATCTCTTCGTAATTAGTATTACCAGACAATCACGATGTTGGTAAACCAACTCACGCAACCAGGTCGTGTCTGATTTATTGTGTGCCGTTTGAATGGCCATTCTAGGCAACACAGTTTGTACCGATCCGATCAGAACAATTCAGCCAATATGATACATATTCACAGACGTATATTGTGTTCCTAGTTAACTTGATGAAAGATGACTGTGATATGTCGATTTTATAAATATTCGGCCTGAAAAAAATGTTTAACGCACTGTTCCAGATAAATATATCCGTCCGTCAATAACATGCATGTCAACTAGCAAGCACTCATACTTCTAATCTTGGGCCATTGAGAGCATTTATGTACATCGCATCTATCAATTTCGAAATTGGATATCGTATTCAATTGTTCAAAGCGATCATTACCGTATTTACTTGTTGCATGAGGGTGTAAGGTAAAGTATATTGCAGTCAATGACGTCACCAAACTACCATTAAACCTAGCTGTATGAAAGTTTAAAGGTGGTTGATTAGTTTATCCCTATTCCAGTCACTGACGTCGCGAATCTAGAATTAACCCTTTTCGTGTGTAATGCAGGGGTGATCAAAAAGGTAATCTGTATGCTATTCAATGATGTCACGAGCCCTCTACCGTGATTAATCCTTGTTCAATGAAAACGCAGAAGTAGTTCATAGTCAATCTATCCTGTATTTCCACCTCATTAAATAAACTGAATCGAATTGTCATATTATGATTCAGAATATTCACTAGAATCGCTCAAAATTAATATAAACTATTTGATCGATTTATTTTTATCTTATTGCTCATTTATTGTGATATTTTATGTCAAGCATTCATTTTATCTGATATTTGACAGTAAATTGTTTGAAGCGTTATGCATTTTACCAGCGTATGTTTATTTTGTAATATTTTGTCACAACTTCAGTGATAACACCATTAGACTTGAACACAGTAGTTGCCTGCCAAAGAACATTTTGAAAACAGTTCCTTCACAGTTTTCTGCAATGCTTTTATGTATTGCAGCAAATAGTGACTGATCTGTAATCATCTGTATCAGAATGTAAATGATTGCTACTGGCATGTTTGAATAGTTTCAATCAAGTCAGTTGTGTGCTATAAAGCATATACGACTTATTCCAGTCAGAATAGATATTAGCCCTTTATGTAGCAACACTTTTGAGTCAGTGCCTGTTCTTGAAAGAACTAGAGTCTATGCCATAGTTAATAAGTCAGGGAAACTCACCCTTCTACCCCTGCACATACATACTTTGAAAAATGGGTTTGAGTGAAATTAAGGGTGTTATCTGGCTAGGTTAAATACCATAGACAACAAATTGAATTTTCTCCATTAACCTTTCTGCCATTTCAGATTATAAGAGCCAGACTAACATCACATGGGGGTGGGGTGGAGCTCGTCCTAAAGCTATCATTTACTTTAAATTAGACACAACCGTTTGCAATATATATATATATATATATATATATATATATATATATATATATATATATATATATATATATTTATTTATATGTCACCGATCTGGTCAGTGGATGGTGTGGAGGTGCCAAAAATCACGAAGTTGATGTGCAAGGATTTTAATTTAAGTGTTGTAGACGAAAGATGATGTAGCAGTAATGGTGTTGTGTGAAGAGTCAACCATATTTGATGGTGGCCTGCAAATATACACAAACAGACACTTTTAAAATGTGGCAGCGGTAGCTAATAACATACAAACAATTTCAGTTAAAATAGTGTATAAGAATATTAATGGACAGACGGACACACAGTAACCCATGGACTAGACATTCGTCTATTTAAGATAAACAATTGTCTAACACACAATTATGGATGGACGGGTGGCTGGATGAACGGACGAAACGACTGATTACGAAATGACCTCATTCGAAAACTGTATACAAAACATATATAGCTATAATAAATCAATAAGCATAATTATGTTTACCAACCTTCTCCGGACGACAAAAACTTGATGATATAAGATGATACGTAAGTAAAACTTTATCAATGATATTAGTACTTGAAATAGGTGTAAACTGATTAAAGTCTGAGATCAATTGTGTAGAAAAACAACATGGTGCAGGTTGACATGCAAGGGGTCAAAGCGCACTCACTCTCACAGCTCTAAACACAAAACGGATTAACCCCTCCCAATATAATGACAGACACACGCACGCACTCACGCATGCACGCACGCGCGCGCGCGCGCACACGCACGCACACATGCACGCACGCACGCACGCACGCACGCACGCACGCACGCACGCACGCACGCACACACACATGTACGACAGACAACAAACAGGACGAATACACAGAGGACAGATATATTTACAATAAGTAGGGAGTCATAAAACGTTTAAAGTGACTGACCACTGCTCCAACCGACGCTGACAACAAACTGGTCACCCAATCTGTTAAAGCTGCATTGCCCTCGCTAAATAGAGAAAACTATACAGCAATGGCTAAACAATAATGCATGGCAATGTAATAGTTGTCACATTGACCATGTGTCACACTTCCCTGCCAAGTGAAAATGGCTCCCAACATTTAAAAAAAAAACCTAGTCAGCTTCTGAACTTTATTTATATAAAAAAATATTTTTTCATAGCCCCTGTCAATTCAATCATTAGCACTGAAATGAAAGAATAATAGTTATTTATTCCATCATAGAATCAGAGTCTGAAAATAAATGTTACAGAGTCACAATATACAAATAATAATAATGCATTCAAAAGTGTACAAAACATGGATAAGCAACCCATTATAGAATTCAAATGTGCATGACATAAAGACACTTTTGATAACAATACTATAATATCTAAACAAAAACTTCATCTCTAAATGAGCATATCCCCATTTGCATGATGGTATGACCATACATATCAGGTTGTTTATGAATTCTTGTTGAACGTCTTGGAACAGTTTTGTCCACGGAATTTTTCACCTCATTACCAGTGGAAACGGAAGTGGGGTTGATTATATCACCCTGCCCTATTTCTACTATAAGCTGGATTTAGGATGGGATCATATCACTGATTCCCAATGGATCTGGATGGATTGAAGATTGGTACACAGTGCTGATACTAGTAGTGTTGTGTCTATGAGATTCATGTGACACCCTTGGTGTGTATGTTGGTCTCCTTCTAGTGGGTATACTAAATTTAGGCATGGTATCATCACTGTCATCAGAAGTACTTACATCTGAGTCTGTCGTATGATCACTCATGCCATTGCTTAGATTGGTGCGATTTCTTGTCTCAATTAATTTTCTTTCTCTTGATGCCTCGGGTTCCATACATGGGATCGACATGAATGGTAAAAGTAGGTTACGGTGTAACGTACGAACCGTACTTCTCCCAGACTCACATTGCACTTTATAAACTACGATATCCTTATTCAGAATGTCTATGACAAGGTAAGTATCCTTCTCCCACTTGTCTTGTAACTTGTGTTTTCCTTTGAAAGCACGCTTTATGACAACTACTCTGTCACCCACTTCTAATGTTGATTCTCGAATTTTTGCATCATATTGGCTTTTGTATTGCCTACCTTTTTCTGAGCTTCGCCTGTTGCAGTTCTGTAAGCAAAATCCAGTCTTTTCCTGAGCCTTCTGGCATAACTCTCCCTGGTGACACACTCAGAAGTTATAGGAAGATCTAGAAAAGCATCTATGGCTAGACGTGTGTGCCATCCAAACATTAGATAATGTGGGGCAAAGCCAGTAGTCTCATGAACAGTTGCATTGTAAGTGTGCACGAGCGGTGCTACGTATGTCTTCCAATCAATCTTCTGATTCTCCTCTAATGTGCTTAGCATCTTGATGAGGGTTTGGTTAAAACGTTTTACCATTCCATATGTGATATGGAGTGGTTCACGATTTATTAATAATGCAATCCTGCAGAGTTCTCATATAAGGCTGCTCTCGAAGTTTCGGCTTTGGTCACTATGAATTCTTGTAGGAAAACCGTAGTCAACTACAAAGTTCTCAAACAAAGCTTTGGCAGTAGTGTTCACAGATTGATTTCACACAGGTATAGCTTGAGCGTAACGTGTGAAATGATCAGTTGTTATGAGAACGTCTTCGTATCCTCCTTTCGACCTCTCTAATGATAGATAATCTATGCAGACTAACTCTATCGGTCGTGAACTCTAGATTAAGACTAATCCTGCCTTTGGAGTAGCATGAGTCTTCCACTGGATACATCTTCCACACTTCTCAATGTACTCTTTCAGTTCTCTCTCCATTCCAGGCCAATAAAATCGTTGACGGGCCAACCAGATGGTTCGATCTCTACACTGATGACCCACATCATCATGTATACCTCTGATTACAGTTTCCTTGAAGGCGGCTGGTAAAAATAACTGTTGAAGAGGTTGCCCATCTAATAGACTCTCACGATACAGAACATGCTTGACAGGTTTCAATCTCTTCAAACTACGGGTATACTTCAGCACATATGGTGGCTCCTTATTCAAATCCTTATGTTTCAGCTTCTTATCGCACTTTAGTAAGTATGTTATCCTTGCAAGGGTCTCATCAGCTACCTGCTCACAACTACAATCAATGTTGCACAAATCTCTCGTATCGGCTTCATCGTCTATCTCTATCTTTGACTTGTCTGCCAGAGCTACACATTCTGCTAATGGTAACTCCTCGCTAGACACTAAAGCTGTCTGACAAATAGCTTTAATCACGTCAGGAAACATTTCCTCTTTGTGATGCGACCGTCTTGATAGACCATCAGCATCACAATTTGATTTGCCGGTTGAAGTTATAATGAGCTAGTGATGATAACCATCTCTGGCCGGTGGCACCCAATTTAGCCGTACTCATCACATATGTCAGTGGATTGTTGTCAGTTCTAACTTCAAACATATTGCCATACAAATAATCATGAAATTTGTCTGATAATGTCGACTATAAACACAACAATGCCAATTTGTGAGCTGGATAATTCCTCTCACTGGCACGAAGTCCTCGACTGGCATATGCGATCACTTTCTCTCTACCATCCTGAACCTGATATAGGACTGCACATAATCCTTCTGTTGGCGCATCTATATTCACAATGAAAGGCTTTGAGAAGTCTGCATATGCAAGCATAGGCAGTGTTGTTAGAGCTTCTATTAATATGTCAAATGCGTCTTGTTGTGGTGCTTCCCATCTCCAAGATACTGTCTTCTTTGTTTTCTTGGCTGCCTTGTTCATAGGATATCCCACCAGGAGATCGCTTAATGGTTTAACTATCTTAGCATAGTCCTTCACGAAACGTCTATAGTACCCAGCGAACCATAATAGCTGCCTTAAAGATTTTACATTAGTTGGTGTTGGCCAAGTCGTTAGCGCAGCAATCTTGTCTGGATCTGTTTGGATGCCTTTCTCTGAGACAACATGGCCCAAGTACTTGATTTCTGTGTTACAAAATTCACATTTCGATGGTTTCAGCTTAAGTCCGTGCTGTGCTAATCTCTTGAATACATTCTCCAAGCATTGCAGATGGTCATCAAAGGTCTTAGAGAAAATAAGGATATCATCAATAAAGATCAAACATTCTTTCAAATTCATCTCCCCCATATATGTTTCCATAAGCCTCTGGAAAGTAGCAGGTGTGTTCGTAAGGCTGAACGCCATCTGCTTACATTCCCAGAAACCGAGGGGGCCTACGGAAAATGCTGTCTTAGCTTTATCCTCCTCCTTAATTTCGACTTGCCAGTAACTGGATCTTGGATCTAACTTGCTGAAGTATCTCAAACCAATTAAGCTATCTATAGTATCATCAAATCTCGGTAGACTGTATGCATCTTTAATGGGGCGATTGTTGAGCCCATCTCAGATCCAGCAAAATCTGAGAGAACCATCCTTCTTCCACACTAACACTAGATTGGAACAATATGAACTGTGTGATTTTCTAATAGCCCCAGCATCAATCATTTCTTGAAGATGTTGGCAAACTTCCTCAAACATTGTAGGCGGTGTTCTCCAATATGGTTGTTTGAATGGTATTTTATCAGACAATCTAATCGTGTGCTCAACAATATCAGTCCAACCTAGATCTGTAAATGACTTCGAGAAGATATGCTCCCAATTCGTAAGAAGTGTTCGCATTCTCTGAAGCTGATTAGTACTAAGGGCATCTTGATTAATGCTAACTCTCAAATCCTCTGGAGAAGAATTCTCGTGAGCTCAAATCTGTGTGAGTTTCAGGATTCCTAGACTTTACAACACTAACTTCACTCAGCTGGCATAAATTAGACTTAGGTAAGATCACTACTTCTTTAGTTGACAAGTTGCACACTCGAACAGGCACACGCATGGTCATACCCTTACTGTCTAAGCTCACCACTCTTGGACACACAGCTACACTCCCTCCTTGCAGTCTGTTAGCTGATTCTGTGACTGCTACTGCCATTGTCTTCCAAGCTGGTTTCCTAGCAACACCGTGAAGGAACCGAATCTCATTAGGATGAAGGGTGGGTGATAGGAATCTTATTTGTGGTTTTATTTATAGAAATAACATTCAACTCACACATAGTATTTACAGCTGTTAACCACGCTTTGGGCATAATCTGCTCCTTATGCGCAATTTCTGTACATAATCTAATTATATTATTTCCAACAATAATTAGGACAGACTGGTTATAGTTTGTTCCAGATACAACTAATACAGGAATGAATAAAGTATCACTAATAAAAGGTATATCAATATCTGCTTCAACATAGCCACAATAGGGTAATGGCTGTCCACATGCTGTGTAAACTTCTAAATCAAAATCGTTAATATCACACAGTTTATGTCTTGGGCATAAGGAGTTGTAAAATTCTTCAGACATACACATGACCATAGATCCGCTGTCTATCAAAGCAGTTGCTTCAACACCGCATATAGTTATCTTCTCTTGATTGGAGAAACCAACGAGGCGTTGATGTAAAGTGTTTTGACACATTCCGATAGCTTGGCTATTTTGATTGACATCATTATATTTAGTGTTACAGTTAGGACTAGTAAATTTGTTGTCACCTCCTTCCATTCGCCCTTTAATGGAAGGGGTTACTCTTTTGGTTGGTTCTTATTCTGATATGGTCTTGATTGAGATCTATTACTGGCATGACATGTGTAAGACATACTGCGTCCCGTATCTCTACAGTTGTCATGGGCAGTATCATCTTGGTAATCTTCGGGTTCTGGACTATCATGATAACCTCCAGTCCCATGGGCACCATAATAATTGTTCCTGTTAAAGGGTTTACCATTTCCTGAAAAATAAACATTATTTCTCTCTCCAACTTTCTTTTCTAAACCTTTGATCTTTTCTAACATCAAATTCATTTGTTCAGTTAGTTTAGTGATCTTTTCCATTTCTGATGATGGCTGTACAGGTTGGATGGGTATCCGTGATGCTTTTTCAGGTTTCATTTCTTGATCAACGATGCATATTTCCTTAAGCAAGGTATCAAAGTCCCTAACGATGCCATATTTACGGTGGGTCTGACTTTTGATTTTCTCATTCTTGAGACCTTTCCGAGATCTTTGATCTTAACATGTCATTCTTTGCTATGGGACTAACGTGATTATTATCAATGGCAATTTGTAATGACTGCTCCAGTCTACAGCCAAATGCAGTTACAGTTTCTCCATCTCCCTGCGAGGCTGAATAAAATTGTTGCATAACAGACTCATTTGAACTAACATTGCCAAACTGGTTGTCTAATTTTGACAAAACATTCCCGCTGCTTGCTGTTTCTCCAAGTGTAATTAAAATTTGTCTAGCCGTCCCTCGCAATGACTTCCTAATGGCCTGTAAAATAATATAATCATTAGTAATTTCGGACATCATACAATGCACCTCAAATCTCCAGACATCATATGTGGTGTCGTTCTTTTGAGGTCGATCATCTCCTGTAAATAAACGTGGTTTAGGTGGCTCATAGAAACAAGGCTCGTTTATCGATAGGTTCTGACTCTGTTGTTCAGGCTTCATAAAGTGGAATCTCTGTCTAATTCCACCGAATCCGGGTGTCTGAAAGGTAAATCCGGGCTTGGGTGTACTAATTACCGGGGGTGGGGTTTGTTTACTCTGCTCAAACTCCTCTCGAGTCATCACAACATGATTGCCTTGCTCCCTTAATGTTTAATCATCAATTGAAAATTTGATGATTTCAACACATCTCCACCTTCAGCCATGGTCAAATGACTACGCACAAAGCATAAGTATAAGAAAAGATATCTCATGAAATAATTAGACAAATGGTTACTCACAAGTTCGCATATAAATTCCCTGCAATAAAACATTTGTCATAACAATAATAAACTGATGATGATCAGCACGCAGCAAATGGACTGTTGCGAATTGTTTACCCTTGGCCATGGTGAATTGTTGTACTGTACTCCAGAGGCGTGCTGAAATAAACAATGTGAAACAACGCTGGAACAAACAATGTAGAGTTTGAATAATAAATAAATAAATTACAAAACACAAAGAAAAGTTAGTTAGACTGCAGCGAAACTTGGAAGTAAAACTATTTCATCAAATCAGTTTTGTCGTGTAGGCGTCAATGCCTATTAGTATAACGTAAGCATATTTGACATCAGAACACAGTTCCCTAGAGCTGACGACACACCAAACACAAATCACATAAAGCAATCATTCACCTATCACTCTCACACATGTAGTGCAGGGGCCATGCAGTCGAGTGAGGGGTGTCATCGTGAGGTGGATTGATTACAAACTGAAACTAGTAGCCTCAATGACATGGACTGCCCACTAGGAACAAAACGTCAAAAAATAAATTAATACACCCATGACCGGTTTACCAAAAGTACAATATTGAGATGTTCTAGAAAATACAACAACATATTAAGGAAACAGGTTGTGTGGAAGAAACCCCCATAGATCTAATGACCATGTGACCTATTTAGAGAAAGTTGTAATGACATATAAGAGTATATAGACCTTAAGCTGTACTCGCCTGTAACGATGACGTCATATTCAGATAAATTGTTTTCAAAAAAATTCTACTGCTTCAGTATATATATGACTGTCTTGAAACGAAAAACAAAATTCTTGACATACAGGATGAAATGGTTCAATGACAATTACACACTAGACAAGACAACGAGGCTAAATAGAATTGTTAATATAAATACAGATACAAATGAAAAACCATGAACTTGTGTAAGTATTACAAAAGGCTATATATTTGTTTAAATATGTCAATTGGAAACGAAATTGTATGAGTGCCACAAATATGAGTTGATGTATATAATAAGACTGAATTACGATTCACGCGATGTGATGTTCGTTGTAAACAAACAGACGAATGCCAGTATAGCCTACATGCAGATTAATGCGGTGTTTGTGTCGCCGAGATGTAATAAAATGTGTGACATAATGTTACATAAAACTACTTGCTCCTTATAAGGTGTGATCGATCGATAAAGCTGCCACTACTTCACACGTACGAACGCGTATACGCCTATGGAATAGTTTTGTACCGACGATTGTAATGATGCTCGTGATAACAATTGTGATGACTATCATGGTATAGATTCCAGAAACCGAATAGATACGAATAGACACATGAAAATTTTGACCCTATTACAGAGGTGCCGCATATCCTAATCTGAAGATCACGCTATTCCATGCAAATACTCTCCTAAACAATGTATTTACGAGATATTGTGTTGATGACCACCATAAAGCTGATATTGTGGATTTGCTGTTGCCACCTGACTATCTGGCTGCTGTCCTCGTCCTTGCTACCTTAATGTCGAGATTGCGGGTCCCATCGGAGGTGCCAAAATGCCACCGGTTCCCACCAGGGGATGGTATGGAGGTGCCAAAATTCACGAAAAACGAGTTGAAGGTGATGTTGCAAGGATTTTAATTTAAGTGTTGTAGACGAAAGATGCTGTAGCAGTAATGGTGTTGTGTGAAGATGTGTCAACCATATTTGATGGTGGCCTGAAAATATACATAAACAGACACTTAAAATGTGGCAGCGGTAACTAATAATATACAAACAATTTCAGCTAAAATGGTGTATAAGAATAATAATGGACAGACGGACAGACGGTAAACCCATGGACTAGACATTCATCTATTTAATATAGACAATTGCCTGACAGAAAATTATGGACGGATGGGTGGCTGGACGGATGGACGAAATGACTGATTGCGAAATGACCACATTCGAAAACTGTATAAAAAACATATATAGCTATAATAAATTGATAAGCACAATTATGTTTACCAAAAACTTCTCAGGATGACGAAAACTTGATGACATAAGATGATACATGAGTAAAACTTTATCAACGATATTAGTACTTGAAATATGTGTAAACCGATTAAAGTCTGAGATCAATTGTGTAGAAAAACAACATGGTGCAGGTTGACACGCAAGGGGTCCAAGCGCACTCACTCTCACAGCTCTAAACACAAAACGGACTAACCCCTCCCGCCCTCCCTCCCTCCCGACACACGCACGCACGCACGCACGCACGCACGCACGCACGCACGCACGCACGCACGCACACACACACACACACACACACACACACACACACACACACAGAGGACAGATATATTTACAATAAGTAGCGAGTCAAAAAATGGTTAAAGTGATTGGCCACTGCTTCAACCGACGCTGACAGCAAACTGGTCACCAAATCTGTTAAAGCTGCATTGCTATCAGTAAAAAGAGAACACTATACAGCAATAGCGAAACAATAATGCATGGCAATGTAATAGTTGTCACATTGACCCTGTGTGTTATATATACATGTATGTATATATATATATATATTAGCATTGTAATATGCGAGGGAAATCATTACTGATCAGCAACTGTATCTTCAAAACGTTTTGCTGACTAATGTCAGTAACACACCCACTTAGTAACTCACTAAGCAATTAAATGAAACATTTAAAATGAAATATCACATCCTCGCAGCGTCCTCTGGGGCATATAATTTTGATTGCTACCTCAGCCTAGACATTTACGTCCCCATTACATAATTCGAAGAGGTGCGACGATTTCTACATTGCGCACTGATACAATAATTTTTAAATCCGTAACACTTCCATAAATGATCAAGTCGATCTATACATCTGCATTGGTTTGAATGATATATTAGCACAACGTCAGACAGAATACGGTATCGAGACTGTAATTTCAGATACACCTATTGAGCTCATTTTGAATAAACTAATTGCATTGAAGCAGGAATTCTAATCAATTCGTCCTGGTATTGTGGTGTCGTTTATAGAAATCCCTTCATGCAATCTTGTTAAATTTGAAACCTACAAAATCAATGATGGGAGATTGAGAGGATCTTCATTTTGAATTAACAATTTGACCATTTATTTCAAAGCTCTAATCATCTTTTCCACACCTCTAGAATTTTCCAGGCCACACAAATATTTTGTATTTTTTTCACCTTCAGAATAAAATTGGGCCCCTGATCTTCCCTTTGCGCCTTCTGCTCTATACATTTCCATTTGTGATAATTTTAACCTGGTTAAAGCATCAGTCAATTGAATATCACCATTTAAAACTTTGCGAAAGACTAGGGTTTGTTGACGAATCAACCTTTCTTCTTCTTTGCGCATTTTTCTTGCCTTTTGAATGGAATACTGCCTAGATATATGAGCAGACCCTAATTTAACATCTTCCCACCAAGGCATCAAGCTGTCAAATTCTGATGTGGTACGGATCTTAAAACGCCAGAAACTTTCAATTCAGCGATGATATTCTAAATTATTCAGCAAGGAAATATTAAGTTTCCAAAACCATGGGCCATGTGTAACCCATTCTGCATTATCTAATATGGTAGAAACCAACTCTTTGTACATAAATACGTCTAAGCAAGAGGCTGTCTGACCATTTGCTGTTACCCTTGTATATGCATATCTATCAGGGTTTAACATTCTATGGCTATCCAATAGGTGCTCACTATCACATACTTCCTGCAAACGCTGGTGAGAAGTATCAGAGTATATTGCTATGGACCGCCTATCCCTCCCTGGATTTAAAACACAATTAAGATCTCCACCAATAATACAATTTTCTGACCTATCATGAATTACTGGGCCAATAGATGAGTAAAATGCACCTCGTTGAGAATGGTATGCAGGGGCATATATAGACATCAAATTGAGTGTCAAACCAGATATTTCAACAGTCACCACTACCCATCTGCCATCACTATCAGCTTCCGATGAAATGATATTTTATAAGCTCAAGCACCTGGGTAAAAACAGGATCGCCATTCCCGTATTCAAATCAGTGGCATTGGAATAAAATAGTTTACTTTTAGAAAGTTACTCAAAACCTTCTAATTACTTTGACATTATGGAACTTAATTTCCTGTAGTATGGCGATATCAGCTTTTAGATCAGATAATTTACCTAGCCGCATGCGTTGTTTGAATCCATCATTCAAACCACAGCAATTAAGTGTGCAAATTATCATTATGATTAAAAATTTATAAATAATACCCATAATGTCTAGTTTGATTTTGTCTTCTTACTATTTTTACCCCGTTTAGCCCATTTACCAATCTTCATAATAAGCTCTGAATTTGTTAGATCAGTAATGGTCAGATGCTGATAGCGTGAAATGCCTGAATAACTACGCAAGTGCCTGTAGCGAATGTCTCAGCGTGTTATGTATGACACTAGAATTTCGCCCTTCTCTGAGCGATACAATACCATTTCATCAGGCTGCTGAGATTCCTGTGTTTGGATCGAGGTGTCTGACTATGCAATAGATATAGAATCGTCCACGTCTTCATCCTCCCCTTCCTCCGTCCCAGAGCTAAGATCTTCTATTACTCTTTTAACCCCAGCAACACCATTATTCCGTCCAGGCGTCTGCTAAGATTTTCTTAATATCAAATCAGACTCAGCTAGTGGTGACAAGTCAAAAGGTGCATCAACGTCCATTGACTGGCATGCAAATTCTGTTTGTCCCAAAGCTAAACTTTGTGTATCATCATCGTCGCTGGCATCATTCTCTGGAGTTTCATCAGTAACGTCTGCTGTCGAGATAAGAGTTATACCTGTCTCCAAAACCTCAATCTCATTAACATGAGTTGCCAAACCTGGATCACCAGCTTTACTAACACTGGCGTCGCCGTCATTATTAACCATGGTGCTCCCAGACTTATTAACTAATGTGTCTTCAGCCTTACCAACAGCTGGATCCCCATCCTTACTAACAACGTGCGCATATATGTACGTTACATTACTATTATTAGGTTCTGTACTAGAAGTATGTGAGGCGGGCACTCGGACCATATCACCAAAGCTCACACTGCCCACATGACGTGCATCAGTAATAGTAGATCGCTTGTCACATCGAGACTTAAAATGATCAGAGGACCCACACAAAAGACACTAATTTTCTAAGGACATGTACTAGCTAGGTGTTCAGTGCTAGGACAAATATGGCACTCTCTATACCAAACAGGGAGGAAGAAGTTCCCATCAATGGACAATCTTCCGGGAATTGGTTTGACGATCTTTTCCATCCACACCCGTCTTACTCCATTCTCAAGTGTCCTATCAAAAACATATGTCTCCCTTTCAATTCTAAGCACTTGTCGATATTTCCCCATCTCAGCTACTACTACTACTACTACTACTACTACTACTACTACTACTACTACTACTACTACTACTACTACTACAACTGCTACTGCTACTACTACTACTACTACTACTACTACTACTACTACTACTACTACTGCTACTGCTACTACTACTACTACTACTACTACTACT
Organism: Chaetoderma sp. LZ-2023a; assembly: GCA_034401795.1. Classification (NCBI taxonomy): domain Eukaryota; kingdom Metazoa; phylum Mollusca; class Caudofoveata; order Chaetodermatida; family Chaetodermatidae; genus Chaetoderma; species Chaetoderma sp. LZ-2023a. Next base: position 120,982,737 of record CM067371.1, read on the forward strand.
ACTCCTGCTACTACTACTGCTACTACTACTACTACTACTACTACTGCTACTACTACTGCTACTACTACTACTACTACTACTACTACTACTACTACTGCTACTACTGCTACTGCTACTACTACTCTACTACTTTTTTTCTTTTTTTTGGTAGCACGATCAATGGATCGTGTGGAAATCCATAGTACCCAAAGATATACTGACTGAAAAGAACATTAAACATAGGATACATCAAGAGAACAAACGATTATATCAGTCATATGTATAAATAAACAATAAATATATGATGGTCAAACGATTAATTTAAAAATTCAAGAGCTAGATGTTTCCCTTTAAAAATTCCCAGCTACTAGCCCAATAACATTCCATTAAAATTTTAAAAGCTCACGCGAGCATAAGCTGAGAAATAAATACAGCGATCGGACGTATTTAAGACACACAGTCAATCGGGAACAAATTAATCAATAATCAATGTCCCGCAGGATAATCTATAAAATTTAAACGCTAAGATATTACACTGAGCGCAGTGAAGCAACAATGCAACCAACATAGTTGAAGAGGGTTGAACCGTAACAAACGATTTATAACATTACAATTTACTTTGAAATAGAGATTCCGTAATTTTCCCGGTATAAACACAATTATATGTATACAGGCTAAGTATTTACAATCTATTATTAGGAAACAGCTTAGATTGAATGTTAAATTTATTTTAGTCAAATGCAATTTACTTTGGGATCCAGATTCTAAAATTACCCCGGAACAAACATTAGTAATAAAAGTATTGGAATATAAATCAACTATTTATTTAACTGTCAAATACACTATGGCTTAACCTGTTCAAGTGACCACCTGCCTTTTGGTACACATTTTAACACTCAGAGCAAATGCTCCAAAATTGGTAACATTCATAATCTGATTAGCTGTGAGAATTGGAGCATATGCATTTGCTGAAGCCGTTGCTACGTGAAGCAGATGTTGTTGCGTCACACAGCAACCTACCAAACACACCGAAATCCACTGATACTGCATATGTATAATCAAATAATAATTCCAGCCAATATAATTATAAGGGTTACAAACAGGATTGTGGTTAAAAGTTAACCAACGAATGCCATCCACACATTAATACACAAGACACCTATTAAAAATATTGCTACAATGATAAAAAAAACAAAAAAAATAACCTATTAGCACATATGTGAATTAAAATAAACCAGATTGCGCCAAAACATAGGTCTTACTAGTCAAGGCGGTTTTTTAATGACAAGATTCACATTCTCAAGACATACTAGGTCGCCTCTGCACCATATATTTCTAAAGGTTTCTAACTTCCGACTGTTTATATATTTATAAAATTCCCCTCTTATGTTATGCGACAGCAATCCATCAAATAACGCCTTCAATGTCTTCAAATGATCCAAAGTAGGGCAAATGTTACTACCATATATAAATGAACAACAGTGTTTTCAAATACTCCAAACACCAATGCTTAAGCAGCATATGGTGATTGTCTTATCATTCTTCAACATGCCATTTCCTAATTCACGAAACAGAATTGTTCTAGTGGTTAGATCAGTTCTAGGCACACAGAGATGTGACAATGTTTTCTCTACATATACCAAGAATTGAACTATTACAGGACAATCAGTGAACAGATGCATTAACGTTTCTTCCGAATTTGTGCAACATACACAGTTGTTCTCATCCTCGGTACACATGTTTGCCTTACTCATAAGGTGTTTTACCCAAAGTCTCCGGTGAATTAATCGCCAGACTAACTCTTTTGCCTGGTTCGGTATATTTGGCAAATGTATGCTGTTCCATACCAATTCCCAATCTGTAATATGGAATCCATGCCGCTCCCGTGACACTATACATTTTGGAAGGCTAAGCAGGCGTTGTCTCAGCAATGAATACCAATTCTTAGCTGTCATGTGACAAGAAAATTCTTTATCATTGTACATTAGTTTCAAAGTAGGTTCATCATTGTTGATTTGTCCATTAGGCAAAGTGAGGCATTCTTTTGGTATAGCCTGGTAAAGCCGGATCAATAATCGCATGGTGTCTATTGGCCTTAGCTGAGTAATGTGTGCAATTTCAGCTAAGGATTTCAATTTCCTGGACCTATGATTGATAATGTCGCCAATGTATCTAATGCCTTTCTGAGCCATTGAGGGGAAATACTCCACTTTATTTTCACGACATATATCATTATTGCCCCCACAGACTTATCATTAAAACACCCTCCCAACATTGTGGTGGATTTTATGTTTTAATGAACGCATCAAGAGCATATTTCAGCTCCAAAAACACCCTAGGTACACGTGTATAATTAGGCGGCGGACTGGTGGCACAAAAGAGACATTTTGCAGGAAATGGCATTATAAAATGTTCGATTAATGCCCTGGATACATTTGCCCATTGGACGTCAGAATAAAGTAGCATATTTAAGAATTTGAAATGTAATGAAAGACATTTTGTCCTGACATCGACAAGGTTAAGGCCACCCTGATGAAATTCATTCCTGCACACATCTTGTGAAACTAGACACGTTTTGCCTTCCCACATAAATCCTTGAATAAGTTTATTAATTTCAGTCTCAATATGTTGAGGCATATATATTACAGAAGCGGTATACCACAACTTTGATAGGATTAATGTATTCATGACCAAGGCTTTTCCAAAAACTGTCAAACTTCGGCATTTCCATGAATTTATTGTTTTCTTCATTTTGGATATTCTATCATGCCAGTTCAGTGTTTCCCCAAAAGTCCTACTAAAATGTATCCCTAGAATCTTTATCGAGTCAGTTGCCCATTTTATGTTGAGAGGTTTATCAGCTCTGCTCTTCCACTTGCCTAGAAATAACCCTTCAGATTGATTTCTATTAATTTTCAAACCAGAGGCCTTTTGAAAGTCGTCTAAAACTTGATCCAATCTTTTAAAATCAGAATTTGATCCAGCAAAAGCTGTTGTGTCATCACAATGCTGAGCCACTTTTATGGGTCTGTTCACCCCTTCAATTTCAATGCCTTTAAAAACAGGATCTTTCCTAATGGTCGACCCTAAGGACTCCATCGCTATTATAAACAATAAAGTGGACAGTGAGCACCCTTGCCTCCCACCTCGTCCTAAAATTACTGGTTTGCTAATATAATTATTAACCAGATATTTACTACTGATATTACCATATAAGATATGAATCCATTTGATGAAATTAGGACCCAAACCAATGTGACTTAAGTGATTTGAAAAGAAAATTCCACTCAAGTTTATCAAAGGCCGTTTCATTATCTAGTCCAATGATAGTGCCGTGAATATTGTCTTTTTCTACCAAGTGCAGGGTGTCTCTAATTAAAAATGCATCTGTTAAAATCGATCTACCCGGAATAGAGCAGGTTTGGTCGGTGTGGATGACCTCATCCAAGACACTTGAGAGTTTTTTCGCAAGAGCTTTCGAAATGATTTTATAATCTACGCATAGCAGTGAAATTGGTCTGTAATTTGCTAATATACTACGATCTCCTTTTTAAAAAATAAGTCTCACATAAGCCTGAGACATTGTGAGCGGGAGCTTCTCATGTGAAAAAACTTCGTGCACAATTTTAACGAATTCAGGTCCCAAAAGATACCAAAACGTCTGATAAAATTCAACACTAAGGCCATCACCCCCTGGTGCTTTTCCCGGTTTCATGTTTTTTAGAGCCAAACCCAGATCATCTAATGTTAATGTAGCATCGCAGAAATTACTGCTCACTTCCGAGAAAGCATCCTTAACATTAGCCAACATCTCAGCTGACTTTTCTTCATCACTTTTATCCGACGTTTATAAGGCCTGATAATATGTCTCAACAATGTCCATGATTTTATGTTGAGATGAACATTTCTGATTGTTGTTATCTAAGCACCTTATTAACTTATCAACACCTCTTGCTTTCTCGAGATTGAAAAATAATTTTGTGGGTTTTCCCCTTCAGTATACATCTGTGCTCTACTTCTAGTTATTGCACCCTTAGCTTTATGTTTCTCGATCTCATACAGTTTAGATTTTATATCATTGAGCTGTTCCATAAGGTGAATATCACCAGTTGCAACTTTGCGAGTTAGTATTGTCAACAAGCGCTCAAGGGCTTTAGCCTCTTTACGAATTTTCCGCGCTTTTTGGACCGAATATTGCTTGGAGATACCTGCAAAGCCCTTTTTAACATCTTCCCACCATGATATACAATTCTCGTGGGAATATTGATTCCGAAGCTTATATTCCCAGAAGCTTTTAATGCAACAATGATACTCTAAATCCTCTAAAAGCGAATTGTTCAATTTCCAGAATCCAGTACCACGTTTTATCCAATCTGCATTATCTAAGCCAATGAAAAACATATCATGGTCAGAAAATGTGACAGGATACACCCCAGTAGTTACTAAATTCCCTCTCAAAGATCTATTGATATATATTCTATCTATTCGAGTGGAATTTTGTCCATTAGCAGAATGCCATGTAAAGATTCGTTCTTCAGGATATAAGATGCGATAACAGTCTAATAAATGTTCTGTATCACAAATTTCTCTTAATCTAAGGAGAGATGTGTCCCTGTAAGTAGAAGATGAACTCCTGTCCCGCCTTCCATCCAAAACACAATTAAAATCACCACCGATGATGATATTCTCAGAATTATCACTAATCACAGAGGAAAGGCCGGATAAAAATTGGCATCTCTGTGCATGGGAAGCTGGTGAATAAACAGACAACAGACAATAAATTGATCCCGCTATATCAACAACGACCTTAACCCAACGTCCACTTGTGTCCGATGATGAATTAATAATATTGACAGAACTTGAACTTTTAGGCAGGAACAAGATAGCAACACCTGCACTTGGTGAAATAATTCGCCATTTGCTAAATGTTTAAATCTTTCTGAAACACCTGGTCATTGTAACTTTGTTTCCTGCAACATGATAATATCAATATTCTTGTCTTTCAAATCTTCAAGCAGAATCTGTTGTTTAATTTCATCATTTAGTCCTCTGCAGTTAAGTGTGCATATTAGCATCATTAATAATAAATTTGGCAAACCCGCCATTTCTTAATTGGATTTGTTTTTCTTGCTGAGATTCTTTTTCGCCCACTTGCCTAGCTTCTCATTAAACTTAGACCGCTTTAGATCAACGATTTTAATATGCTGATACTTCGATATGTCAGAGTTAGTGCGCAAATGTCGATATCTCACACCCTTTTTGGTGATGTAAGGAATCAACACTTGCCCTGTTTCTGACCGATAAAGAACCATTTCACTGCTCTGAGAAACCTGTGTATTAACAGAAGTATCGGACTCTGCAATGGATACACTGTCATCATAGTCAAAAGACATATCTTGTGAATCTTCTAATTCAGAATCTGAGCTAGAATCATCCTTTTGATGCTTCAGTCTAAACTTATTCTCGACATTAGTAAGCACATTGGCATTGACATTTTCTAACACTTTATCATCTACAGAATTGTCTGTGATTTCTTTCCCATCTCCAGGCATGTCAGTTAATGTTAGTAGATGGTCTAACATCGAACTATCAGCACCACCAGTAGACTGCGATCTGAATTTAGTCTGTCCTGGTGGCAGACTGTCCGTATCAGATAATACATCCTCATCCCTGGTAGTGGGTACAGGCGTCTGAGTCAAACCTTCCTCTAACACTTCAATTGCGTCAGACATCACAACAGCGACAACGTTGGATAGTTGGTGAGTTTCCACCACGTTGACTGATTCAGGCTCTTGACATGTTTTGGGTTCAGTCGCATCTGCGCTTCGTCCACCTGCCTGTTTATTTACTGCCTGTGGACAGCGCCATTTGTAATGGTCCGTGGTGCCACAAATCAGGCAAATTGTCCTTCTGCGGACATGCACTGGCCAAATGTTCAGCATTGCCACATATCTGACACGTCTTAGCCTGTCCCCTAAACCACACTGGCAAGAAAAAGGTATTGTCGATAGACAGTGTGCCTGGAAGCGGCTTGACAATTTCGATAGAAACTACCAGGCCATAATTGGCCAATTCTGCGTTAATCCGATCATTCAGGATTTCTAAGGGACCTTTCACCTTAACCAACAACCTGTCGCTATCTACCTCTTGGATTTTACAGGTTTCCCCATTCACAACCAACCCATCTTCTAATAATTTTTCCTTAACGGTTTCATTTGCTAATGTCACATGCCATAGATTTCTCTTGATGTTAATTAGCCCCTTCAATACATGGGTCCCAGCGCCAATGACATCTTTCAAGCCATGATATACGTTAACGGCCCCCACATTCCATCCATTAGTTATCAAGCAAAGGCACCTTAGTACAACGCTCAATAAAATGCACGAGCGCCTGGCCAGCAGGTAAAAATAACTCTCGACAACTGGCGTCCAAAACGGCCAACTATAAAAGCGCCCTTACTGAAGTAATAGTACCAGTAAACGTGTATCAACTAAACTTGGAAAATATAGAATGAGAGACAAACAAGACGACGCAGTGGCGACAAGCGAATGGCCACCACAAACTAGTCTGAGGAGCAAATGCTGAAAAATATCACAGCAAAATGCGACCTCACACAAAACTAATTACAAAAATTAAAACTACAAAACTAACGTATGTACAGTTCTGCAAAAGCCAGACATAAAAATAAATCATATGGAGCAGTAGAAATCGTCTAAAACTGACGTTAATAGCAGAGCCAAAGAAACGTGATGAACTCAGCTACTACTACTGCTGCTGCTGCTGCTGCTACTACTACTGCTGCTGCTGCTGCTGCTGCTGCTGCTGCTGCTGCTGCTGCTGCTGCTACTGCTGCTGTTGCTGCTGCTCTGCTACTACAACTTTTTTTTAACTTTTTTTTTGAAAATCCGACGCAGTCGGATACACTTCACGGAGGAACTCCTTTAAAAAGGCTTGCAAAACCCCAGAAAAAATCGGATGAAATAGCAGGCTTTATCACTAGAATAACAATACAAACCTAACATATCAAAACAGTGCAAGCTAAAATACTCTATTATCATATACCACAACCGTGGCATAACTACATAGAAAACATAATTAATAAAGAGCTGATAACATAACATAATTCAACAAAGCCATTACTATTTGCACACCGTGTAGTAGCAGGCCCAAATGGCGAGCATAGCTAACCAACAAGTAGTACAGCGACTCATCAATAATTAGCAGTAAGCTACTGCTACTCATTGACGCCATTGAGCCAATTCATGACCGACAGGCTAAGTAGATCATATGTAGTTTAACGTAGCACACCGTATAGTAGTAGGGCCAACAAGTGGCGAGGTGACTCGTCAATAAGTAACAAAAAGTCACTCATTGACGCCAGTTAGCCGATTCTTAAATGCCCAGCGGACGTAGTAGCTTTTATATAATATAATGCACAAAGCAAAAGTATACAAACTATGACTACCTAGATGGCACTTTGGGTTCACATTCTAACTTTACTTCATTGTAAGATTTTGCAAATTACCCTGTAACAAATACACCTACAGTAAACATTTACAACAGGATGCTAATAGTATATATGTAAGATGTCATACTCTGTTAACCTAATGAACTCGAAAGTCGGATCACCTCCAGAATATTGACGCGATGCTCATTTGATATTTAAATATACCGATTCCCAAGGTTAGGTTATTCATCAAAATTATCATCTCCTAAGACATTAAAATTTTTAAAATAAAGTCAATTAAATAAAATAAAATACCAAATATCATTATACAACAAGTAGCGAGTATGCTACTTATACAAGTTCTGCTTCTGCTATTTTTAGATATCCATGTTCAATTGATACTAGGCCAGTTTTGCACCATATATCTTTAAATCTACTTTCTTTTCCATGTTCCACTAGCCTGTAGAATTCAAAATAAATGCAGTTTATCAACAATGATCGAAATATAGCTTGTATGGCTCTTTGGTCGTTGTTTCCTGTCTTATCTCTGGCCTCTGAACACCGATGCTTCCAATTGGCCAACACTCCTACAGATAACAGGGTTACTAACAATCCTTTCTCCTTGCTATTAATGATTCGTCCGATAGTTGAGCAATCTTTGAACATAATTGTTTCAGTCATTAATTTCACATATTTGATTTTAAATTTAGCAAGGAGCATATTGATATATACCCAAAAGCCTGTAGCTATACAACACTGTGTAAACAGATGGTCTATTGTTTCCTCCTCAGTATTACATAATAAACACCGGTCTGTAATTGTTATTTTGCACATATAAGTCAGATGGCCAACCCATAGCCTTCGATGGAGTAATCGCCATGCCAGTTCCCATGCATTTGCTGGTAGACAAGGTAGATGTATTGTTTTCCACACATATTTCCAGTTTTTGGCGTGCATCCTAAAGTGTTCCAATGCCTAGCTGCAATAGGAGTCTTTCTCCGATTTTGCATTAGCATTCCATACCAGGCTCTAGATGCCATGTTGTATTTTATATGCTCTGACTTAAATACTAATGGTGGTTGCAACATATCTCTGTGGTCACGTGCTTTCGGCAATTTGAACCATTCACCAGGTATTGCATTCTTTATTCTAAGAAATAAGCGTTGGGCATCAATATGCCTGATTGATGTTGCTCTTGCTACATCCTGCATCGCAATCCATTTGCGAGATTTTGGATTAACTAAATCATGTAAATATTGAATGTCATTTTTGGCCATAGAGGGCAAATATAATACAGCATCATTATCACGAATCAACTCATTGCCCCAAACTGGAAATGGATCTACATACCTTTGTAGAAGTGTCCTTGCAACACTTGACCAAGATGAGTTTGAAGTGAGTAACTTATTCAAGAATTTCAGTTTTAGCGAAGCACACTTTACTAAAACATTAACCAAATCCAGGCCTCCATCATGCTTTTCATTGGTGAGGATTGACTGTGATACTAAATGGGCTTTGTCCTCCCATAAGAAGGACAAAAGTAACGTGTTGATCCTTGACTCTACTGATTTGGGCATATGAACTACAGAAGCGGTATACCACAGTCCAGATAAAATTAAATTATTGAGGACAAATGTCCTGCCAAATACAGTTAGGCGACGTCGTTTCCAATTTACTAATGCACACTTTAGCTTGGATAGCCTTTCTTCCCAGTTTATTATTACATCCTGTTCTCTACTAAAGTAAATACCCTAAATCTTTATGACATCATCTGACCAGTTAATATCCATAACATTGTCAGTTCTGTCCTTCCAAGCGTCCAAAAATAATCCCTTAGATTTGTCTCTTTTGAATTTAAGCCCTGATGCATTTTGAAAATCTGATAATACCCCATTTAAAATTCTAAAATCTGAATTTTTACCTGCAAACACAGTCGTATCATCTGCATATTGAGACACCTTTAGTGGCCTTTCTATGCCACGTATACATATTCCTTGAAAATCATTATGTTGCCTCAATGTGGCCCCAACGATTCCATAGCTATGACGAATAGAAGCGGGGACAATGAGCAACCCTGCCTGACACCTCGTTCCAACACTACAGGTGCAGATAGATGATTATTTACTAAATAGCAACTTGTTATATCAGTATATAAAATATTGACCTGTTTAATAAATCTGGAACCAAAGCCAATATGGTCTAAAGTCTTAAACAAGAAATCCCATTCAAGTCTGTTAAACGCCTTCTCGTTATCAAGTGCTATTATTGCTGCTGGGATGCAATCCTGTTCAACTTATTGAATAAGGTCTCGTATAAGCAATGTGTTGTTTAATATCGTTCTTCCTGGTACAGAGCACGTTTGATCATCATCAATTACTTCGCCTAGGACTGCGCCAAGTTTTAATGTTTGTGCCCTAGTAATAATCTTATAGTCTACACATAGTAGAGAGATTGGTCTTAATTCTGTATTTTATTTCTGTCACCCCTCTTGTATATAAGCCGAACATATGCTTGGGCCATTGATTGAGGGAGATGCACTTGCTTAAAAATGCTAGCTGCTATTTCTTCTAATACTGGACCAAATATGTGCCAGAATGTTTGATAACATTCTACTGGAAGTCCGTCGCAACCAGGAGACTATTCTAACTTCATACCTTTGAGGGATTTTGTCAAATCATCAATTGTTAGTAATTGGTCACAACTTTCGAGACGTGCACCTGGAAGTCTTTGCGATATATTAGCTAAAATATCTCTAGTTGCAGCTACATCACTTCCCTCAGATTTATACAATGATTTGTAAAATTTGGATACTGTTTCCATCATCTCTGCATTTGTGGACACTGATACACCATCATTAGTCTTCAGTGAGCGCATTAATTTCTCTATACCTCTTGCTTTTTCCAAGTTACAAAAGTAACGTGTAGGCTTTTCACCCTCGGTGTGCATTTGTGCTCTTGACCTTATTTTGGCGCCATCAAACTGGTATTGCTCTATTTCATTTAGTCTACCTTTTAATTTAACTAATAGTTCGTAATAATTATATTCCCCATCATGAATTTTCTTATTAATTTTACACACCGACCGCTGAAGCGCCTTTTTACGCTTTCGCATTTCTCGTGCTTTCCTGATGGAATACTGCCTTGAAATATATTTCAGGTCAGATTTAACATCCTCCCACCAGTCTGTTATACATTCATACAAACTTCTCTTTTCATCCCAATGCCTCCAACAACTTTCTACACATTTGTGATAGCAACTATCTCGTAACAATGCTACATTGAGTTTCCAAAATCCATCTCTTCGTTTGATCCAGTCAGCATTGTCTAATGTGATGGAAAACATATTGTGATCAGAGAAAGTTACTGGTTGTATGTTAGTTTTACACATGTAACCTTTCAATGATTGTTCTACATAGATCCTGTCCAGTCTGGATGCTTTCTTTCCATCGGTTGAAAACCAAGTCAAGTCCCTGCCCTCTGGATTTTCATTCCGGTCAGTGTCTAACAAGTTTTTATATTCACAGATGTGTTTCAAATTATTATGAAATGTGTCATTAAAATTAGACCTAGCCTTTCTGTCTTTAACTTCATCTAATATGCAATTAAAGTCACCGCCCATAATTAGGTTTTCAGGCGTTCTGTCTTGAATTATAGTGGAAACATCATGTAGAAATTCATGACGCAATTGATGAGAGGTTGGCGCATAAAGGCACATCAAATTTAAACTTGTGTTTAGTACATCAATTGATACACAAATCCATCGTCCATTTGTATCTGATGATGACGATATAACATCAACATAGTTTAGACAGCGGGGCAGGATAAGAATGGCCACTCTCGCACTATTATCTTGTGATAAATCTGCCCTTTTTGAAATATCTTTGAGAGGTTCATACACTTCAATTTTTTGATTTTGGTCTCTTGTAGGAAAGCAATATCAACTCTCTCATTTGCTAATTCTTCAAGCAAGTGGCGCTGCTTGAATTCGGTATTTAATCCTCTGCAATTGATGATGCAGATAATCATAATTTGTAAAATGATGTTTACAACCGCTATCATTAGATTAACTTGATTTGGGTTTTTAGCTCATTTCTTAGACCATTTACCTAATTTTCCTGCGAAGTCAATGTTTCCTAGTTCTACCACAGACAAATATTCGTATTTGGAAATATCAGAATCGTGGCGCAGTAGACGATATTTCACGCCTCTCGCCATTACATATGGCACTAACACTTCACCCACTTCTGATCGGTACATTACCATTTCATCTTTCATCTGTGAACTCTGTGCTTGAATGGACACATCTGATTCTGCAACTGACATTGTATCATCATCCATATCATTTACTTCAATCTCAGATTCTGAGTTATTGTCATCTTTATGACGCTTATTGCTACTTAAGTTACATTTGGCAGGAGCGTCATTTACCATATCGTCAAGCAGACTTAAATCAAGTGGGCTTAGTGGAAAATCGACTGAACTTTCCGTCTTCTGAGTCCTAAACTTATTCTGTCCTAATTTTAATTAATCTTTTAAGGAATTTTAAACTGGATCTTCTGTAAGATCATCATTTTCCTGCGTGTCTTTTACAGCCACATTTGCTTCCACTGCATTTTGATTATTTTCTTGACTTAAGGTTATACCCTCCTCTAATACTTGAATTTCATCAACGTAGTTACTTTAACATGATTTAATGATTTGTTTATGTCATTTTCAGTGGCATGAACCACAACAACAGCTTCCGTAGTGATTGCTTCAGAAGCATTTGACTCAGTTGCATCCTTTAATGGGCGATTATCTCCTGCTACTGAGGGCTTGTTTTGATTTTTTGGACAGCGCCATCTAAAATGGTCAACTGAACCACAGAGCAAACATTTGTTTTGATTGGGACAATCTATTGCCAAATGGTCAGTACTTAGGCAGATCCGGCACTCTTTAATTTGCCCTCTATACCATAAGGGCAGGACAAGGCTGCCACCAAGCATGAATCTGCTTTGTAAAGGCCTATCCACTTTATCAAACCAGATGCGTCTTACACCATTTTCTAGCGTTCTGTCAAAGGGATACGTTTCCCATTCAATCTTTTGCACTTTGCCATACTTCTTGAGTTCATTCATGATTCTGTCATCTGGAATTTCTAGTGGAACTCTCATCTTCACTAGCACCCTATCTGACTCGATTTCCTCTACGTTACAAACTTCGCCTTTTACAATAAGAACATCTTCTAGAAGCTTTTCCTTGACCCCCTCATTTGACACTGTTACATTCCATACAGTTTTAGAAACATTGATAAGCCCCTGCAAAGCAGAAGGTCCCGCCCCAATGACATCCTTTAACCCATGATACAAGTTGATAGCTTTGACACCCCACCACTTAGTTGTTATCTTACTGCTTAGGGTACGCTTATAGGTTGCCATGGTGTTTTATAAAAAGAGGAAACCCATACTACTACAATATATAATACAAAAATATAACACTAAGAATTCGGGGAAAGAGCTAAACACTAAATAAATAGTGTCCCCTTTTGAAACCCTGACGTCTACCAACAAATATACGAATAGAGAGTACAGTCGTATATTTGTTAGTTTGAACCACTTTCTAAGTGGTTCACTAACACCTAACCGATTAAAGTGGTTTCCTAATGCATACTAACATATTACAGACATATATTTGTTAGTCTGTTCGAGTTGACCTGGGACAGCCAACTGACTATAAAGATTTATATAATCAAAGTACTAGGCATGCGCTTACAAATGACAAAGGAATTAAATCCACTCACTCAAGCGATCTTGCCAAATACAATGCGCTAGCCAACGAACTATAGAAATAGCATACTGACGCGGGGAGAAAAGTATTGCATTGACCGCAGTAAGAGGAGACCTATTAAATGGCTGAAAACGCCAGCTAAGAGGAGTGCCTTTAGAAAATGGAGACACAAAATGCGCTCCAACCAAGACAAGAATTTACAAATTAAACATAAAGTTGGGAAGGAAATACTAATACGAAATATATGTATAAATTTATCTACAAAATCGCGCTAGAAACTAGCAAATTCGGGCAGCAATTGCAGAGCTAAATAAACGTGTGCATTCACTTCGACTTCGACTACTACTACTGCTACTGCTACTGCTACTACTACTGCTACTGCTACTACTGCTACTGCTACTGTTACTGCTACTACCACTACTACCACTACTGCTGCTGCTGCTGCTGCTGCTGCTGCTGCTGCTGCTACTACTACTACTACAACTGCTGCTGCTGCTGCTGCTACTACTACTACTACTACTACTACTACTACTACTACTACTACTACTACTACTACTACTACTACTACAAGTGGTGAGGTGACTCGTCAATAAGTAATCAAAAGTCACTCATTGACGCCAGTTAGCCAATTCCTAAATGCCCAGCGGACGTAGTAGCCTTTATATAATATAATGCACAAAGCAAAAGTGTACAAACTATGACTACTTAGATGGCGCTTTGGGTTCACATTCTAAATTTACTTCATTGTAAGTTTTTGCAAATTACCCTGGAACAAATACACCTACAGTAAACATTTACAACAGGAAGCTAATTGTAAGATATCACACTCTGTTAACTTGAAAATCGGATCACTTCCAGAATATTGACATAATGCTCATTTGATATTCAAATATACTGATCCCACGGTTAGGATATTCGTCAAGATTAGAGTCTCCTAAGGCATTAAAATGTTAAAATAAAGGCAATTAAATTAAATTAAAATAGCATTTATCAATATACAGCAAGCAGCGAGTGTGCTAGCTTATACAAGTTCTGCTTCTGATATTTTTAGATATCCGTATTCAATTGATACTAGGCCAGTTTTGCACCATACGTCTTTAAATCTACTTCTCTCCCATGTTCTACTAGCCTGTAAAATTCACAATGAATGCAGTTTATCAACAATGATCGAAATATAGCTTGTATGGCTCTCTGATGGTTGTTGCCGATTTTATCTCTGGCCTCTGAACACCGATGCTTCCAGATGGCCCACACTCCTACAGATAACAGTGTTATTAACAATTCTTTCTCCTTGCTATTAATGATTCGTCCGATAGTTGAGCAATCTTTGAACAAAATTGTTTCAGCCACTAAATTCACATATTTGGTTCCAAATTTAGCAAGGAGCATATTTATATATACCCAAAAGCCTGTAGTTATGCGACACTGAGTAAATAGATGGTCTATCATTTCCTCCTCAGTATTACATAATAAGCACCGTTCTATACTTGTTATTTTACACATGTAAGTAAGATGGCCGACCCATAGCCTTCGATTGAGTAATCGCCATGCCAGGTCCCGTGCATTTCCTGGTATAGAAGGTAGATGTATTGCTTTCCAGGCATTTTTCCAGTTCTTTGGCGTGCATCCTAAATTGTTCCAATGCCTAACCACAATAGGAGTCTGTCTCCGACTTTGCATTATAATTCTATACCAGTCTCTAGATGCCATGTTGTATTTTATATGTTCTGACATAAATACTAATGTTGGTTGCAACATATCAATGTTGCCACGTGCTTTCGGCAATTTGAACCATACAGCAGGTATTGCATTCTTTATTCTAACAAATAAGCGCTGAGCATCAAAATGTCTCATTAATGTATTCTTGCTACATCTTGCATCGCAAACCATTTACGAGATTTCGGATTTACCAAGTCACGTAAATATTGAATACCATTTTTGGCCATAGAGGGCAAATATAATACACCATCATTATCACGAATCAACTTGTTGCCCCAAAAGACGTTGCTCTAAGGCATCTTCCCAACAATTGGGTTGTGGCATTGATCGTGTAAATATTTTCAAGGCTTCGAGCTGTTCTTTATATACATTTGGAATCTTTTGATGATTATGTGGCAGTTTATTGCACATAAATAAACATTCTACTGGAAATGGGTCAACGTACCTTTGGAGAAGTGCCCTTGAAACACTTCACCAAGATGAGTTTGAAGTAAGTAACTTATTCAAGAATTTCAATTTTAAAGAAGCACACTTTGCTGAAACATTAACCAAATCCAGGCCTCCGGTATGATTTCATTGGTGAGGATTGACTGTGATACTAAATGGGCTTAGTCCTCCCATAAGAAGGACAAAAGTAACGTGTTGATCTTTGACTCTACTGATTTGGGCATACGAACTACAGAAGCGGTATACCACAGTCCAGATAAAATTAAATTATTACGGACAAATGCCCTGCCAAAGACAGTCAGGCGACGTCGTTTCCAATTTAGTAATGCACACTTTAGCTTGGATAGCCTTTCTTCCCAGTTTAGTAATACATTTTGTTCTCTACTAAAGTAAATACCCAAAATTTTTATGACATCATTTGAGCAGTTAATATCCAGCACATTATCAGTTCTGCCCTTCCAATCGCCCAAAAATAATCCCTTAGATTTATCTTTATTGACATTAAGCCCTGATGCCTTTTGAAAATCTGTTAATACTCCATTTAAAATTCTAAAATACGTATTTTTACCTGCAAACACAGTCGTATCATTTGCATATTGAGAAACCTTTAGTGGCCTTTCTACTCCACGTATGCATATTCCTTGAAAGTCATTGCGTTACTTCAATGTGGCCCCCAACGATTCCATAGCTATGACGGGGGACAGTGAGCAACCCTGTCTGACACCTCGTTCCAACACTACAGGTTTGGATAGCTGATTGTTTACTAATTAGCAACTTGTTATATCAGTATATAAAATATTTACCCATTAAATAAATCTTGAACCAAAGCCAATATGATCTAAAGACTTAAACAAGAAATCCCATTCTAGTCTGTCGAACGCCTTCTCGTTATCAAGTGCTATTATTGCTGCTGGGATACAATCCTTTTCAACTAATTGAATAAGGTCCCGTATAAGCAAAGTGTTGTTTAATTTTGATCTTCCTGGCACAGAGCAGGTTTGATCATCATCAATGACTTCGCCTAGGATTGCGCCAAGTTTTAATGTTAGTGCCCGAGTAATAATCTTATAATCTACACAGAGTAGAGAGATTGGTCTATAATTCTGTATTTTATTTCTGTCACCCCTCTTGTATATAAGCCGAACATATGCTTGGGCCATCGATGGAGGGAGATGCCCTTGCTTAAAAATGCTGGTTCCTATTCCTTCTAATACTGGCCCAAATATGTGCCAGAATGTTTGATAAAATTCAACTGGAAGACTGTCACATCCAGGAGACTTTTCTAACTTCATACCTTTGAGGGATTTTGTCAAATCATCAATTGTTATTGATTGGTCACAGCTTTCGCGACATGAATCTGGAAGGCTTTTCGTTATATTAGCTAAAACATCTCTAGTTGCAGTTTCATCGCTTCCCTCAGATTTATACAATGATTTGTAAAATTCGGATACTGTTTCCATCATTTCTGCATTTGAGCACACTGATACTCCATCATTAGCCTTCCGTGAGCGCATTAATTTCTCTATACCTCTTGCTTTTTCCAAGTTACAAAAGTAACGTGTAGGCTTTTCGCCCTCGGTGTGCATTTGTGCTCTTGACCTTATTTTGGCGCCATCAAACTGATATTGCTCTATTTCATTTAGTCTACCTTTTAATTTAACTAATAGTTCGTAATAATTATATTCCCCATCATTAATTTTCTTATTAATTTTACACAACGACCTCTGAAGCGACTTTTTACGCTTTCGTATTTCACGGAATACTGTCTTGAAATATATTTCAGGTCTGATTTAGCATCCTCCCACCAGTCTGTTATACATTCATACGAACCTCTTCTTTCATCCCAATGCCTCCAACAACTTTCTACACATTTGCGATAGCAACTATCTCGTAGCAATGCTACATTAAGTTTCCAAAATCCATCTCCTCGTTTGACCCAGTCAGCATTGTCTAATGTGATGGAAAACATATTGTGATGAGAGAAAGTTACTGGTTTTTTGTTAGTTTTACACATGTAACCTTTCAATGAACGTTCTACATAGATTCTGTCTAACCTTGAAGCTAACCTTCCATCAGTTGAAAACCAAGTAAATTCCCGGCCTTCTGGATTTTCAATCTGATAAGTGTCTAACAAGCTTTTATTTTCACAAATGTGTTTCAAAGTATTATGCGATGTGTCATTAAAATTAGACCTAGAGTTTCTGTCTTTAGCCTCATCTAATATGCAATTAAAGTCACCGCCCATAATTAGGTTTTCAGGCGTTCTGTCTTGAATTATTGTGGAAACATCATTTAGAAATTCACGGCGCAATTGATGAGAGGTAGGTGCATAAAGGCACATCAAATTTAAACTTGTGTTTAGTACATCAATTGATACACAAATCCATCGTCCATTTGTATCTGATGACGACGATATACCGTCAACATAGTTGAGACAGCGGGAGGATAAGAATGGCCACTCCCACACTATTATCTTGTGATAAAGAATAAAAAATCTGCCCTTTTGAAATATCTTTGAGCGATTCATACACTTCAGGTTTTTTTATTTTGATCTCTTGTAGAAAAGCAATATCAACTCTCTCATTTGCTAATTCTTCAAGCAAGTGACGCTGCTTGAATTCGGTATTTAATCCTCTGCAATTGATGGTGCAGATAACCATAATTTGTAAAATGATTTTTACAACCGCCATCATTAGATTAACTTGATTTTGGTTTTTTAGCTCGTTTCTTAGACCATTTACCTAATTTTTCTGCGAATTCAATATTTCCTAGTTCTACCACAGACAAATATTCATATTTGGAAATATCAGAATCATGGCGCAGTAGACGATATTTCATGCCTCTCGCCGTTACATATGGCAGTAACACATCACCACCTTCTGATCGGTACATTACCATTTCATCTTTCATCTGTGAACTCTGTGTTTGAATGGACACATCTGATTCTGCAACTGACATTGTATCATCATCCATATCATTTACTTCAATCTCAGATTCTGAGCTATTGTCTTCTTTATGACGCTTATTGCTACTTAAGTTACATTTGGCAGGAGCGTCATTTACCATATCTTCAAGCTGACTTAACTCAAGTGGGCTTAGTGGAAAATCGACTGAACTTTCCGTCTTCTGAGTCCTAAACTTATCCTGTCCTAATTTTAATTCTTCTAATGAATTGTAAACTAGCTCTTCTGTAAGATCATCATTTTTCTGCATGTCTTTTACAGCCACGTTTGGCTCCACTGCATTTTGAGTATTTTCTTTACTTAAGGTTATACCCTCCTCTAATACTTGAATTTCATCAACTGTAGTTACTTTAACAGGATTTGATGATATGTTTGTGTCATTTACAGTGGCATGAACCACAACAACAGCTTCCGTAGCGGGTGCTTCAGAAGCACTTGACTCAGTTGCATCCTTTAATGGGCGATTATCTCCTGATACTGAGGGCTTGTTTTGATTTTTTGGACAGCGCCATTTAAAATGGTCAACTGAGCAAACATTTGTTTCGATTGGGACAATCTGTTGCCAAGTGGTCAGTACTTAGGCAGATCCGGCATTCTTTAATTTGCTCTCTAGACCATAAGGGCAGGACAAAGCTGCCATCAAGCTTGGTAACAGGCTATCCACTTTATTAAACCAGATGCGTCTTACACCCTTTTCTAGCATTCTGTCAAAGGGATACGTTTCCCGTTCAATCTTTTGCACTTTGCCATACTTCTTGAGTTCATTCGTGATTATGTCATCTGGAATTTCTAGTGGAACTTTCATCTTCACTAGCAACCTATCTGACTCGATTTCCTCTACGTTACAAACTTCGCCTTTTACAATAAGAACATCTTCTAGAAACTTTTCCTTGACCCCCCTCATTTGACACTGTTACAATCCATACAGTTTTAGTAACATTGATAAGCCCCTGCAAAGTAGCAGGTCCCGCGCCAACGATGTCCTTTAACCCATGATACACGTCGATAGCCATGACACCCCACCCCTTAGTTGTTATTTTAAGGCTTAGGATACTCTTATAGGTTGCCATTGTGGTTTATAAAAGGAGGAAACCCATACTACTACAATATATAATACAAATATATACTTATATAACACCAAGACGTCGGGGAAAGAGCTAAACACTAAATAAATAGTGTCCCCTTTTGAAACCCTGACGTCCACCAACAAATATACGAATAGAGAGTACAGTCGTATATGTGTTAGTTTGAACCACTTTCTAAGTGGTTCACTAACACCTAACCGATTAAAGTGGTTCCCTAATGCATACTAACATATTACAGACATACAGTATATTTGTTAGTCTGTTCGAGTTGACTGGGGACAGCCAGCTGACTATAAAAATTTATATAATCAAAATACTAGGCATGCGCTTACAAATGACAAAGGAATTAAATCCACTCACTCAAGCGATCTTGCCAAATACAATACGCTAGCCAACGAACTATAGAAATAGCATACTGGCGCGGGCAGAAATGTATTGCGTTGACCGCAGTAAGAGGAGACCTATTAAATGGCGGAGGCCGCCAGCTAAGAGGCGTGCCTTTAGAAAATGGAGACACAAAATCCTCTCCAACCAAGACAAGAATTTACAAATTAAATATAAAGTTTGAAAGGAAATACTAATACGAAATATATGTACAAAATTTATCTATAAAATCGCGCTAGAAACTAGCAAATTCGGGCAGCAATTGCAGAGCTAAATAAACGCGTGCGTTCACTTCTACTACTACTACTACTACTACTACTACTGCTGCTGCTGCTGCTGCTGCTGCTGCTGCTGCTGCTGCTGCTGCTGCTGCAGCAGCAGCTGTTGTTGTTTTTGTTGTTGTTGTTGTTGTTGTTTTTGCTGTTGTTGTTGCTGGTGGTGGCGGTGGTGGTGGTGGTGATGGTGGTAGTGGTTGTGGTGGTGGTGCTGCTGGTGGTGGTGGCGGTGGTGGTGCTTTGATGGTGGCGGTGTCGGTGGTGGTGTTGCAGTTACCACCATTTGACAAAATTATCCTCTAACTATTGGCCAAATTATATTTCATCTACTCAAACCAGTCCCCCCTCCCCCACACCACCTCCCTCTCACCACCGCGCCCCCCAAAGTCACACACACACGCACGCACGCACACACCACGCACGCACACATTCTGCACACACCTACACACACTTCTGCACACACCTACAGACACGCACGCACGCACGCACACACGCACGTACGCACGCACGCACGCACGCACGCACGCACGCACGCACGCACGCACGCACGCACGCTCGCACGCACGCACGCACGCACGCAGACACACGCGCGCGCGCACGCAGACCCGCACGCAGACACGCACGCACGCACGCACGCACGCACGCGCGCGCGCACGCACACACACAACCAGCCACCAACCCACCCAGACACCCATCCATCCATCCATCCATCCATACTCTTCAAACACCGGTATTTGATTCTCCCCGAGCTAAGGCAATGGTGAATGATTGCGTGAAACCAATTCTACAAAATATTGCTGATACAACTTACAGTAAATGAGGTTCAAACCAAAACCGCACAATCTATGCTTAAAGGAAGCAGTATTCTCTACGCCTGAAGAGCGATTCTGTTTAAGGGAGAGGTAGCTACCTAAGTCAGCTACGTAATGAAGTTAGAAAGATACGCATCATAGCCCAATAGATAGACATTTATAAATTTAGTATATTGTATTTCTGGTCTCTGTCTATAGTGTAAGTATATATATGATAGGCACATTACCTGGTGTGTATTTGATGTGAGAAGTTTCTGCTCGTGACAAGATGAAGTCCAGAGTAGTTTCTTGTCTCTTCTTATATGTGATCCTAACTCAGATATACGTTTATGTGAAAGCGTTACAACCTACTGGGTAAGTTAACTCTATTAAACAGTATTCTTATCTAATGTTATTATCTGTAAGACAAATTAGTTAATTATTAAACATTTTCTTGCTGAATTGCAAGCATCTATTATTCAGTTCTGATTTGTAATATGTTATAGCTACTTATTCGCCTTTTTAATTGTGTTATGTTTTACAATAGTGTGTACCATCATTTTCAACAACATTTATTTGATTTAAATCGGATTTATCTGATTTATATCAGGCTTTTAATTTTTTTAAATTATGAAAAACAGATTTGACCAATAGATGCACATCTCATTGTGAAATTGTGTACAACATGAGTATATCAGTAAATAGGCCTCCCACTTTCTAAGCAACTAAGCATCTTTAATTACACGTAAGTCCCGATTACAGTTTATTATATATGCTGTTTATAGAGGCACATGTATGTGTAGCTGCTTGAGAAAGTACATCAATTTTTACATCCCTTATCCCATGACATCATCAGTTACCCTGGAGAACTCAAATCCGTGTTCCATGACATTTGTCAGACCAATTTGATTATCATAGATTTTGATCATGTATTTTCCAAAAAATAGTCAATAAACCCACAGATACAATTTTGATAAGAAATTGTAAAAATTTTATTTTCATATTTGCTCACGGTTTTTGATTTACATTCGATATCGATATCATACACAAAGTACGGTACGGTATCGATATCGTGAGCACTGAGCACACAGCCCTAATATTTACTATTATAAAGCTGCAAGAAGCCAGACTATCTAAGAAAAAAAGCAGTGCAAAGATGAATCTACGTTTCAAATTTGGTTAACGGTTAGTCCAATGAATACGTCGTATGTGAAACGATAGTTTCCTAACGAACAAAACACATGTGTCATGTTTGGAGATTAAAAAACATTATTTATGACGGCTGTACTGTGTACTGTACTGAAAAGTAGGAATCAAGCAGGTTGATTGCAATGTTGTGAATAATTTTATTAAATTTATTATAGTCCTGAATTGAAGTGACAAATAAGTCGTTTAATACAATGGTGAAGTTGAATGTATTTGTCTAACTAGTAAACACTTTTCTTGATCTTGAACTTCAAAGAGCTGCTTATAAATTTGCATACTTTTATTTGAAAAGCATGATTAAAAATTAAGTAACATTTTTATTTGAAAAAGGTTTATTTAAATCAATGATTAAAACGTCATTTGATTTAAAGGGGCTATCGCTGATAGAACTAGAAAGTTAATATACGATGCCATGCCAATAAAACGCTTCCAGTGTAGAGGGAATGGTGTTTACACATACTATCAATTTATCATCAATTATATACAACTACACGACTACTCAAAATCCAAGAAAATGCAAATTATAAATTCCACAAATATAAAAAATGAAAACACAAATCTGATGGTCCAATTATCTCCGTTTCGCGGAGAAAGCAGAGTAGTTGCTACTTATTTGTTGCTTGCGATTCATCACTAGTCTTGTATAAACAACACATATTCTTGTGCAGTTTATTTGTTTGATGTCACGATATAATTGGTTTGCGTTTCTCTTCTGTCGGCGTCTATGTTGTTGATGTTTTCGAGAGACGATCGTCGTAGCGACGAATTATTTTGTCTGTCGCCGGCGAAATGTCTAGATATAGTGAAGATTGTCTGCGTTCTTTCTATTTGGATTGTTTCGTAAATATAATGCTTCGCTGAATTAGAAAAGTCACCCGCTCACAAGAGTTTCCAGGAAAACAACAAATACTAACAAATATATGTGACGTGGGCCGGAATTTGTGTATAAAATTAGTAAGTAATTATAAAACACCAGGAGCGTTATATTAAAACAAAAATATGGAAAATCTCCAAATTTATTTATATCTCGACGCCTCTTTAAACTGCGATTTACATCGATTTAGACCAGCCAGCCTTAAAATACCGCAAACGGTCATCTTATGCGCATTCTGTTATTGCAATGATGTATTCCTGAAGATACAGTTTCTAGAGGAATTTGAAAAATATGGAGTTATAACTTGCGAATTTTCGTAAATGTTATAAAACAGCCAGTGTGGTTTTTCAAGGTGTCCCTAATTATATATACAATTCATTTATAACGCTAGCCTAATCCCATAAACTATCGTTCATTGGCATTAGAAATCTATCACTAAATGTTTCTATCTGATATTGTTAAAGATGTACCACTATGCATGAGAATCTATCCATATCACGGATTTGAAATATGTAAAAATAATATTTGAATGAAAATTCTTGCTACTCCCTTTTTCGTTTGAAAAAAGGGGCGGAATCAGCAATAGGTAATATCAGAGTGAAGTGTATGCCGGTCGTAGCTGTTATTTTCGTAATACGTGTTCATTGTCTGCGAAACTTTTGACCCTGATCCTGATCCTGATTCGTTATGGCAGCACGTTCAAGGACCATTCTTTCACCGCACATTCGTCAAGTAGCTAAGTTAGATATGTTAAGCCCCATGGATTAATTCTGTAAATTTAGTAGTAGGATTTGTTTCCCTTTCTGAACTACTTAGAAGATTATGTGATAGGTTCTTCCAATCCGTTATCGTATTGAGAATAAATCTGAATTTGAGGATGTCGATTCTCGCATAAATTTGGTTGAATGGGCTATTGTGCAAGGGTGTTTTAATGGTGTCTTCGCTTGTTGCTGTTTACCCTTGTAGAACAGAATAAGGCTGTTTTATTTCCTTCTGTATTCAAACCGGGGGGGGGGGGGAGCTTTATGTTTGCCATACTGTCTGTTGCGTAGCTATACATTGTGGTAATACATCTTGCTGCACATTTCTGTACATCTTCTAGTTTGTCCAGAAGAGTTAGTGGATGAGTGTTTCTGACTGTACTTTTATATTCCTAAACTGGTCTAATCAGTCACTCTGCTTTCTTCGGAGCAGAATGATACATTTATCCTCAATAGTCCTAAAGTTCTGTAAGATTTGTAAGATTTGCTACCAACCTCTGTGATATGTTTTTCAAGATTAAGTCATTTGTGATGTTGACGCCCAAATAATTTACTGAACGCGTAGGCTGGTTCCTTTTAACGTGTAGTCAAACTTGATGGGTGGTTTCTGGTGAGGCATATCGTGTTGCACTTTGCTGGTTGGAAGCTCATTCCCCAAGTGGTAGCCCAGTTACCTAACATGTTTATGTCATGGCGGTGTACTTCACAGTCTTTTGGGCCATTAATTTCCGGTAACATGCACAATCGTCGGCGAATAGCCTGATCTCTGAGGAAATGGCCTGGACTAAATCATCTATGTGGACTGAAAATAGTAGCAGGCTCAGAGCCATTCATTGAGGTACGCCAGACACAAACTCGGCAACGTTTGATTTAGCACCCTAGACTACCACATATTGTTTGTAATCCGATCCGTTAAAGATGAATGAATTCAATTTAGTATGTTTTGACACACCATATTTGTGCAAGTTAGATTTCGAAAGTTTACGTAGAATGGCTCGGTGAGTTAGGATGTTATTCTGTTCAAAATGGATCATTAAATTAGAGCAGATGAACTGCAGCATCTACTCTCTTCGCCACATGCTGCTTCACATCACGCGAATTCCTTTTATTGCCCAAGCATTTTCTTGCCATGATCACAAATTTCCTTGCCATGATCAAGTGTTTCTGTGCATTGCCCACGCATTCCCTTGCATTGGCCAACCATTTCCTTGCGTTGCCCAAGCATTCCTTGCATTGATCGAGCATTTCCTAGCAATTGATCAAGCATTTCCCTGCATTGAGCAAACATTTCATTGCCACGATCAAGTATATCCTTGCATTGAACAAACATTTCCTTGCAATTACCAAGCCTTTCCTTGCATTGACCAAGCATTTACTTGCATTGACCAAGCATTTACTTGCATTGACCAAGCATTTACTTGCATTGACCAAGCATTTCCTTGCGTGTCCAATAAAACCAACGCAATTACCAAGCATTTTCCTGCATTGATAGCACATATTCTTGCATTGACCAAACATTTCCTTGCATTGACCACCCACTTCGCTGCATTGATCATGTATTTTTGTGCATTGACCAAGCATTTTCTTGCAATGACCAACAATGTCCTTGCATTGACTGCACATATTCTTGCATTGACCGAACATTTCCTTGCATAGATTGAACATTTCATGTATTGATCAATCATTTCTTTCCATTGACCAAGCAGTTCCCTGCTTGAACAATTATCTCCTTGAATTTGCTTGCATTGACCAAACATTTCCGTGCATTAGCCAAGCATTTCCTTGCATTGACCAAGCATTTCCTTGCATTGACCAAGCATTTCCTTGCATTTACCAACACTTTCTTGCATTGACCAATCATTGGCTTGCATTGATCAAGCATTTCCTTGCATTGGCCCATACTTTCTTGCATTGACCAAGCATTTCCTTGCAAATTACCAACACTTTCTTGCATTGACCAATCATTGGCTTGCATTGATCAAGCATTTCCTTGCATTGATCAATCATTTCCTTGCATTGACCAAACATTTCCTTGCATTGGCCCATACTTTCTTGCATTGACCAATCATTTCCTTGCATTGACCAAACATTTCCTTGCATTTACCAACACTTTCTTGCATTGACCAATCATTGGCTTGCATTGATCAAGCATTTCCTTGCATTGATCAATCATTTCCTTGCATTGACCAAGCATTTCCTTGCATTGGCCCATACTTTCTTGCATTTACCAATCATTTCCTTGCATTGACCAAACATTTCCTTGCATTGACCAACACTTTCTTGCATTGACAAATCATTTGCTTGCATTGATCAATCATTTCTTTGTATTGACCAAGCAGTTCCCTGCTTGAACAATTATCTCCTTGAATTTGCTTGCATTGACCAAACATTTCCGTGCATTGGCCAAGCATTTCCTTGCATTGACCAAGCATTTCCTTGCATTGACCAAGCATTTCCTTGCAAATTACCAACACTTTCTTGCATTGACCAATCATTGGCTTGCATTGATCAAGCATTTCCTTGCATTGATCAATCATTTCCTTGCATTTACCAAACATTTCCTTGCATTGGCCCATACTTTCTTGCATTGACCAATCATTTCCTTGCATTGACCAAACATTTCCTTGCATTGACCAACACTTTCTTGCATTGACAAATCATTTGCTTGCATTGATCAAGCATGTTCTTGCATTGATCAAGCATTCCTTGCATTGTCCAAGCATTTCCTTGCATTGTCCAAGCATTCCTTTCACTGATCATTCATTTTTTTGCATCAACCAAGTATTGTATTGCACTGAGCGAGCAATTCCTTGCATTTACCAAACATTTATGTGCATTGATCAAGCTGTCGTTGCATTGACCAATTATCTCCTTGCATTGACCAAGCATTTGCTTGCATTGACCAAGAATTTCCTTGCCATGACCAAGTATTCCCTTGCATTGACCAAGCATCTATCTTCGTTGACCAATCATTCATCGCATTGACCAAGAATTTCCTTCCTTTGACCAACCATTTCCTTGCACTAACCAAGCATTTCCTTGCAACCACCAAGCATTTCCTTCCACTGATCAAGCATTTCCCTGACATGACCAATCACTTCCTTGTATTGACCAACATTTCCTTGCATTGACCAAGCATGCCCTTGCATTGCCCAATCATATCCGTCCATTGACCAATCCTTTCCTTGAATTGACTAAGCATTTCCATGCATTGACCAACCATTCGTTGCATTGACCAATCATTCGTTACATTGACCAATTATCTCCTTGCATCGACCAAGCATTTACTTGCCATGAGCAAGTATTTCCCTGCATTGACCAAACATTTCATTGCAATGGCAAAGCATTTCCCTGCACTTACCAAGCAATTCCCTTCATTGACCAATCATTTCCTTGCACTAACCAATCATTGACTTGCATTGACCAAACATTTCCTTCCATTGACCAATCATTTGCTTGCACTGACCAAGCCTTTCCTTGTATTGACCAAACATTCCGTTGCATTGACCAAACATTTTCGTCTCTAATCTTCTCTGCGATTAGAATAACTTTGGGATAAAATGTTATTGTACATATTTTAAACTTGTTTAACAGTAAATGTATCCTACGGACATTATTTGTCAGTGAAACGGCCCCTCTCCGCCTCCCTCTTCTTCTTTTTTCCAAATACGGTAGATTACACATACACATGAATGCAATAAGGGAAAATATCGGTAAAACAATTGGTCTCTGAATGGTGCCTCTGTCCATTATGATTATCGGAGATTGTACCACCAATAACGAGTACATCAATTATGTACATCATAAAGAGACTAGAACTCTGAAGAGGGAAGACATAATTGGGTGAAGTAACAGAAAATATGGGTTATATAATGGATAAGTATTCGTATTCATATTCATACATTCGTACATTGGTCCCAGTGCAAATTATAACTTAGGTAGAAACCATATAGCTTACTGAATAAGAATGAAATATATCTTAAATCTAATTACATATGGAATGGTGTTTACACATAGGGCCTATATGTTGCTATAAATACAGCCAAACCTGTCTTTAATGACCACCACATGGGCAATCAAAAGGTCACCCTGAAAGACTGGTAGTCTCTTACTACAAATCAATTCCTAAACTAAATAGCTGTTGGGGCATCTCCTCTAAAGAACCAGCATCCTTTGACCCCAAAAGCAGATGGTCGCTACAGACATGTTTTATATCACGCATGCAACCATTGGAATAGTTCGCTTGTTTTCTCTTAGTTTTTGGTAGCGTCATGGCTATACACAAGAATTATCAGCCTAGATTTAAAATGAAGCAAATTAGAGCCCAAAAGAGAAAATGGGCGGTCATATTGACTTTTACCCGATACCCGAACGAGCTCATACGTTGTTTCAATGGCTTCCTTGACCGTGAAAACTTATATATAGACACCAAAATTATATATCTATTTGAAGCAATAACCGAAAACATGAAAAGGCGGCCATCTTGGACGCCGTCTTGAATTTCTGAAAACTCTCAAGGGTGACCAAGGTCCACCCGGTAGATCGTTAAAGATGACAGCCTTGGCTATACAAATCAATAAGAAAAACTAAATTATATACAAAATTTCCTGGTTCAGCAATGATGCCCGATATCCCTAACCCATAAACGTTTGCTTAGAAGTAAGCGATTAAAAAATAATGCCTGTCTAATTAAGCCGTTATTTTCTTGGCATCCTTCAAAGATCATTGCCATTGGCTGTACCTCATGAATCAAGTGACAAACTAAAGTTGCCAGAGGCAGACCACTATTCGAGAAAAGGAGGATTTGGCTACTAGACAACTAGACAATCAATTGTATATGGAAATAAATTACACAGTAGGCAGGACCCCTAGTGAAAAAATCCAGACTTTTGCCCAAAAGCTTGGATATTCTGGGATATCCTAGCATTTCCGAGCTTACTCAGAGTTCTCCAAGCCAGGAAAACCCAGGAATCTTTTAGCCAGTGGAATCCTGGCATTTCCTGGCATATCCTGGGATTCAAAAGGCAGGAGAAGCCAGGATTTTAAGCAATAGCAACACTCCAGGCTGATCCAAGCTTTTCGTGTCTTTAAAAAGCTTGGATTAGCCAGGAAAAGCAGGCGTGAAACTGATACACTAAGAAGCCATGAACAGCCTGGATACGCCTGGAATTGTAATCGCTTGTTTTCAACGTCAGAGTCTGGGCTTTTTAGAAGAGCCAGGAAATGACTGGACTTTAGTTATTCTGCATGAAGATAATACAATAATGAAGTCCGAGCGCTAGGAAATGGCAGGATTTTCTTCATCAAATGAAAAAGCCTTTACTTTAGTTGACCTCATGACCTGCCAAAATTGGCAGGAAATTTAAGTCTTTATCTGAAAAAATCCAGTGCATTACAATATATGTATTATTAGTTATGGATACAGAATTTACTATTTTTTAAACTCTGACACAACTGTTAGATAGAATACTGAGGACTAGTAACCTTAAAATGGAAATAGCTGTATTGGGAGGTATGCATTTTATCGATTTACTTAAATCCCTTAACAGTTACCAATTTTGGGACAACTTGTTATTACATGTAGCTCTATAGTAATAGTGACCAGACATTCTAATACATGTAATATGTTAATAATGTCTGATTGTAGCAGACATATCAAACAGGGTATCATACAGTGTTAATGCCTTGGTGAAGTTTTATTTGTTATCTGTTATTAGCTCACCCGGTGCATGTCATAAGACAGGTATTATATCTAATTTTAGACCCGAAAGTCAGAGGCCATTCAATTATGGAATGTTTTACTACTGAACTTATTATTTCAGTATACATGTATATCACAGTAAGGTTACACAATAACACAATCCTCATACATAAGATGTAATATGTGACATATTTTAATTATTAGCTCACCTGGCCTGGAAAGCCAATTGAGCTTATGCCGGGGTGACCATCCATCGTGGGTCCGTCGTCTGTCAACTTTTCATTTAAGCGACTTCGTCTCAAGATCCACTGTGCCGATTTCAATTATATTATGGCTGCACGAGCATGCGGTTAAGCATGCACGAGGTTGTGGGAGTATGTGATTCAGGTATATTTCTAGCTTTTCCAGGTTATTTCTGGCTCTTCCGGGCTATTCCTAACTTTTCACAGTTATTTCTGGATTTTCTGGGCTTATTCCTGGCTTTTCTGGGCTATTCTTGGCTTTTCCGGGCTATTCCTGGCTTTTCCAGGATATTCATGGCTTTTCCCGGGTTATTCCTGGCTATTCCCGAGTTATTTCTCGCTTTTCCGGGATATGCATGACTTCTCCAGGCTATTCCAGATGTCTTCAGGTTATGCCTGGCTTTTCCGGGCTATTGCTGGCTATTCCTGGATTTTTCCTGAGCTATTCTTGGGTTATTTCTTGGGTGTTTTTCAGGCTATTTCTTGCTTTTCCGGACTATTCCTGACTTTTACAAGCTATTCGTGGCGTTTCACTGGCTATGCATGGCTTTTCCGGGATATCCCTGCGTTATTTCTGGCTATTCCTTTTTCAGGCTATTCCTTGCTTTTCCGGGCTATTCCTGGCCAGGATCGGATACAAGTGCAGGGTATTGCATTTAAATGCAAATGCAAATGTTTGCAAATGATTCATATGCAAATGCAAGTGAAAATGCAGCCTAGCTCGATTGCATTTAAAGGCAAATACAAATGTTAGCAACTTATTCAAATGCAAGTGCAAATACCTCTGGTACTGAAATTCTGGAACACCCTAGTATGCATCTGTCAACTATGCATCTGCTGGGAGTGAGTATCTTTGGGAAAACATTGTGTAACATAATCATGTAGTGGGTTCTAACGTCTGAGAAATTATTTGACTGTAGTTATTTTAATAATCACTGTTAGAAATTAAAATAATCCATTTCTTTTAGATTTACAGATTATTAAAGCATGATAAACAACAGTACATGTACTATAGAATATGCATAATGGAATAGCTTAATATTATTATTAACCCAGGAATGGCCAAACTGACCAAACACCGATTCTGTATTGATCTTAAAGAATGTCAATTTTCAGACCAAGAAAATAATATTTTTGAAATTGTATCACTAGAATGACTGGCCCACTTATCGAACTAGTCATTGCAGTGTAAAACCTTCAAAAATAGTCTCTTTGTCTGCAAATGGAACTTTTCTATGAAAGGAATAATACTTATTTCACCTTTAAGGGGTAACCATTAGAGAATTTAATTTTCAAATTTCTGTTGCCTATTTTGAAAGTAATTTCACTGATCGCTATTGTGTCCATGGGAACAACATGTGCCAGTCAATTTACTTTCAAAATAATTATCAAATATAATGTTGAATATCTGGAAAGTAATTTGATTGATAGCTGCTGCTGTGTCTATGGTAGCAACAGGTCCAGTCAAATTCCATTCAAAATACAGCTATAGGCAAAGTTTTCCAGTCAAATTTGTTTCAAAATATTCATCAGCTTGTTCAATAGCGGAATTACGATTCTCGCATTTCCGGATTCAAATGTTTAAATGTTAAATCCTATGGTTGAGATAACACATGCCTGAGTATATGTGTATAGTTAGGCCGAATGACAAGCGCTTCTAATCACAATGGGTGAGCAGTAAATTAACCCATGTCATGCTGAATTATTGCATCTATTATTTATTGATCTTGGTAAATGTCTATTTGCATTCCAAGAAGCAAATCTTTGAAGATTTACCACTGGAATGACTGACGCGATTACCAAGCCAGTCATATCAGTTACAAATTTAAAAAAATTGTCTTCTCTTGTAATGCAAATGGACATTTAAAGAGACAATCTTGACAAATAAAGAATTAAGAGATTTCTGAATGAATGGAGTTAACAACACAAAACCCTCATTTAAGAGTAGTAGTTTATTTCCGCAATAGGCCATCGGTCCTTGAGTGTACAGCGGAGCAATTATTTTATAATACCATATTCATAGATTGAGCAACCAGAGATATATTACTAAGCTCACGCTTATTACTTTGAAAGGACCGTAACAAAAAATATAGCAAGCACTTGTTGAACAGATTGGACAGTCAAAAGTACTCTAGTGACCACCTGTGATTTGGGGCCACACGATTGTGGTGCTTTAAAACAGATGATTGTATGAATATTATTAATTGTCCTGAAAATCAGCCTATTGGTTAACGCAGCAACAACGTTTAGTCCAATTGTTTTATTAACCCTTTTATGCCCAAACCGGAAAGACCAGCCTTTGTGGTGGTCTTTCCAAATGCGCATTTGCAGATCGAGATAGGAGGATCACTGAGCCAATGATTTCAGTGGTTTTGTATGTGTGCACCATCATTGTCGACAGCGTTGGCGATTTAAAAAAAAAATAAAAAAATAGGATTTATTTTATTTAAATCAGATTTATTTGATTTATATTAGGTTTTTAATTTTTCTAAATTATGACAAACGGATTTGACCAACAGATGTAATTGTGTGCAGCATGGTTGCACCAATGAATAGGCCTCCCAACTTCTACTAACGTTTAGTTAACTAAGTACAAGAACTATATATGCATTACAATTTTAAGCATTTTTAATTACACGTAAGTCCCCATTGAAGTTTATTATATGTGCTGTTTATAGAGGTACATGTATGTGTAGCTGCGTGAGAAAGGACATCTATTTTTACATCCCTTATCACATGACATCATCAGTTACCTGGAAGTAAGACCTATGTTACATGACATTTGTTAGACCAATTTGATTATCATAGAATTTTCTCATAGAAACGGATTTTCAAAATATTTGCTTGGTCGCCATATTGGGTTTGCCAAGATCCAAGGGGCTACCGCTCTGAGGCTTCGAAAAATAAGAGGCCTCCAAATTAAAAAATGCACATTTTACAAATTTGAACCTGTAATCCGAGTATATCAGTATAGTAGCCATGTCAAGTAAGCTGTTGGTGATTCTGAAACCCATTTGCCTTAGGCAACACCAGCTGTCAGACAAATTAGCTTTACAATATTCAAAAAGAATTTGGACACATAAGTAACGAATTTATTATGTTTGGGAGTAGTAGCAGCAGCAGCAGCAACAACAACAGCAGTAGCAGCAGCAGCAGCAGCAGCAGCAGCAGCAGCAGCAGCAGCAGTAGTAGTAGTAGTAGTATTAGTAGTAGTAGTAGTAGTAGTAGTAGTAGTAGTAGTAGTAGTAGTAGTAGTAGTAGTAGTAGTAGTAGTAGTAGTAGTAGTAGTAGTAGTAGTAGTACTAGTAGTAGTTGTAGTAGTAGTATTAGTAGTAGTAGTAGTAGTAGTAGTAGTAGTAGTAGTAGTAGTAGTAGTAGTAGTAGTAGTAGTAGTAGTAGTAGTAGTAGTAGCAGCAGCAACAACATCAACAGTTGCAGTAGCAGTAGCAGAAGCAATAGCAGCAGAAGACACAGTAGTTGTAGTAGTAGTAGTAGTAGTAGCAGCAGCAGCAGCAGCAGCAGCATCATCAGCAGCAGCAGTAGCAGCAGCAGCAGCAGCAGCAGTAGTAGTAGTAGTAGTAGTAGCAGAAGCAGCAGCAGCAGCAGCAGCAGCAGCAGTAGTAGTAGTAGTAGTAGTCGTAGCAGCAGCAACAGCAGTAGTAGTAGAAGTAGTAGTAGTAGCAGTAGGAGCAGCAGGGACAGCAGCAGCAGCAGCAACAGTAGTAGCAGCAGCCGCAGTAGTAGTAGTATTAGCAGCAGCAGTCATTTCCTATTTGGCCCAGCCGATAACGCGCTCCTCCCCGACAACTAATTAGCCATGGACCCCAAATCAGCTTAATCCGGCTCTGGGTCTTGCATTTCAACTACTTTCGATAGAGATCCGGCTATGCCCTCATAGTCCCCAAGAACACGCAACGCCAATGGCTTTCCATCAGCCATTCAAAGCTACAGATAGTTATCCCACAGAAACAGATTTTTTAAATGTATGTCCAGAGATGACATATTGGATTTCACATCAAGACCCGTATTGAGAGACATTGTCCCCCATACCACACCCAGTAGATTTTCAACATTTTAAATAATTCAATCAGATCTAAGTTGTGCTATTACAGGTATCCACAATAGGCATATTTATACTTTACAGTACATTTTTTGCCAGAACTGGTCTAAATTGTAAAGGAATTACACTTGCACATGGATTGATTTTGGTATGAAATGTATTTACGTGTAATATTCAGACATACCCGGTACATGTCACTAATTTGTATGACGTATGTGTAATTTAAAAATAATTTACACAATGCTATAGAAATAGAGATTCGTATAGATATGGGATGATTTTTATTATGTTTCCAATAAAGCTGCCCGGTATGGCATAATGTCAAACCGGTGACAATGTCAATTAGCAAACCGGTTTAAACCGTATATCGGTTTTATGGGGTGGGTGGGGCCAAGGATGAGTGGGTACAATTATTATATGTAATGTCTTTTCCGAGAAGCATGTAGGAAGTATTACTGTACGTGTGTTGTCAGGAACTTTTGATCCAAAATACACGCTCACGACTTACTTTCTTTATAAGCATCATGAATAAGGTATATAACATTCATTTCTGATTGCGCCAGTAATTGTTAAAATCGAACTTCTTACCGACTAACCATAATTTATGTTCCATTTACGATCGATTAATTCTAGTCTGTGAAATGTATCGTTTGTTTAATCATCGCGCATTGAACAACTTGCTATTTACCTTAACTTGTGTTAATCAGTTAAAGAATGTGGTATTATTATGTTTATACTGCGCGTTGACCACTGTCGGTATCACGGACAGCATACACTTTCAATCAATTACTCTAATTTTAACATTCTTATGACAAGCAGCCATCAAGTCCTATCTTTTACATTGGTTAGACATCACGGTAATGGCGATGTTGTGCTGTTACAAGAAGTGGGGAGTGATTAGTGCACACGCCGATTGAATTAAGACGATTACAGGTATATAACGCAAACTGACCCACTGGTCAAGGTCGTCGTTAACTTGTGATCTTAGCTTTAAAGACTTGTCACAACAAAGCCAAGTAACCCACCCCATGCTTAGATGTTTAGATAACTCTGTCGCTCAGAAATACAGCGCCAATAAACATGTTTATTTTGTATCCCTAGCGCGACAATTTCAAAAATGACTCGGATCTCGCGATGTGGACTACCTGTTTAGATTTAGCTGGTTTGAACAATTAGTTTTAGATAGAGGTAATCGTGTGATTTTAATTATGATAATGAATTATTCACGCAGCATCTGATTCGTCCATAACAAACCGAACAGGCGGCAATCATCCGTACCCGAATTAAGGAGAGAAATCATTTTATACCCAAATTAGGTTGTGTTAACACTGAATACGAAAGAGTCACTCATTTACAATTTTGTAAATATTATTGTGTATGTTGAATTTTTAATTTGACTGAGATTTGGCGCTACAAACAACTGCAGCATCATGCAGTCACATAAGTTTCAAAATATTGTCAGGTTTACACACAGAGAGAAATTCATCATAAGCAATTTAGTGGGAAAAGAAAATAACGAAGATGTAGACTTTTGTGTGTTCAAATGGGTCAACGTTATAACCATATAATCCACAAATTTGGTCAATATATTTATAATTTCTCATGAAATTTGCAGACAAGGAAGATACATTCTTTTAATTTACCTAGAGTGTCTGGTTTCCTTATCGAGCCAGTCATATCGGTGGTAAATTTCCAAAAAAGACATCTTTGGGCCGGCAACTTGACAGTTCTCAAGACCACTACAGAGGCTGACTTAGCAGCAATATTTGTAATTAAAAAGAATAATCAGTAAAAGATAAACCGAAAATTTAATTAACCCTTACCACTCTGATCACAATATTCTATCTTTTACTCTGTCAATTGCAAAGGAACTTGTGTTTATTCTTCAACAATTTGGTGGACGATGTTGCTGTCTACGACAGCGCGATGCTGCTGTCTATGACAGCACCATCTTCCACCAAATTGTTTGAAAAATGAACACCAGTTC
Organism: Chaetoderma sp. LZ-2023a; assembly: GCA_034401795.1. NCBI lineage: Eukaryota > Metazoa > Mollusca > Caudofoveata > Chaetodermatida > Chaetodermatidae > Chaetoderma > Chaetoderma sp. LZ-2023a. The sequence continues at coordinate 121,018,424 of CM067371.1, forward strand.
GTCTTTTAATTTGATTTGAAAATTAAATGGTTTGACATCAGAATGCTACGGGTTAAACTCGGTTTTTCGGTTTAAGCATGATTACGGGTATTGAACCTGTTTACGATGTGAGATCGGTATATCGCGCAGCTCTAGCTTACAATATTCTGACTTACACATATAGTAAGATAATATGTAGGCCTCTAAGTGTAAATGTTTAAAATAAAGTTATGGTTAAGCTTACAGGTTTGTGAACAATGGACCTTTCCAGCTTTCAGCTATGCCCTGCCCACCGCCATCTAAGCTCCACCCTGGGATTTATCGCTCCTCGAATGCCCGAACTATCAATTTCATGAAAACCATACAGGTAAGCTCTTGAATATGGCAGCAACAGCGCCCAATCAAATTAGTTTCAAAATATTCAACATAACATTTATTAAATAGTGAAGACATACAATTCGTACACCAACGCATAGTATGCATGATTACTGTATTCTACGGCTGTAGTAGTAGAAACATCCTACAGCTGCAATCAGTCCTTCTTCGCTTTTGCCCACTGTGTCTTGTCTTCAGCCAAAATCGTTAGCTTCCTCAGGTCCATTCTTGACTTGAGTGTACCTAATCCTGCTTTCTTGAGGTCACCTCGTAGCACGCTTAGCAGATTTATGCAATGCCGTCCTCTGCTGGCTCTGTATTTGCTGGCTTCGAGTAGGGCGAATTCCAAGGCTCTCTGTGCGGGTGTGTCTTTTGGCATCCTTAGCACATGGCCAAACATGGACCATCTTTGCTGGCCGACTTTTACAGACATCGGCGGCGTATTACACATCTTATATAGCGCATCGTTGGAAATTATGCTGTCTGGCCATCGGTGTCCAGTGATGGTACGTAGATGTTTGCGGTGGCAGGCATCGAGTTTGTCTAGAGCTGCCCAGCTGTTACAGTTATACATCATCAAGGATACGCGGGTTGCATTGTATAAACGTCTTTTTACTAAGGGCATCTTTGATCTACGAATCCATAGCTTCCAGAAGGACTGGAAAGCTATTTTCCCCATGATGCAGCGTGCAGCAATGTCAGCAGTACTGCAAAGCAGTGAGCCCAGGATTTTACTTTTCCTCCATGGTTCGCCGCCATGGAGTGGATCATCATTTTCTTTAGTTTCATGCTTTGTAGATAGGTATATGTGGGTGAACTCTGTTTTGGATTCATTCATGACAACACATAGTCCGTCTTCAGATATGCGTCCGTGACGTACTTGTCTACGTCATTCATGACGTCATAATGACGTCATTCTTATGATGTCATTCTACACGTCACGTAGTTGATTATGACGCTATATGATGGATGGATAAAGTGTAAAGGTTCATTCCATCGTCTAACTCTTATATTTACTATTATAAACCTGCAACGAGCCAAGACTACTTAGGAAAAAAGCAGTGCAAAGATGGATCTACTTTTCAAATTTGGCTAAAAGCTAGTCCGTTGAATACGTCGTATGTAAAAAGATAGTTTCCTGAAGAACAAAATACATGTGGATTGCTTGGAGATTAAAAACATTTTTTAAGAAGGCTTATTTCTGACGCTGTACTGAAAACGAAGGAAACAAGCAGGTTGTTTATAGTGTTGTAAATAATTTTATTAAATTTAATATAGTCCCTAATTGAAAAAGTCAGATTAAAACGTTTGACACAATTTAATTTAAAAGAAGTAGATTTATTATTAAGTGACAAATCTGTGGTTTAATACAATGGTGAAGGTGAATGTATTTGTCTAACTAGTAAATATTTTTCTTGAATGTAATTTGATTTTGATCTTCAAAGAGCTGCTTATAAATTAACATAATTTTATTTGAAGACCATGATTAAAAACTAAGTAAAATTTTTATTAAAAAATTATATATATATATACTCAAAATCCAAGAAAGTGCAAATTATAAATTCCACAAATATAAAAATTGAAAACACAAATCTGACGGTCCAAATTATCTCCGTTTCGCAGAGAAAGCAGAGTATTTGCTACTTAGTGGTTGCTTGCGATTCATCACTAGTCTTGTATAAACAAAACATATTCTTGTGCAGCTTATTTGTTTGATGTCACGATATAATTGGTTTGTGTTTTCTGTTCTGTCGGCGTCTATGTTGTGGATGTTTTCGAGAGCCATCGCCGTGGCGACGAGTTATTTTGTTTGTCGCCGGAGAAATGTCTAGATATATTGAAGATTTTCTGCGTTCTTTTCTTCTTCTTGTCGTTCGCTGATCATACCGCCAGTCCTGTAAGTGACTATCGACATGATCATAAGCGTTAAGTGCGTGGATCCATGGTTTATTAGAGTGCGCCGTGCGGCCTGGAACCTCCGTCTTCAGCACTCGAGGTTTCTGTCAGGGTTACCTCACCCTTACCTCCTTTAGTCGCCTCTTACGACACGCAGAGGATACGGAAGGTGTATTCTAAGCCCCACCTACAGGGCAGAGCGTTCTTTTTATTTCGATTGTTTCGTAAATATATTGCTTCCCTAAATTAGAAAACTGACCCGCTCACACGAGTTTCCAGAAAAACAACAAATAAAAACAACTATATGTGACGCAGCCGAAATTTGTGTGTAAAATTAGTATGTAATTATAAAACACCAGGAGCGTTATATTACAACAAAAATATGGAAAATCTCCAAATTTATTTGTATCTCGGAGGTAATGCCATTTAAATTGCGATTTACATCGATTTAAATCAGCCCGCCTTGAGATACCGCAAAGGGTCAGTTTATGAGCATTCCTGTTATTGCATAAAGCAATGATCTATTCCTGAAGATACAGTTCTAGAGGAATTTGAAAAATATGGAGTTATAATTGCGAATTTTCGTAAATGTTATAAGACAGCCAGTGTGGCTTTTCAAGCTGTCACTAATTATATATACAATCCATTTATAACGCTAGCCTAATCCCATAAACTATCGTTCATTGGCATTAGAAATCTATCACTAAATGTTTCTATCTGATATTGTTAAAGATGTACCACTATGCATGAGAATCCATCCATATCACGGATTTGAAATATGTAAAAATCATATTTGAATGAAAATCCTTGCTACTTCCTTTTTCGTTTGAAAAAGGGGCGGAATCAGCAATAAGTAATATCAGAGTGAAGTGTATGCCGGTTGTAGCTGTTATTTTCGTAATACGTTTTCATTGTCTGCGAACCTCTTGACCCTGATCCTGATCCTGATTAGTTATGGCAGCACGTCCAGGAATCATTCTTTCACCGCGCATGCGTCAAGTAGCTAAGTTAGATATGCTATGCCTCATGGATTAATTCTGTAAATTTAGTGGTAGGATTTGTTTCCCTTTCTGAACTACTTAGAAGATTATGTGATAGGTTCTTTCAATCCCTCATCGCATTGGGTATAATGCTGAATTTAAGGATGTCGGTTCTCGCATAAATTTGGTTGAATGGGGTGTTGTGCGTGTTTTCTGTATTCCGAATTGGCTTCTGTAGACTGCCTAATGGTGTTTGCTTGATGCTGATTACCCTTGTAGAACAGAATACGGCGGTTTTGTTTCCTTCTGTAATCAGACCGTGGGAGCTTTATGTTTGCCATACTGCGTGGTCCGCAGCTATTCTTTGTAGTGATAAATCTAGCTGAACGTTTCTGTATATTTTCTAGTTTGTCCGGAAGAGTTATTTGATGAGGGTTTCTGACTGTACTTGTATATTCCTAAACTGGTCTAATCGGTTACTCTCATGTATGATTGAAGTCTGATTTCTTCGGAGCAGAATGATACATTGATCCTCACTAGTCCTAAAGTTCTGTAAGATTTGCTACCAATCTCTGTGATATGTTTGTTCAAGATTAAGTCATTTGTAATGTTGACGCCCAAAATATTTACTGAATGCTTAGGCTGGTTCCTTTTAGTGTGTAGTCAAATTTGATGGGGGTTGGGGTGGGGAGAGGGGGGGGGGTGTGGGTGTGTGTGTGGGGTGTGGGGGTGTGGTGGAGTGCAGCTTCTAGTTAGGCACATCATGTTGCATTTTGCTGGTTGCAAGTACATTCACCAAGTGGTAGCCCAGTTACCTAACATGTTTAATATCATGATGGAGTGATTCACAGTCATTAGGGTAATTAATTTCCAGATAACATACACAATTATCAGCGAATAGTCTGATCTCTGAAGAAATGTTCTGGACTATATCTTTTATGTGGACTGAAAATAGTAGCAGGCTCAGAACCGTTCATCGAGGCACGCCAGACACAAACTCAGCAACGTTTGATTTAGCACCATAGACTACCACACATTGTTTGTTATCAGATCCGTTAAAGATTAGGCAATTCAGTTTAGTATGTTTTTGACACACCATATTTGTGCAATTTAGATTTCAAAACCTCACTTGGAACGGCACCGAAATGTTTCTCAATGTCGAGAATAAAATCTCCAGTTGTTTCCGGCTATCAAGGGATGAAGACAAGCCATTAATGATATTAATTAGTCGTGTTTTCACAGCTCTGGAATTTTTGGAAGACATGTTGTTGGTGAGTGAGGAAGGATGTTATTCTGTTCAAAATGGATCCTTAAATTAGAGCAGATGAACTGCATCGTCTGCCCTCTTCGCCGCAGGCCGCTTCACAAACATGCAAATTCCTTGCATTGCCCAATCAGTTTCTTGCCATGATCACACACTGCCATGTCATGATCAAGCATTTCTGCGCATTGCCCAAGTATTTCCATGCATTTACCAAGCATTGCCTTGCATTGTCCAACCATTTGCTTGCATTGCCCAAGCATTAAAAGCCATTTTCTTCCTATTTAACACACTTTTATATCGATTCTTTTTGGTTCGGGAATCAAGGAGAAGCTTCAAGTTATACGGCTGATTGCGCAGTTTCACGCCTAATTGTTTACCATTATTTCTTGGTTGCTTGCAATCAGCAACGAACTATTTTTGCTGTTTCTTTCTGCTTGGAGCTTTCATCATACAACCCTTTTGTGTCTAATCCCTGCACTTTTTGCAGTTGTTGTCATTATGTTAGTAAGGGAATCAACTGCAGATGAGGAATTATTTGACATCCGCATAAACTCATTGGTCCTAGCACCTATTTGTGGGGAACACAGTGCACCAATGTTCTTCAATTTCGCAGAAATCCCAGTTTCTTTTGTAAAATATAAATTCAAAAGATCATATTAAACTCCGCCCTCCAGTCTATGAATCATATGGTAGGATCATTATTTTCAGCAGAAATTAGAAATTGTCGTAGATGCGTAATTTGAAACCGGGCAACGACTCCCTTTGAGTTTGAAATGCAATAACCAAAAAATAAACGATCACAATCATTTTGATATATTCTGAGAAATTACGTTACCGGGATTACAATACCTCTCGCCAGGTTGTATTTCCTAAATCTTTCTTCGTTTTGTATGGAACCATAAAACCTGATATGTGTATTTTGACATGACACATAAAATGGGTGCTCGAATGGAGTGTTATTAGATATTTAATTCCTTGTCGCGATCCTTAAGCCGGCTCTGAAAAACACACAATAAAGTTAGAACAAATTTAAATACTGCACAATACAATATATGTGCTATGAAGCGGCAGCTTTTAAAAATCAATATATTTGAAAACTATCTGCTTAACGATCTGACAAATTAAAAAAGCATCCCCCACCCCCATCCCCCATCGAGAACAAAATGTCAAGATACTTCTGCAAAAAGCCAAGGCAAGAAAACCGTTTTCAAAATTATTATAAAACATACATTCAATATCTACAAATTGTGGACTCGGTGTACTGCGCACGCACAACCTATTCACACACACATCCTGCCGAATTCACACACAGTTCACATATAAATTACATACAAATCACACACCGATCACACACAAATCACACACATCTCACACATAGTTCACACACAATACACACACAACCCACACCCAAATCACACACAGTTCTCACACGAATCACACACAAATCACACACAGTCCCAACACAAATCACACACAAATCACACACAGACACACACAATTCCCATACAAATCACACACATCTCACACACAAACCACACACAAATCTCACACAGTTCACACACGAATCACAAACCGATCACACACAATTCACATACAAATCACACACAAATCTCACCTAGATCACGCAGAGATCTCACACATATCTCACCCATATCTCACACATATCTCACACAAACCACACACAAACCACACACATATCGCACACAAATCTCACACAAATCTCACACAAATCACACATAAATCCCACACAAATCACACACAAAGCTCACACAAATCTCAAACAAATCTCACACCAATCTCACACAGATCTCACACAAATCTCACACCAATCTCACATAAATCACACACAAATCACACACAAATCTCATACAAATATCACACAAACCACACACAAAGCTCCCACAAATCACACATAGACCACACACAAATCTCACACAAAGCTCACACAAATCACACACAAATCTCACACAAATCTTACACAAATCACACACAAATCTCACACAAATCTTACACAAATCACACACAAAGCTGACACAAACACACACAAATCACACACAAATCTCACACAAACCGTACACAAATCACACAAAAAGCTCACACAAACACACACAAATCACACACAAGTCTCACACAAATCTTACAGAAATCACACACAAAGCTCACACAAACACACACAAATCACACACAAATCTTACACAAATCGTACACAAATCACACACAAATCACACACAAATCACACACAAATCTCACACAAACCGTACACAAATCACACACAAATCACACACAAATCTTACACAAACCGTACACAAATCACACACAAATCACACACAAATCACACACAAAGCTCACACAAACACACACAAATCACACACAAATCTCACACAAACCGTACACAAATCACACACAAAGCTCACACAAACACACACAAATCTTACACAAATCACACACAAAGCTCACACAAACACACACAAATCACACACAAATCTCACACAAACCGTACACAAATGACACACAAAGCTCACACAAACACACACAAATCACACACAAGTCTCACACAAATCTTACACAAATCTTACACAAATCACACACAAAGCTCACACAAACACACACAAATCACACACAAATCACACACAAATCTCACACAAACCGTACACAAATCACACACAAAGCTCACACAAACACACACAAATCACACACAAGTCTCACACAAATCTTACACAAATCACACACAAAGCTCACACAAACACACACAAATCACACACAAATCTTACACAAATCACACACAAAGCTCACACAAACGCACACAAATCACACACGAAGCTCACACAAACACACACAAATCACACACAAATCACACACAAATCACACACAAATCTTACACAAATCACACACAAAGCTCACACAAACACACACAAATCACACACAAAGCTCACACAAATCTTACACAAATCACACACGAAGCTCACACAAACACACACAAATCACACACAAATCACACACAAATCACACACAAACCGTACACAAATCACACACAAAGCTCACACAAACACACACAAATCTTACACAAATCACACACAAATCTTACACAAATCACACACAAAGCTCACACAAACACACACAAATCACACACAAAGCTCACACAAATCTTACACAAATCACACACAAAGCTCACACAAACACACACAAATCACACACAAAGCTCACACAAATCTTACACAAATCACACACGAAGCTCACACAAACACACACAAATCACACACAAATCACACACAAATCACACACAAACCGTACACAAATCACACACAAAGCTCACACAAATCACACACAAAGCTCACACAAACACACACAAATCACACACAAAGCTCACACAAATCTTACACAAATCACACACAAAGCTCACACAAATCACACACGAAGCTCACACAAACACACACAAATCACACACAAATCACACACAAATCACGCCCAAAGCTCACACAAATCACATACGAATCACACAGCTCACACACAAATCTCATATAAATCTCACACAAATCACACACAAATCACATATGAATCACACGTGATGGCGAAGATAATGATGAATATGTCTGCGCAACTTGCAGATTATTGTCTTGATGATGACGAAGGCGACTGCGCAACTCGCTGGTGATTGTCGCCCTTGACGTACACACCCCACGCAGTACAAGGTCTGGTCTACTGACGCATATAAACCATGCACATTACGCGATTCTGCCATGCGGATCACCCGGCCACTGTGCGACTGTTCTTCTATCTAAAACAGCCCCCATCCCCACACCCTCAAACCCCCACCCCCTCCCCGTGATTGGCATGACCTGGCCATTGTCGCTTTAGCCAGTAGCAACATATCTATATATGCTGACGATTTGGTTAACTACATACTGATTGAATGCTAAGGCTTTTAGCGCATAGACGCGATCTTCATTCAGGAACAATAAATCTACATACCGACCGTATCTATGGATCTATCTACACCTCGCCAACCCCTTAGCCACCCTCCCCAACGCTTTAAAATGAGATGACACACAAAGTTTAGGATTTTGTGGGAAATCTGGAAGTACTAAGCAAGGAAAACGTAAAAAATTATAAGTGTTGTTCTGAATACTTTCATACCCAGGTGGGCGTTTGCCCCTGGTGAACCGAGATCGATAATCTAGCCTTTAAGATAAACAACGCAACACGTTAATACTGATTGAACTTGCACATACTATATTAACAATTATAATCCTAACCTATGTTCCTAAATGATGAATGCCCGACGACTGATAACTGGATTGCCAAACGCAGCCGCCTGGCCTACTAAGAATTATTATTAAACCATTTCTTGCTATTGGTAATCACCTACCACAATATCCTAACCAGTACCTAGATGAGTAATCAACCAACCGACCGACAAACGAAGACCAACCCCCTTCCATTCATTTCGTGTCACTTAAATATATTATTCTGACGTCACATCGCCTGTCATGTCATGTAAGATCATGCGTGTATTGGCATACGAATACTCAAATTAATACGAGTCTTAATTAAGCAATTAGTTACGAAATAAGCTGATCATTAATTAATACAGGAACGTACATCTAGATTCACGGTAATGTACATTTTGATAAACGTTATAATACAGTTATATAAACAATTAATTTACAGGTAAGCCATTAGTGTTTGAGTTCATTCACAAAGTCCAGTTAACGTGTTGATTAGTTGGCCTCTAATTAATGTTCGTTATGTCTGCGGTCTGAGTTACGTCTTGTTCAAACTATATGTGGATTCAAGTGTTGATTGATATTCGTTGGGCGCGTGTTCTTGTCCAAACTGTATGCGGATTTGAGCGTTGATTGCTATTCGATGGGCGTCTGTCGATTTTTTGGCGTGTAATCCTATCCTGTCCGTTCATGTGCGTGATGGCTATTATCGTTGGTATGGGTGTGATCCTTGTTCTGCCGGCCCGTGTCTCTGTCCGCGTGTATGTTGGTTCGTCCGTCTGCGCGTGAGGGCTGGACGTCTTGTACCATGTTATGCCCTGTTTCCCCTAGGATAAAACAGAACAGCTGCAGTAAAACTGTAGAATACTATCAATTATGATTATTATAATTACGCATTTGACCATTATCAGAACGCTTTTGATTGACAGCATAGTATCTGCATTTTGAGCCATTTGAACAGAATATGTGAAATCAAGATTAGAAATTTCTTTTCTTTTTTTCCTTTTGCGCGCGCTCTTTCTACGATATCTCTCGTTCTAAGGAATAATTACATTTAAAATAAGGGCTGGGCTGAAACTAATTTAAATTCTATACATACACGAATACCTCGAAATTAATCTGGCAAATGACTCAAGAATTACTGTTTAGATTTCCAGTCGGGAGTGAGATAATTCAGACATATATTTACATTTAAACATTTATTACGATTTGAATATCTTAACCTTTTATTAAACGCGCGAAAATTTATCTCAACGGCGCAAATTTTTATATTAATATCCGAAATACATTCATATTCGCATCCCCGTAATTTATTACTAGATATTATGTACAAGACAAAAAGAAACGTTTTACTTAGCCAGTTCTCTTCCATTAAAAATCTGTTTACAATATTTACACAATTAATGCTATATTGTTCACGTACCTTTAATCAGGAATAAAATATGTATATTATACCCATACTATCCGAAATCTACATGGCGTGTTCAGTTTAAGCCTGAAAAATTAAAATAGACATATATATATATATGTGGTAAAATGGTAAAATTATTATTTATCCTAATTAGCACTACTATTTGAGTTTAACATTATGGCAGTTAATTACTTATAAAGTGACCGTCGATTGTTTTGACGGGAATGATCGTGGTCTGGTTTCCTGAAGTTTTGCAGCTGGACTCTTGCCTTCTTCAACTGTTCATTTTCATTTCGGAAGATTTCCATTGTTTTCGCGTACCTAGTGTTGATATAGCGCAACGCTTCCATGTCACTTTCGTGAGTTTGAACTGCTGAACGTAAGCTTCTGTTTTCATTTTGTAGATTAATCATCTCATCATAATCTGCTACACTGGTGTAATCATCATAGGTATCTTCGACGTAATTCATTGATGCTTCTGCTTCTAATGTCTCGACTGTGTCACTTAAACGACGATTCTCTGTCTCAAGATCTTTACTGCGTTGCTTTTCATCTTTAAGTTGCTTTTTGATCGCAAACAGTTCGTCTTTGATGACACTTTCAACGTCTAAACAGGTTACAATGGATGATGCATCAAGTGCTGAAAAAGACATTTCTGAATGGGCTTCATTTTGCGGTTCATCTGCTACATAATCAGGTCCGGCCATCGATGTGGCGCTGAAATCTGCAAATAAATGTGGCTCAAATTGTGATGATTGACATTTTAAAGTTGGGGTATCTGTCGTTGTTGATTGCTCAGATCTGTTGTTGCATACATTGCGGGTCTCTCGCATTTCAGGTTGCTGGATCTACAATTATGGCGTGGTTTTAATTCTGATTGGCCAGATTGGTTCGTAGTATTCAATCGTGGGTTGTAATTTCTGCTATTGTGTTGTTTATATTGTTTATGCTTGTTGAATACAATTGTGCTACGATGATGGCGGAAACGACACATTCTAGTAAAATGGCCAGAGTGACCACATGCCCAACACTGAACGCGCCTTGCTGGGCAGGTTCGTTGATGACCAGAAAGGCAATGCATTCCACATCGATAACATGGTGGCCGACTTTGCCATTGATACATTACGGGGTTAAAAATCAAAATCTCGTTGAAAACGGCGACAGTTTCCCGCCATTTTAATTGAGTATTACATCAGAACTATTAATTTGAAATTTAGCCAATCTATCAATTATTCATTAAACACATAATCTTAATTTAATAAACCAGTCTCGCAAATTATCACACTGAGATTAAAGCTATTCTGTCAATAATCAGTTAAGAAATGTATGAATTATTTAGCATATCACGTCAAATTAGGCTAAAATTAATCAAATCAGTCAATGATTCAATACACAACTCATCATTTATTAACGAACACAATAAAATCGAAATAAGAAATGAAATGTGATACCTTTATAATACTCACCTGTTTCCTTGTCGGTCCTCGGTGGTAGTTATGTTTTCCATGGGGGTTAAATCACTCGCTTGGCTAGAGAGGTTTTAGGAAAATATTGCACTGTTTCCATGACCGTAGTTACGCTGATGAATATCATGACTCTGCTGAAAAATCCAGAGGAGATGACCTTGGAGAGTATCCATATTCAGTGCTTGGAGAAATTCACTGCCATGATGTAAGATCTAAAACCTCCAATCCTCTAGTGTGAATGAGGCCCGTCAACAGCTATTGCTTCAAGGAATTCGTACCCTTGGCCTTATTCCACCCAGTCAACAAGCACTGATCCAGCATATTTTGTTGGATCTTTAGTAAACGGCCATTATCTGGATACGGGCTCAGATTATGGTTGAATTAAGAGTGAGAAGAGTAAAATGGGGTCCATTTTCTGGGCTGTTTTGCCCGATGCAAGCACAGATTGTGCTTTACTGTTTCATTGTGGTTGCCTGAAGGTATGCAGGGGCAATTGCATATGTTCTAAAGCAAGTCTGTGCTTTTTCTGCATATCATAGTAGTTCGATTCTAAGTGTGTATAGCTTTCATCCATCAGATGCTGCAACATGTTTTGGTCCACCTCCTTGCCAGTAAGATGTTGACACTTTCAGCTTGATTTTATTACTGAAAATACAGTACACATTGTTTTAGGCTGTGAGACGAATGATTGCTGTAAATTGTATTTACGACCAGTCCGGGAGACATAACTGTGAGCGAGCCGCAGCTAGACACCGAGATGTTATTCTTATCTCTACTGCTACTATTGTTTCCATATTGGCCCATGGATATGGTTTACAGGAACACAGCACTGCCCATTGCTGCACGGGCAAGGCTGAGGGGCCCATGGCTGGCATAGTTCCACAAAATGGCAGTGCCGTACTAATTCTCTATCTAATATTTCAGCATATGAGAAGATTATGATGATATTTTGTAAAGATTGTAAACATAAAGCCAGGAGGGGACGTTATTGCATAAGTCTGTTAAGCGTACTGCGAGGTGACCTCAAGAAAACAGGACCCGGTACACTCGGATAAAGAATAGCCTTGAGGAAGCTAAAGAATTTGGCTGAGGACACGACACTGGGTAACAGCGAAGAAGGACTGATTGCAGCTGTAAGATGTTTCTACGACTACAGTCACATAATACACTATAACCATTATGTAACATCATGCTGTCGTCTTTACAATTCCCAAAATGCTGTCGATCAAACTCACTGGCAACGCAAAATTGCCACCATTCAGATTTCTTTTTACGAAAATATATAACAACGCCACCTGCTGTTTTAGGTGGCGAGGAGGAAGACGATTTGATCCTAACTATTTAACACCAGCCTATGGGATATAAGAGCGGGTGGTGGGTTTGGACATGTACATGTGATACATAACTCTACTGTCACTTCTATTGTTACTGCAATTACAGTACAATGAATTGATCCAATCTGTCAAACAGTTATATGACGTAATAATCAATTATGTCAGATGTAAGATGACGTCACAATGAAAATTGGTCATGAATAATGTATCTACGTGTAGGTCCATCATGCACATTTAAAAGTCCGCCAGATGTATGAAGTGTGTGATTGATGGATTTACTATTTAATACATATTATGTTGAATATTTTGTAACTGATTTGACTAGGCGTGTTGCTGCCATATGCTAGTTTTAAATTAGTTTCAAAATATTTAACAGCTTACATGTATAGATAGATTTTGTGAATTCAGGGTTCAAATATATAAATTGATCCCAACACGTGTAAAATGTGTGCGAAATTTAGTTAGAAATGGTCCCGTAACTGGAAATGGCTCCTTGTATTCTGTCCCGAGGAATGTTCAATGATGCACCGGGAAGGCCGACGGCCCATGGTTGGCAGTATAGGTTCGCAAGTGTCAGTGCTGAAGCAACACTCTATATAATATTTCAGCATATTATTGGAATGTAATGCTGGTTTTACTTGCTTTTCAGTGATCACGTGTGTTCTTACACATGCGTAGTGTCGTACACTCTTAGGCAGCGATACACAGTTAGCTGTGGATTTTGGCGATGCGTCAAATACAGGTAACTTAAGTTCAATGTTTGAACGAAGTAATGAATGGACTCAACGGATGCAAAAATAACGAGACAATTGATGGATGACTAAGGGAGCATTTGAATGATGATTCGACAAGCAAGTGACTGAGTGAATGAACGCATGCATGAGAAACCGGCCAGGACACATGTCACATGATGAAATAGATTGCATGGACGAACAATTGACAAACCGAAATAACGAACGAATGAACGAACGAACGAACGAATGAATGTATGAATGAATGAATGAATCAATCAATCAATCAATCAATGAATGCATGAATGAATGAACGATCATGAATTATTAAATACATGAACATAAAATGAATTAGCAATGCGATGAATGAATAAACGAATGAGTATGTGAATGAAGGAACCAATGAACCAAATGATTTAATGCATTAATGACCGAAGGAACAAATGAATTAACGAACGGTTGACTGACTGAATGGATGAATGAATGGATGGATGGATGGATGGATGGATGAATGGATGGATGAATGGATGAATGAATGAATGAATGAATGATCGCAGGAATGCATTGATGCATGGATAACATAACGCAGACTTGAAAAAAGGAACTGATGAAATAATGGACGAACGAATGAATGCACACATGACTGAACGAACACTGACAAAATTAATGAAGGAACTGCGAAACAAATTAATAAACTAATCATCATCATCATCATCATCATCATCATCATTATTACCACCACCACCACCACCACCACCACCACCATCGGCATCAGCATCATTGTAAAAACATAAGCTAAAAATTTATTATTGCCATAGTTATTCATTGGGTAAATGATGATTGTAAATTCTGTCATTTATGTGGTCGGGTAACGGGAAGGTCTAGCCAACCCGGAGCCAGTGAATGTCGCCTGTATATACTATATGTACAAATAGTTATATTATTTAGCATATTAGTTTACATTTTTCTTCTGCCACATAATTATTCAGATGGGAGAGGGCGGAAATAAGTTTTAGAACTTGTGGTCAATCACTTTGTACACATGGGTCAATAAAATATGTTTAAAACCCCCAAAAAACTATGCTTACCCAGACGGATAGCAATACGAACGCGCAATCGGGAGAAAGCTAAAGGGGCGGTTTACTTCATCTACGCATGCGCCGCGCCACTGGAAGCAACCTCATAGTAGACATGTTTTCTCTAACGCTGGACAGATACTTTAGAAAGGATAATCAGGAAATTTAATCTCAACCACAACCTATTTTCCTAGAAAGAACGAACTTGGCCACTCCATTGCTCAGCTAGCCTCTCTCGCCTGGACGCTGCTGGAGCTCACACTCTCACGCCGTTGACCCCTGATTGGCTGAGGGCGCTTCTAAGTCACTCGCCATTCGTCGAAAGATATTGGGATGTAGAGCCAGACATTATCAAAGAAGCTAATTCTGCCTGAAACGTCCCACAAGAGATTTGCGCTGACAATTCGCCAATGACTCTCGCCGATGGCCCTCTGCTCTGCTCCACTGTGGCACCACAAGCAAGACAGCACTACGGAACTTTCCACCGACTGCTCGCTGCAATCGACATCTACCCAGCCATCAGCCACTCGATCTTCTTCTGGGTGGCCACTCTTTAGCGGCCAAATCAACATCCTAAATTGTTCTGCATTCTCCTCTGTGAACTCTCCGCTTCTCCATGTGCTACTTAAACTCTTGTGCACGGAACTTCGCATTTCCACTCGCTGCGGGAAAAACAGAAATGGGATGGCCTTCACGGAGGAACCTGCATACGTCCGCCCTTCTGCAAAATCTTGTGACCGCTTCTGACCCTCTTGTGCCATTTACACCAAAGAAGAACGGACTTTAAGCTTGGTACTCGTATCCAACCAAGTTCCACCTCGAGCTACCCTTATCTTCCCTTCGCATCTCCGTCCGAAGAACTGTCGACAGAACATCCCATGGAACTACACTTTTACTGCTCAAACTAGAAAGGGCAGGTGACTGCATTCGAAACTTGTTCAGTGTTACCTCATTCTCCTTAAATCCTGTAAACTTCTTCTACTCCCATTCTGCTGAACTATATGCACTATTCCTGCCCATCTTCCAGGTATTGTGATCTCTGGCCGCTAAGCACTAATTCACCATGTGACATTACACCTTGGAAATATATCTACCAAGGCTGGTTCAAAGCCAGCGACATCCGCAATAGCAAAACTTGGACGCTGTGTTTGCGAAAGACTGTGACAAACTTTTTCCTCTTGTGAATAGTATTTATGCTTTAAGCAGATGTTAGCGGACTTAGGAAACCAATACGAATGAGTCGGAATGACTTTCACGACCGATGAACACCTTATAGACGAAAAAGACGATAGCGACGAACCGACCACTGGGATAATTCTCAAAGTCGCTCCCCCGAGCCTAGTCCCTTCTCCTTTCTTTTCCCAACCCTGTTAAGTTAGCGCCCGAGAGACAGCTACATACCGCTTGGACAAGCCCTCCCGTCCTCAGCCCGAGTGAAGATCAGAGTAAGACTGATCACTCCTCTCATCGCCTTGCTCACACTCCTTTGACTGACTGAAAATATCATGCACGAGGCTCCTAAAACTAGATCAGAATCCCTCTCTCTCTCTCTCTCTCTCTCTCTCTCTCTC
This sequence comes from Chaetoderma sp. LZ-2023a, assembly GCA_034401795.1. Lineage (NCBI taxonomy): Eukaryota > Metazoa > Mollusca > Caudofoveata > Chaetodermatida > Chaetodermatidae > Chaetoderma > Chaetoderma sp. LZ-2023a. Next base: position 121,034,730 of record CM067371.1, read on the forward strand.
TCTCTCTCTCTCTCTCTCTCTCTCTCTCTCCTCTCTCCACCATTCCCAATCATCTGGCACACTACTTCCCTGAGAGAGAATCGTCTAACCTAAATGTAAGTTGTAAGATCGAAAACAACCTGCGGTAATAAAGCCACATGTGGAACTTTCTGCCCTTGATGCGCATGTCATGCACGCCATATATCGCAACACTGCACTCGAAAACACCTTCCCTTTACCGCGGATAACACGACCACTTTATAGAAGAAAGGACCCAGTGACCAGAAAGGATTACATCAAACTGCCAGTGACAACAAACAGCTCCACCTCTGCAGTGGCGCCAGCATCCTCCTTGAGCACCCGCGCCTATTCCTGCGCTGACGATCTGGCCGACATGTGATGATCCGCGGCCGCCTGACTACATTTATGTGCTTGTCTAGTTGTCAGCTTCAACCAGAACAAAAGGGTTGAGTTTCATGTGATAATAATTCGGTTTTCGAAAATGTGGTTGTTAATCTTTTTCCTGTTGCGTTTAGTGTTGAACTTGAATGTCTGACCTAGTTTTGTATCGTCGATAAACATGTGCAGCTTAAAGATTCAGATAGCGCATTTATATACAGTAGGACAAATGTGTGCCAAAAACACTTCCTTTTGGAACGCCACTTATGACGGCTGCCGGATGCTGTTTCAGTTGTCTTTACTCACTGTTCTCCTTCGATTGGAAATGGTTTAACTCAGTTGATTGGTTGCTCTCCTAAACCATACCTTTTGTGTGGGAATGTGTGTTGAAAAAGTATATTGCGTCTGTTGGTTTATTTTCATGTAGGTCGGATGTTATGATTTCCATATACATGAGTAAATTAGTTTTGCCTGCTCTGTTATATCTTATGCCTTGCTGGGGGCAGCTGGTGAATAGGTTGTTAGTTTCCATATGGTTCATTACTTCCTCACGTAAGAGTGTTTCTGAACGCCTGCAAAGCAAGCAGACGAGACTACTGGGCAGACATTAGTCATGTCAGGTATTACACACCTCTCTAAATATGAATTAAATAGGATGCTAATGGTTCCATTGATCTCGTCCGCTAGCTCAATCAGAATTCCTATAGCTAAACCGTCTGGTCCATGAAGTTTGTTTGGGATTACCTTTTAGCTGAGCTTCAATAGCCTCTGGCTCTCTAGAAATGGCTGGTAAAAATGTATTTGTGAAATTGTGGTTATTATCTGGCACTGTATTTAGGTTGTCATTTATACATACATTACCGTTGGCATATTTAAAGGAAAGGATCAGGGAACTAACATATGCTCTTCAATGACAGATTTATGTAATAAACAACCTATAGCCGCAAGTGAAAAACAGAAATAAATCAAAATAATTAGAAAAAGCAGCTAAATACCATTTGTGCCATTCTTGCGGGAACCAATTAGTGACACAGCTGGACCTATGCGCTATGCCGAGCGAATAAATAATACCCGCCACTGCCGGTTATATAAGCTTAGCTATGTTCGCGGTAAGCTGATTAGCCACTACGTCCTACAGGTCAAATACTGTCTAGTTTTTAAACAATTTGACTGAAAGCAGTTGTTTCCAGAGACAGGGTCTACATTCAGTACCACAAATTTCAAAATATTCAGTATGCATCATATTGCGACCTTAGAAACCAGCAGTTTATTTTGAAATTATTTTGACCGGAATTTGTTGCTTCAACCAGAAAAAAGTACTTTAAAGTATGACGTTTTCAAAAAGATCAATAGTGAATTAGCAGTAGTGAGTTAATCGCTCTACATCGGTGCCTATAGAGAATACTACATACCACTTACAAAACTATATTCAGGTGGGCTTTCGTTATATTCAGGTAGGGCTATGCGGTATACCTGCACGCACAGTTGAATCACGGCGGAGTGAGAAACACCAGCTTGGTAACTAATTGGCTCCAAGTTAAGGGCTTCTAGATTTAGTAAATGCTTTTTCTCAAATAATCCCGATTCATTTCCATTTTTACCGATGCTAGTTAATCTAATATTGTATGAAATTGCCAATAAACATCATTCGTTATTTCCCCTTTCCCTTCCTTTAACCCTTTCATCAATGATTTCCCTATTTCTCATTTTCAATGAGCCATACAGCAAAACTGGTGAATATTTTTTAATGAATTTGACTCGAAGCCGTTGCTGGCTAAGGCAGCAATGAGTCAAATTAATTTCTAAATATTCAACAAAATACATTTTACATTCTTAAGGATTGACTTTTTCAGGGATTTGTCAATGAAAGGGTTAAGAGTGATTTAGCTTTTGAGAGGCCTTCATGAAACAGAGGATATATATACATACCGCTTACAAGCATGTTGCTTGTTTCCAACGTTTGATTATGTGGTTAGTGTATTAAGTTGTATTTAATATCGATTCTGCTGTTCTGGACAGTCACCCTGGTTATGCCTATCGTGGAATCCTTCGCAGGCTGCACATTTTGTATTCTGTGCTCATGTTATGTTGTGAAATTGAACACGTTTTACAGATGTTGTGTAGGCAAAACATTGCTCCATGCAGGCCTCTGTAGACATAACATGGTTTCATACATCCTTTGTGTAGACATAATATACGGGTCTTGTGCAGACATAACATGGTTCCATGAGGTGCCCCTGTAGACAAGCATGGCTTCATGCAGGTCCTCTGAAGACATAACATGGTTTTATGCGGGTCATCAGTAGACATAACATGGCTTCGTGCAAATCTTGTGTATACATAACATGGTTTCATGCTGGTCTTATGTAAACATAACATGTTTTTATGCGGGTCTTCAGTAGACATAGCATGGTTTCATGCAAGTATTGTCTACACATAATATGGTCTCATGCAGGTCGTCTGTAGACATAGTATGTGTTCATGCAGGTCTTCTGTAGATATAACGTGGCTTCATGCATGTCTTGTGTAGACTAACATGGTTTCACGTGCGTCCTCTGTAGACATAAACTGTTTTCATGCATGTCCTCTGTAGACATAACATGGTTTCATGCACGTCTTGTGTAGACATAACATGGTTTCATTCAGGTCCTCTGTAGACATAACATGTTTTTATGCAGGTCCTATGTAGACTTCAAATGGTTCCATGCGTGTCTTATGTAGACATAACATGCTTTCATGCAAGTCTTGTGTAGACATAATATGGTTTCATAAGGTCCTCTGTAGACATAACATGCTTCCATACCGGTCCTCTGTAGACATAACATGCTTCCATGCCGGTCCTCTGTAGACATAACATGCTTCCATGCCGGTCATCTGTAGACATAACATGCTTCCATGCCGGTCCTCGGTAGACATAACATGGTTCTATGAAGGTCCTTTGTAGACATAAAATGGTTTCATGCAAGTCTTATGTAGACATAGCATCGTTTCATGCAAGTCTTGTATAGACATAACATCGTTTCATGCAAGTCTTGTATAGACATAACACGATTCCATGCACGTCCTCTCTAGCCATAACATGGTTCCATGCGGGTCTTGTGTAGACGAAACATGGTTTCATGCAGGTCCTCTGTAGACATAACATGGCTTCATGCAAGTCTTGTGTAGATGTAACATGGCTCCATACAAGTCTTGTGTGGACATAACAGGTGTTCATCCAAGGCCTTTGTAGGAATAACGTGATTTCATGCAGGTTCTCTGTAGACATAACATGGTACCATGCGGGTCTTGTGTAGTCATAACATGGTTTCATGCGCGTCCTTTGTAGACATATCATGGCTTCATGCATGTCTTGTGTAGACATAACATGGTTTCATGCGAGTCATTTGTAAACATAACATGGTTTCATCCAAGTCTTGTGTAGGCATAACATGGTTCCATGCGGGTCCTCTGTTGGCATAACATGGTGTCATGCGTGTCCTCTGCAGACATAACATGGTTCCATGCTGATCCTCCGTAGATATAACATTGTTTCATGCGTGTCCTCTGTAGACGTAGCATATTTTCATGCGGGCCCTCTGTAGGCATAACATGCTTTCATGCGAGTCTAGTGTAGACATATCATAGTTCCATGCAAGTCTTATTTAGACATAACACGGTGTCATGCAAGTCCTGTATAAACATAACATGGTTTCATGCAGACCCTCTGTAGAATAACTGTTTTCATGCAGGTCCTCTGTAGACATAACATATTTTCATTCGGGTCTTGTGTAGACATAACATGGTTTCATGTGGGTCCTCTGTAGACATAACATGGTGTCATGGGGTCTTGTGTAGATATAACATGGTTCCATGCAGGCCCTCTGTAGACATAGCATGGTTCCATGCGGGCCCTGTGTAGGCATAACATGGTTTCACACCGGTCTTATGTAGATGGAACATGGTTTCATACAAGTCTTGTATAGACATAATATGGTTTCATGCAAGTCTTGTGTAAAATAACATGGTTTAACATGGTGTACATAACATGGTTTCATGCAGGCCCTCTGTTGACGCAACATGGTTTGATATGGGTGTTGTGTAGACATGACATGGTTTCATATGTGTCTTGTGTAGCCATCACATCGTTCCATGAAGGTCCGCTGTAGGCATAAGACGGTTCCAATGTAGAGCTTGTGTAGACTTAGCTTGCTTCCATGCGGAGCTTGTGTTGACAAAAAACGGTTTCATGCGGGTCCTCTGTAGGCTTAACATGTTTTCATACAGGTATTATGGCGACATAACACATGGTACTGGATTCTCAATTATTATTCACAAATTTAAACATTCTGACATATGTCAGTTTATCGAATAGCAAAGGTACCTTTGTACATTTTCAGACAAACGACGGCTTACAAACAAGGTACGTGCTACAGGTGTTGCCATGGCTGGTCTAGCTCAGATAACAAGCACTGTAATGCAGGTATGTGTGAGCTACTACTACTACTACTACTACTACTACTACTACTACTACTACTACTACTACTACTACTACTACTACTACTACTACTACTACTACTACTACTACTACTACTGCCACTGCTACTACTACTACTACTACTACTACTACTACTACTACTACTACTACCACTACTACTACTACTACTACTACTACTACTACTACTACTACTCATTTTCGTCGTCATCGTCGTCAATACTACCGCCACCGCCAGCACCGCCACCACCATCCTCGTCATAATCAGTAACAGAAGTAGCAGACACGATGACGACGACGACGACGACGACGACGACGACGAGAGACGGCGACGAGGACGACCACGACAGCAGCGGCAACAGCAGCAGCACACGCATTATCATCATTTCTTCCATTATCTTCAACAGTCATCTGGTTGTATTGCTTTGAAGAGGTAGATAGCGCCTACATTTATTGTTATCTAATCGTCTCTGGTAACGCGTCAATGACAGTCTACACTATCTAATCAGGGTATCAGGAAAGATGGCTGCAGATGCCTTTGCGAAGACATAAGCAAAAGAAAGCAACACTTCTATACCACGAATGCGTCAAAAAGAGGTTAGGAAAGAGCAAAAGGAAAGAACAGACATCAACACTCACGATGCAATGAAAGTTGACATTAGTTTAGCAGAACTGAAGAAGTCTATCCGCCAATTGAAGAAGAAGAAATCTCCCGGGCCAGATGGCATTACGAATGAAATGATCCAACACCTTGGTAATGCATCTCTCCGCAAGTTGCTAGATATCTTTAATCTCAGTTGGACCAATGGAGAGGTTCCTCAGTGCTGGAAGGAAGTCAGAATGACTCCTATTCTGAAAAAGGGAAGAACAAGACGAAAGTGCTGAGCTACCGTCCTATCAGTCTTACAAGCTGCATATGCAAGACCATGGAGCGCATCGTCAACCAGCGGTTGCAGTGGTACCTGGAGTCGGAGAACACTATAGTTTCAGAGCAGGCTGGCTTCAGAAGATACAGGAGCACAGAAGATCAAACAACACATCTTGCACAGGTCATAGAGGACACTTTTCAAGCCAAGAAGGTGATGCTAGCTGCCTTTATTGATCTGCGGAAGGCATTTGACAAGGTGTGGAAGGATGGCCTCCTCGTGAAGCTCCGGCGCACAGGCATCGGTGGCAACATGTTCCGATGGACCAAGTCATACCTACACAATCGCAGAGCTAGGGTGCTGGTGGATGGACAATCTGGACAGAATGTATTGCTGAGACAAGGGGTACCACAAGGCGAGTATTATCACCAACTCTGTTCATACTCTTCATTAATGATATTGTAGCAGAGCTGCCCAATGGGATCCAAGCAGGCCTCTATGCAGATGACCTCGTACTCTGGTGCACCGAGGAGTACACAACGACTGCCACGTACAGAATGCGGCTCGCCTTGGACAGAATTACAGCTTGGGCAAATCGCTGGTGTATTACCATCAACAAAGAAAAATCATCAGCCACGCTATTCTCACTGTCCACCAAAACCAAGGTTGGCAATCTGACACTGGGCGGTACTCCACTCGAGTACGAGGACCAGCAGACATACCTGGGAGTCACCTATGACAGAAGATTAACATGGAAGGAGCACATCCAGAACGCAGAGGCAAAGGCCAGAAGAAAGCTAAACATCATGAGGAAGCTGGCAGAAACAAAGTGGGGTGCCAATGAAAGGGTTCTCAAGACCATCTACCTAGGTGTCGTACGACCACACCTTGAGTATGGATCCAGCTCATGGATAACAGCAGCTAAATCTCATCAACAGAGCCTCGACAGAGTACAAAACCAGGCACTGCGCATCATCACTGGTGGAATGAGATCAACACCAATAGAAAAAATGGAGCAGACAGCAGGCATCCCCCCACTTAGTAAAGGAAGGGAATACAAAGCACTGATCCAAGCTGCAAAGTTCAAATCGTTCAACAACCACCCGATGAAGATCAGGCAAGCACAGCTCTCATCAGGAAGACTTAAAAGATCAAGTTTTGTGAAAGAGACAAAAGCACTTCAAAGGAAACACCAAGAAATGTTGCCAGCACAAATAGAAGACCCAAACCACACCCTTGATCCTCCACCCTGGGAAAACAAACTAGAGAGCATAGCTATTCGCACCACAGTACCTTATCTCACAACCAAAGATGACCACAGTGATGTGAGCAAGAAGGCCCTGACCCTAGCCATGCTGGAAGAAATGTACCCTCAGGAGACATGGATAAGGATCTACACAGATGGATCAGCCAAAGATGCAATTAGGAGCGGAGGTGCCGGACTGCACATAAAGTATCCAAACGGACAACATGAGTCAGCTGCAATACCGACAGGCAAACACTGCACAAACTATAGAGCTGAAGTCGAGGCACTGGTCCATGCAGCTAATACCATCAGCAGAACAGCAGACCCTATTGCACAGATTGTCTTTTTATCTGATTCCCGCTCCGTCCTTGAGGCTATCACCAAAGGTAAGCTGCCACAACTTGAAGAAGAACTACAAACCATCAAATGCTTTCGGATAGCATTGCAGTGGATCCCCTCACACTGGATTCCAACGAAATGAGGAAGCAGACAAGATGGCAAAGGTGGGTGCAGAAGAGAAGCAGACAGAAAACATGGTTACGCATACAGAGATGAAGACTATCATCAAGTCACTCTATAGAACACCTCAATCAGAAGATGCCTACCATCATCTCTCGAGGCCAGAGCAAGTGACCATTTTTCGTCTCAGAACTGGACATAACAGACTAAACCAACACATGTATAGGCGGTTCCACCTTACGACATCGCCCGCTTGTCCTTGTGGAGAAGCAGAACAGACCACAGAGCACATACTTCAATGTTGCAGTACGTATCAGCTGCTGAGAGAAGAGATCTGGCCTTTGTCAACCTCTTTTCTTGAAAAGCTGTATGGGCCTGTGGAAGAACTGCAGAAAACCACAGATTTCATCTTGAGAACGGCTCTCTAAGTGTGATACCAGCGATCGAAAAGAAGAAGAAGAAGACGAGAAGACCTCTTCTTCTATAAGCGTTTTCCTTCTGGAAGACTATCGATACTCTAAGATATCACTGACATAGCTACATCCGACAACGGGACATTAATGCATGTTCATTAGAGACCCAGAGTTTCTTAGTCGACATAGTAAAGGCGTCAAGGCGTAACAAGAAGCACTTCTTTAAATTTAGTCACGAGTGCCGCCAGCAGGGTAATATCTACTTCGTTGTGCCCATGTAGGGCAGTGGTGGTAACAGATGGACAACGTGTACGCGGGTGCATCCACTAATGTATGTTGTTGATGTAGCATGGTATGCTGGCCACTAGTGTCCGGGAGTGATGGATGTACCGCGAGTAGATCCCATCAAGACACATCATCATCCATCACGACGACACCACTATTTTGCTATGTCTTCATATATGCATTATTCTAGCTACATGTTTGTTGTTTATTTATTATCGCGATACATCTATATATATCCGATATAATTATTTGCATATTTTCAGCTTTGTGTCATGGACAGTCAATGGGGACGTGTTTGAATGGAGGGACATGTACGGCACCCAATCAATGCGCTTGTCGGCCAGGCTTTAACCCACCAACATGTTCAGGTAAGGAAACGTACACATACATGACCAGGCCTTTCAGTCTAACAGACAAAGTCATATATTGCACCTAGCTGACATAAATATAAAATACTACTACTACTACTACTACTACTACTACTACTACTACTACTACTACTACTACTACTACTACTACTACTACTACTACTACTACTACTACTACCACTACTACTACTACTTTATTGAAAAACGGCCTATCATATATACTAAAGAGGAAACAGTCGAATATAGGTAAGATTGAGGCATTTTGAACTAAGGCATTGGATACCATATGACGACGTGGAATTAACATAGATACTGGTTCTCTGGTTAAACGTGATGTCATTCCGTTTAGGCTAAGGTACAACAGAAAAAAATGTTGAAATTGCTAGAATTCTAGAGGATGGATATATGGAATTGCCCCTGCTGCTGCTACTAACTAATTACTACTACTACTACTACTACTACTACTACTACTACTACTACTACTACTACTACTACTACTACTACTACTACTACTACTACTACTACTACTACTACTACTACTACTACCACTACCACTAATACTACTACTACTACTACTACTACTACTACTACTACTACTACTACTACTACTACTACTACTACTACTACTACGTGAAAATGATATCCGTGTTACACGTGGTTTGCCGCATGCCAGACGCATTCAGTGTGGTTTAATTTTCCGTCGAGAGCTGCTTGACGTCCACGTGACGCCCGCACTCTATCTGTTCGCATATTCGGTGGGTGCTAAATACCATAGACTTCTGCAGACTAATTAATATTCATTAGATGAGATCGCTCTTGCTTGGTTGTGAATATCAATGCGCCATCATTTTCTACGCTCTTACTACATAAACTACTATAACCTGCCTAAAGTTCGGTTACACACTCCGATTATCCCGATTACCCCGATTAGACATACTCATCGCCGAAAGTATAATTACGCAGTACAAAATATACTCGATTACTCCTCTGTCAAGCCACTCTAAAATGGATCTCGTATCGAATGAGATCTCGCGAAATACGAATGCCTTCAAGCAAGAGTACAAGTGTACGCATGCGTAGATAGGCAAAGCAACCACGTGATACGTCCGATCGGTGTACCCCGATAAGGAAACCGAATTCAATTTTGCAATCTTATCAAATTGGATAAATGGGACCAGACGCATGCGTACTCGCGCAACTATCGGACCTTTTACTCTCGTTATTGTCAGCGATTTGTACTCAATCGTTTTCACGCAGCTTTACCAAAATAACCACAAAGCGCAGCTGTAATTAGATAACGAACTATTTGTAGTTGATGCTAAAATGGAACATCATAGATCTAGATTTTACTATACATATTTTGGAAAGTATAGTTATTAGTAAAATTACCTATTCCGTGACAGCATACGCACTACCTATACTGCTATAGTTTGGTTATAACCAGGGTGGGCATGGCATGTAGTCGGCAATACTGAACATTTGTCCCAGCATCTCACCATGTATTGCTCAATACGTGAAAACCCATAACACTAAACTAACACCGCCAATACACACATGGGCTATATAGTCTATTAGAAAGTGGTCCAACAAAGTAGGTTTTGCACTCTATTCTGGTAAAGTGCGTGTAGTCACACCAAAGTTGTTTTATATATATGAAGAGCGGCTTCCAAACAGGCTGTGCATGTTTCTAGTCGGCATCAGAGATGGCCTCACCATAAAGTTTATATAGAATCCTCTTTATGAGATAGCGAAAGCTCTAATCGAATCTGTCAGTTGTTCATATAATCGTAGGGGTAGACGCCTTTGCGAAACAGGAGCTCGTATTGAGTGGGCTTTCACTATTTTGTGAGTGGGAATTTTGTACTAATGGCTACCAGTTTATCAAGCGATGCAGATAGAAACTGGAATGTGCCAATACATCTAAGACTGCGTAAACTGAATGAAATATACTTTGGAATACAATAGATCGACCCCCCCCCCCCCTCCACCCACCCCCCTCTGTGACATGGTTTGCAAAATGAATTGAGCATCATATCCACATAAATTATGAAATGTAACTGAAATGGTGATGTTTATGCATAGCTTAAGATTGCCAACATTATGAGCTGCTCCTCGATAGCGACAGGTGATGTGACAATAATCTCTAACACAGTAAGTTAGAGGTCTCTCGCATACATGACAGCTGACCGCAGTCTTGTGAGTACGCCAATTATTGCTAGTCATTTCCATCGCCCTGTGGTGAAACCTGTTATTTTAGTGTCTTCTATCGCACGCTGATTCAAGAAATGCTTTGCTGCATCTTCTCGATACACAACTGATGTTTCACGGAAACCATGACATCGAACAACTAAATAAGAAAATCCACAAATCCCATGATGTTGTGTTTTTTTAGTGTTACTATGGGCTGAATTCAACTCTGGCCCCACGGCTTTGATAGCTAGAGCTTGAAAGTTAGCATATATAGCACATGGTACCTTGAGTTGCTTGTGGTAGTTGATGAATTGCAACATCTTATTATCCGACATCCTTATTGGCATTGGTCCATTACTCATTACGCTGCAATTTCGCTTAGGTTGTGTTTGTAGGTCCTTTCGGGAATAGCAGTGGAGACATCACTCGTAGAAGTGCATCTTCCCATTGTATCTACTCTCATGGAGCAATGAATTCATGTTTTTTTTATCCACGTGTAGTGCTACTTGTCACCCCGCCCTTCTCGATAAGCAGCACATTCGTCTTTGGAATGTCGGGATCAGCCTCGCTCAGCTGAAGTGGGTAAATCCCCTTGTTATATCCAAATACGTTAATAGCCAGCCCATTCTGCCGCCCAACACGCTTCAGCTAAGTAAGGGATGTAGGAGAATCTACAGTGTTGAGATCAGGCTGTCCCAGTGCTCGGCATGCTTCTATAGTTGACTGGTGTTGACATCTTCTAGACATCTCGCTGATAAGAGAGACCAACGCAGGCACTGGCCATCCCCGTTCTTCTGCCTGACCACAGCGCACTCTCCTCTTACCGAAGGAGGGAGCTCGATATAGGAATCACCCTGTAGTGGTTGGTATCTGGTACTGTTTATATATAGTGCATCAACCTCGTCTACAACTCCGCCACATCCCTCACGAGTGTAGTACTCGAGGTCTTGCAGCACCTTGGCTTTGGTATCCTTCACAGCCAGGCCAATGTCGCCGGTGCGAGGAGGACATGCTATTTAGACCAATGCAAAGGATTGGTGGTAACCTAAGTTCCACCATTCTACGTGTATAGGGTTACAATGAGAGAGAGAGCGAGAGCGAGAGCGAGAGCGAGAGAGAGAGAGAGAGAGAGAGAGAGAGAGAGGGGGGGTGAGAGAGAGAGGGAGGGAGGGAGGGAGAGGGAGGGAGGGACGGAGATAGGGTGAGGGAGGGGGAGAGAGAGGGGAAGAGAGAGGGAGAGAGAGAGAGGGGGGAGAGAGAGAGATAGAGAGAGAGAGAGGGCGATGGAGAGAGACAGAGAGAGAGAGGGAGAGAATGAGGGAGAGAGAGAGCGAGAGAGAGAGAGAGAGGGAGAGAGAGAGAGAGAGAGAGAGAGAGAGAGAGAACTTCACCACTTTTAAGTCTAGGAGCTTGGCTGTTAGTTTTCTCGCAGACTTATCTTGACTGTCTGCTAGGAGTTCCGCTGGATCCTTTTCGCTGTGACCCTGAAGCATCCACTCCCATCGATAGATCTGGATGGCATATGGAGCTTTGACAAAATCTGTCACTGCATCATCTTTGAAGTCCCCATCACTCTGCGTGGATGCTGGAATCTCAAGAGTCGCCTTGTCAGGTGTGGACCTCATCCATGGATTGGGCTGTTTGGTGGCATGGGGCTCTCTGCCCAGAGGCACAAGGCCATCTGCATGCACCCTTGCTATAATAAAGTTGGTAATTTCTGAACAGCTTTATTCATGATTCGTATATCATTGTGAATTTGTATCTCTAAATGGAAGTTCAGCCTATGTAATTTGTTTGATCATGTGTCGCTGCTTGTCTGGATGTTCAGACTATGAGTAGTAGTGCTGGAATTAAAATGATAACACCTCCCTCAACTGACCGCCGTTCGGTGATCCGTGGCCATGGAAGGCCGTGGTGAATATAAAACTCCTGTGCGGACACCACTGTCTGGCAGAACCTCCTCAGGATACCAGCCAGTGGCCGGCCTTTCTCTCTCTCTCCTGACCGGTATCCTGAGGAGGTTTTTCTATCTGTGGGACACCTTTCTACCTATCCTACCTATCCTAGCCTACCAGTCCTACCCCACCTATCTCCTGCCACACCCTATTGCTATTTCAGCCGGCTGGTTTGTGTGTGTCTGTCTGTGGTGCTTTGACCCCGCACTGTGGAGTGTCGTGGTGGGTCTTTATCTAACCTGGTCATATTACCCCGGCCCTAGTGTCTTACCTAGTTTCGAAATTTCAGGTAAGTTCTAGCAAGGTCTTTTGAGCGGATTTGTACCCCAGTCTGCAGCCTGGGAATCCTATGCAATTCAATATTTTATTGATTGACCCACCGCAACACTACTAAAATCTCGCCTCTTAGTAATCTTATCTCTGAGCGTGAGTTGTAAAATTGCTGTTACTGCACTTATCAGTCCCTCTAGATCTTGACGTCACTTCGAGATAATGCAGTAACAGCAATGAGAACACATAACTTATCAGCTTTAATTACTAATGCATATATGGCCGAGGTAGTTAATGCGGGAGATCCTTGTTTTGGTTTATTAGCAAACTTAAAATCACAGGTTCAAATCTCAATATTACCATTTGTGGATAACTCGGCCATTTCTGGTCCGATTTTAAAATGGTAAACAGTTTTGAAATTCTCGCTTCATTCCGGTCCTAATTGGTGCCAACAACGCCGAGAATGAAGTGATTTCTCGGTACAATATAAGCATACACTCTCTCACAATACTGACACATGGATCTGATGCATGCGCATGCGTGCTGCGCATTCTTATGGACTTAGCCATACCTCTCTCATAGGGCTTTATACATGCGCACGTACTATCCTATCCAGGGGTCATGCATGCGCACCGCCCATTTAGAGACAGGCACCCACAGGGATATACACCCCCACAGGTGCTGATCGCCAGCACCACACATAATATGGTCTGAACGTGCATTTAGAGACAGGCATCCACAGGGATTTATACCACCTACAGGTACTGATTGCCACACATAATAGGGTCTGAACACCCAGACAGGCATCCACAGGGTTATACACCACCCACGGTACTGATCACCACACATAATAGGGTCTGAGCGCCCAGACAGGCATCCACAGTGATATATACCACTCACAGGTACTGATAGCCACACATAATAGGGTCTGAACGCCCAGACAGGCATCCACAGGGATATACACCACCCACAGGTACTGATCGCCACTCATAATAGGGTCTGAACGCCTATTTAGAGACAGGCATCCACAGGGATATACACCATGAGTACTGTTGCACAGCTTCACGCTATTGCAAAGCAATTCGGCCTTAGAGGCTACTCTAAGGCCAAGAAAGCCGACCTGCTCCAGATGATCGGACAGGTCCGTGCCGAGGAGAGGCAGAAGCAACTCTCCCGAGCAATGCAGACGGGAAGGTTTACAGTGCTTACCAAAGATGATCCTTGGTATCCCCACAAGAAATCACAGTGGATCCGTGAGCGTCGTCAGTTGGACGAGGAGGTGACTGCTAGCTTGCGAGCCAAGACTGTAGTGAGGCAGATGGCTGACCATCCACTGGAGCGCTTACCTCCCCTATGCAGGATTGCTAAGCGACTGATGAGGGGGCCGAGGTTTGAACCCTTAGCCTGGAGCATACGGCGAGAAGGCGAACACATTCTCGACCAGCGTCTCGACAAAAGGGAGACAGAGGATAGAGGATGCCGGTCAGTACACTGGACATTCTTCAGACGTCTAGAAGGAGACCTTACAGGCCAGATCATGCAAAAGATCCAGCAGACTGTCCAGAATGCCTTCTACCTCCGCTACACCCATACCTATCGCATCCGTCACATCGAAGACGGTAGGGTGATGCTCTTCCACACGAATGCTCCAGGGAGCCTGTGGCTGAACACGATAGGAGCAGCTCAGGATTGGGTGGCAGCAAGAGAGCAGGCCCGCATCGACACAGACAATATCGATTGACCCAACACATAGTGGGCTTTCATTCGATCAATCAACATTGAGGTCAGGCTGTCATCGACCACCAACCTCTGCTTCGGGCAGGACCCCTCCCAGACTGGCTACGACAGAAGAAGAGTATGACTGCCCTCGACACCTACAGGGACAACATGTGTCTCTGGAGATGTCTAGCAGTCCACCGAGGAGTGAGAGCTGATAGAAGTAGAGCTCCTGCACGAGAGCTTGCCACACAGTTCTACGGCAAGACAGTACCTGATGTCTGCAAGACCTCGCTGGATCAGCTGGACAAGGTGGAGTTCTTCGCCAAGATCGGGATTCGCGTGTATGAACCAACTGAAGAGGGCACCTGGCACATGATCAGGCAAGTGGCTCACTACCATGACACCGTGATCATCGGAGTGTGGGACTACCACGCCTTCTACATCAAGAACATCTCCAAGCTGACACATACACTAGTCTGCAGTCACTGTCAGCAGAGGTTTACGCAGGCATGCAATCTTCAACGCCATGCTGATCACTGTACAGGCAGCAAAACAAAAATTGTGTGTCCTGGCGAGAAGGTTGAGGCACCACAGTCTGCGTATGAGAAAGCCTTCTATCCGCCCCATCCATTCAGTTCAGTGGCTACTCGTTGGATCGCATATGAGTCGAGAAACAGAGGCGTACACATACACCATGTAGAGTGTGGGTACAGTGGCAAGCGTTGGATCGAGGGCGCTCCCGTAGATGGTTATGATCTGTCCACCAACACCGTTTACCAGTTCCATGGCTGTCACTGGCACGGGTGTCCACAACACCAGCGAGGTGAGGATGCTGAACAATAATTACCGCAAGACAGTCGTGAGAGAGGAGAAGCTGAGAGCCTCTGGATGCACGCTTGTGGTACAGTGGGAGTGCTGTATAAAACGCTGCGCAAGCGTCCCTAAACGCGTTCGGACTGTCCCATACCCACACTTCATAGTTTATGACTTCGAAGCACTCATAGATGGTATCAAGACTCATCCTATGGAGACTCACGATCGAGAGTACTCACATACCTATCTCTGTGTCAGTTGGCTGCTCCTTAGAGGGCGCCACGAGTGAGCCCACTCACCTCTGCAATCCTGACCCCAAAGAACTGATCAGAAAGTTCATGCTGGAAATCCAATGGCGAGCATCTCTAATCCGGGCAAGGGTTGGGGCACAGTACATACTGACAGACCTGGCAAAGCTTCAAAAGCGACAGCAGCGACTGATCAATGAGTGGTGTGACCAAGTGCCTGTACTGGGGTTCAACTCTGGGTGGTATGACCTGAACCTCATCAAGAAGTACTTTGTCGATGAGCTGACTGACAGTACAGGTACAGTGAAAGTCGCCAAGAAGGCTAGTCAGACCATGTTCTTCATAACACCTGAGCTACGGTTTCTCGATGTGCTGAACTACCCCGGTCCAGGAGTCTCGTACGAGGTATGGGTCAAAGCTTACGGGTGTACACAGCAGAAGATCTGGCTCCCATATGAATGGTTTGACACACATGAGAAGCTCAACTATCCAGGGCTTCCTGACTACTCAGCATGGACATCTAATCTCAAGGGTGGCTACCTCTTGACGCGAACAGTGGGAACAGTGTAACCAGACATTCAGTGAACATGGAATGCGGACATTCGCCGACTGGCTGTGATACTACAACAATCTGGACGTCAGTCCATTCATCGAAGCCCTAGAGCGGATGCAGGAGTTTTACACAGAACGAGAAAAAGACATCCTCAAAGACGCGGTGTCTCTCCCAGATGTGTTACTGCAGTACTTCCTATGTGGAACTGCTCAGCACATGCCAGATGTTAGCCTCTATTCACCGGACAAGGAAGCCGACGAGATGCTGAAGGGTGCTGTTGTTGGCGGTCCCAGCATCGTATTCACTAGATACCATGAGGCCAGTGTGACTCGAATCCGCCAGAGTGAGCATGTCTGCCAACGTCTACTCGGCTATGACGCAAATTCTCTGTACCTGTCAACGATGGCCAAAGACATGCCATGTGGTAAGGAGAAAGTGCGCCATTGGTCCGGTGCCAGTGGGGTAGCTAGCTTTAAGGAGGCTCGCCTAGCAGACCGTTGGTTCTGGGTTTGCTGAGGTGGATATAGAGGTCCCCAAGGCTCTGTGGGCAAAGTTCGAGGAAATGCCGCCTCTCTTCTATAACCGCGAGATCCCGGTAGAGGCAATCTCTTCTTTCTGAGATGCTGGCATATCTAGGGCGAACAGGGAGGAAGCGGCCCACCACCCAGAAGCTGGTCGTTGCCCTCTCTGGGAATAAGCGGCTGCTGTATGCCCCGACCCTCAAGTGGTATATAACCCATGGCCTGGAGATCACTGCTGTATACCGCACCATAGACTATGAGGCCAAGCGCCCATTCGAGTGGTTTGTGGAGAATGTTATGGAGGCCCGCCACTCGGGAGATGTAGAGAAGAGCAAAGCACTCTTGGCAGATCTCTTCAAACTCCTCGGCAACAGTGCCTACGGGAAGCTCATCGAGGCTCTAGAACGCCATAGCAACACCTCCTTCACGAAGGATGAACGCGTGGTAGACAAGGCCCTGCGTAGTGCATGGTTTGAAGATCTCGAGGAGATCGGTGAGTCATACGAGCTCCAAAGTCGCAAGCCGAGAATTACTATTCGAAGGCTCTATCAGGTGGGGATAGCTGTTTATGAGCTCGCGAAGCTGCAAATGCTGGAGTTCTACTACAACTTCCTCGATCTCTACGTAGCTCGTGACAACTTTGAGTACCTGCAGATGGACACTGACTCCGCATATATCACTATAGCAGGCTCCAACCTCGACGACATCATTCGCCCTGAGATGCGAGCAGAGTACCAGGCTCATAAGCGGGACTGGCTAGCTTGGGACAAATGGTCTGGACGGACTCTGAGACTGTTCAAGCTCGAGTTCGAAGGCTCTCGTGGCATCGCTCTCTGCTCCAAATGCTACTACGTGGAGAGCACAGCTGCAAGTAAGTGCTCGGCTAAGGGAATGTCAAAGTGGCAGAATGAGGTCTCTTGGCAGAGGTTCTACAGCGCCCTACATGGTGGGGTGGACAGAGTGAAAAACTGAGGCTTACGCATGTGCAACCAGTGTATTGTGGCATATGCGCTGGAAAAACACGGACTCTCCGCTTACTATGATAAGCGCCATGTGCTGCCAGATGGGGTACATACCGGGCCCATCGAGTATCATGGTAGCACCCTAGGGGGTGGTAGCTGTGTGTCTTCAGGGACTAGCTGAAGCTCTTCTATGACAAATGGTCGCCTAGGCACTCCGTGCCGGCATGCCAAGTAGTAGTGTAGGCTGCCCCTCCGCCTCCACATACCTGACATGTCTGTGAACATCTATCGACCAGTTAGGATCTGTTGCACGCCATCGATCACCTTCCAGCTCACCAGGCTCATACAGGTACCGAACCAGAGCATCAGGTGTTAGGCACACCTCTCCCGTGTTCGCTCCTCTAGAGCTGTGACCAGCTGAGTGTCTGATAGCATTTACCGGCTTCTTCCAGATTAGCCTAGTAACCTCAGCATTGGATCTCTCCACCACAGCAGGCAGCCCTCTCACCCATACTCTAGAACGTTCACACGGTGTGGCCATTTCCTGGGCGTATTGATGTGGGACAGTCTCTCTGCCAGTGTCTGATTCCATCGCTCAACGATAGCCTGGGCATGGTGATGCCCTACCTCGCCACGCCTAACTGCCACACCGTGTTTCCACATGAGGGCTGCAGTCTCCCCTCTGAACTCCTTACCCTCATAGACCTGCAACAATTCTGGCCACTGGCGGGGATTTTCCAAAGCCTCGTAGACACCCTGGAGTGCCTGGGCCACCTGGCCAGCTGATTTGTCTGTGAGCGGTACTGACGCCTCGTACCTGCTGGCGACATCGACGATTGTGAGGGCATACTTGTAGGTCTTACGACCAACCGAGTCATGTGGAAGGAATAGAACATCTGCCTTGTGAACTCTGTTTGGGACAGTTTCCTCGAAATGGGCATGCCTGATGTGCCATGGACTAGGTCTGTATATCTGCCACATCGCCTGATGGCTAAGCCACTGGCTAACTGTCTCCAATGTGAAGTTGTGGCCCTTGCGACGTGCAGCCTCGAGTGGTTGAGGGGGCTCATGGTAATATCCACCAGGCTGATGGTAGAGTTCCTCAAGAAAGACGGTTGATAAACTCCCGGATTTCGTCACTGATGTCCACTCCCGTCCTGTCATGCACGGCCTGGGTGAACTCTAAACAGATGAACAGATGGCCATCATTCATTCGACCATCACTAAAGACCTCCTCAAACACCTCCGTACACTGGCGTCTAGACTCTGCTGGATCCTCACTGATCAGTAGTTTATCGACCAACCCTTGGAAGTTAAGGGACTTCACCAGGTCGTACAGAGATGCCATCCTTATATAGTATGGCTTAAATGTTCGGCGGCCCATATGGCCGCGAGCACTATGGCAACGTACAGTAGCCAAGGGCCTGCGACTCCGAAGAACATACTTACTCCTGAGGCAATGGCTGGTATGGCTTCAGAAATCTTCTCCACCCCATGGAGAGCATTGTTGGCGATCTTGCGGACCAACTCGCCAGCCTTCATTGTGAACAGAGTGATCAGAACCCCAACTGCTGCCAGGGGACTTATAGAACCTTTTATGTAAGTGCGATAGATTCCTTTCGCTCTGTGTACTAGCTTGCGGGATTCAGGCTCTACATCATCATACTCACCCGTGGTCTCTGCTACATCATAGTCGTCTGCATCATAATCATCCTCCTCATCATAGTCCTCCTCATAGTCCTCATCATCTATATCCTCGACTGGATCAGGCTCTGGTTCATACATCACTCTGGGGATCCGTCGCTGGGGCAGTTATATAGTAGCTTTAAACTGTAGTCTATAGCATGGCATCTGCAATCTTGAATGCGGGCATGTTTGCCCTAGCGAATTGGGGACTCAGCTTCGCCAAAAAGAAGGTGGCAGAGGTCGAGCCCGTGAGCATCATAACCAGGCGATGTTGAAGCTGTCTAAGGAGAGGTTTGAGTACAGAAAAGCACTCGAGCATATGCACCAGAGGGAGGCACGCCGCCGACAACTCCGAGCTCAGGCCAACCAGAGCCTCAAAGAGTCAGATGAGAGTCTCTATGAGTACTACGAGGCTGTAAAGATATCTGAGCCAACGCTTGACTATGAAGCATCGACAGGTCAGAAGACAGCAGAGCTTATAGTAGTGGTGGCATCTGTAGTGGTGACGACAGGAGTCGTGCTCTACGCACGCTCAAGCTGAATACCTGATGTGTTCGACACACATACCTTAGCATAGCCAAAGTAAAGTACCATCACATCTAATGAGCAAGTCCCAGATATGAGGTTTCCGATGTTGAAGCTGAGCCCGTTGCCCTGATTAGGTCCGATGCACCATGATGCAATATCAGCTTTACCCATTGGTTAGCTGTGGCTTGGACCTGCTGGTGTTCTCGCTCCACATGCACGATCCGCTGTTTGGAACCTGTTTGCTTCAGCTCCTGGTCATTCTCGTCATGCCAGACATGAAGTCTTGGAGCATTCATCGTCGCATCTGCGAGCTGCTCAGTGTACACCCTGAGGAACAGCCTATCCTGCATGGCAGCCGGATTCACGTGTGTGTTCTCGAGGAGGGTTGAGAGTTGAACTTCCACTGGCTTCTTGACACCTGCGCATAGTTCGAATTCTGTGAACCCCTCATTGCACCCCACAGCGTAGTACCACTTTCCCTTCGCATAGAAGGTTGGGCCATGAGCCAGCGGACCTAGGACTCAGTACTCATCGTTCACATAGGTGGTGTCCATGGTGCTGTTGCTCTGCACGATCTCCCACCTGTTCAGAACCTGCGGGAGCTCTACCGTCTGTTCTATTGTGCTCTGAAGCTTGAACTCGAGTGTCATGCTCTTGATCTCGTGGATCTGTGCCGAGATTGCAAAGTCAATGTACTTCCCAGCAGTGGACAACGGGTTCTCATCGTGTATACTGGGTCGAATGACCATCAGGCAGTCCTTCCGAGGATTAGTGCGGTGCGATGTCATGGGTTCAATGGCCCATCTGGATGTTGCACATACTGCAGCATGTTTAAGGTCTGGGTATATAGAGGGGTTAAACAGCTGCCATGTTTGGTAAAGTTCTCCAGCAGATTGTCTATAGGCAGCAGGACAAGTCGGCACGACAGTCAGCATGACAGCCACGGCGTGCACTGTCCTACTGTTATAGGGTCTGAGGACTGCTTCGTGACATCAACATTATCCACAAGCGAGCCAAAGTCACACCTCCATCTGATGCGGAGATACTGGCTGCCATAGAGGAAGGAGCGCCAGCTCGTAGTAGAAAAGAACTCTTGACTCTACCGGAGGTTTGACAGCCCCCAGGGCAGGACACTCGACCTACCTCCTGTGGCCCAAACCAGCAGTCCTGTTATTCTAGCTCTCCAAAGGGCGAGGGTCGACCCCAAAGATCTACTAATGGTTGGGAAGTGGGCTGCCGTATTTAAACTCCATAGCCAGGAAGAGCGAGATATGCTGGATAGCCTCCAGTCTGGGGCAAATAACTACTTCAGCGAGGAGGTCAGTAGTAGTGGAGAGCCATGACACAGGTCATGAAGAAGGTACTCAGGATGGGTTCACTGTTGGCCACAAGGAGGCTGTTGAGCACATCTTCAATGAAGAAGGGCCCAGGAGATTGGCCGGTGATCGGCAAGCATTTCTGAAATTCCCAGATAACTACCAGGACTACCTCGTCAAATCCACTCGCAAATCAGCTGCTCATCGCACATGGACAAAGTGGATCTTCCGTGAGAAGTTCCAGAAGAAGAGAGCCCTAGACTCTGACCATCAGTGGGTAGAGTTTAAGTGACAGGCTTCTGACGAAACTGACGAAGTTCCTCAAGCTTCTGACGAAGTTCCTCAAGCTTCTCACGAAGGTCCTCAAGCATCTGACGAAGTAGCAGAGACTGTGGATGAAGTAGCGGAGACCGCGCAGCCTTCTGATGAATGAAAAAAAGTTGTGGCAGCTGCGACAGTCTGTCAGCGATGACGTGTAGATCAGGCTAGTTTCCTGGCTGGATTCAGCTTGTAGGTGAAGGTATGCACCTTTTCCAGAGATGGCGTGAAGTGCGACAGCTCACCTGTCTCCTTGTTGCTGAAGATGAAGCGGTACAGCTCAGCTGCCCTCTGTACACCTGCGATAAAGTCCCCTTTGGTCTCCTTGAGTGTTAGGCTGTCGTATATGGTCTCGAGCAGGGCACGTCCACACTTTGAGCTGAAGTATAGCAACCGGGCATTGTGGCGGATTTCTAGTGAGATCTCGCAGGTGTACTTCTGAAAGAGGATGAAGACAGTTATCTTTGTGTGCCTGATGCGCCTGGTGATGTTGCTGAGGTAGGTGACTGTCTTCTTGTCCATTGCAGGGTCATCGATAACTAGAACAAGTGGTTCTGTCAGTCGGGCTGCCAGCAGCTTCTCCATCAGTGCTTGCAGGTTCTGCGTCTTGGTGATTGGGCCATTGTACCATTGATCATTACTGTCAACTGCCTGAGCGGTGGAGTCAGACACCAGAAGGATGTATTGAGAGCGTAGATGTTCGGCCAGGAGAGCCCGCAGCAAGATGGTTTTCCCATGTCCTGATGGGGCAATGATCAGCACCACCTGGCCAGCATCAGCCGGCCTACTGTCGAATGGTACAGACATGGGTGTGGAGGATGGTTAGCACTTGGTTGGTGGTAGCCTCGTCTATATCTGGGAGACTATACGGCAGTACTTCCTGCACCGGCTCTTTCACCTGCAGAGCAGGGAATCCTGCACCTCCGGCAGATACGAAGGATGCGATGGCGGTGTCAAGCATGAAATCCCAGCAGCAGCTGAGAAGATAGCGCAGAGGGCCTGTGTCAGCACCCACAGTGTCTAGTACATCCAGTATCTGTATGATACATCCACGGGAAGCCATGACTATCATGTGGTCTTAAGCCTGTGTACGCCCGTAAGCTTTGACCCATACCTGGGCAGAGGTAGTTCAGCACATCGAGAAACCGTAGGTCAGATGTTATGAGGAACATGGTCTGATTAGCCTTCTTGGCGACTTTCACTGTACCTGTATATTTTTATATTTTTTTGTTTCATGACAGTATTACTCTCTAAATGGCAAACCAAATAACCCTGACTTCTATACCTCTGGCAGCTGGATGCTGGCGGTAGCACCTGTTTCGCCATCGACAGTGATATCGTTCACGACAAGGGTGCCTATCCTGAGATTATCTCCATCCTGGATGAATGAGCTCCGTGGTTTCAGGAGATCTTTAACCAGGTCCTGTGCAAAGGACTCAGCCATAACCGTGATGGCTCCAGCCTCATCGACTCCGAGCATACCTCGCCTCGTCATTCTTTCCTTGATGCCTATCCCCTTGTATACAGTCTTGGCCTTGTTAATGGCCGATTGTCCTACCGTATCAGTGTTCACGATGAGATCTCAGGCTGGGATGGTACTTCAGATCTCCCACGGGTCTCCCTTTTCATCAAAGTCTAGGAAGGAGATAGGGGCAACAGTGTCCCCTGACCCGAGGTGTGCCTCGCCCAAGTGAGCAAGATCGCCTAGCTCTTTGCTTTCTAGGTCTGTGAGTGACAGAGTCATGGTCATATACAGACGGCTTAAACCTACTAGTCCCCCATGAAATAGTTGGGCATAGGATGACTACGCAGTCGGCCAAGGGAATAGGTAGCAGTGCTCAGGGTACTGGCCCTCTCTGCAAGGGCACGCCTTGTGGGTGGTCCACCATTCCCAGACATTGGCGATCCTCAGTCCACGTGCTTGACCATTGGCTACAGACCACCCTCCGGCACGCCATGCCTCATATGCTGCAGGGGTCTCGTGATCCATCTCTCACTATTCTGAGTGGTTAAACGTAGGCGATGATGATCTCAGCCATTGCACTTGTTGCTAGCCCTAGAACCACGGCCTCCATTAGTGTAACACGTTCACCCATGATCTTGGCAGCAACAGTGTAGGAGGCACCACTGAGGGCGATCTTTGGGCTGGGGTGAGTTATTCCGAGACAGTGCCCGGCCACCCCACTCATCACTGTAGCAAGGACAGCCACAGTGGCGGCAGGAAGAACCTCATTTCCCCCTGTCATCTTCACCACGGTCACATTTTCCGCCGCGTTACTGGCGACATGGACAGCCAGAGGTTTTGCTTTGGTCAATAACTTCTGTGTCTTGGTTCACAGCAGGTTCTCCACCTTCTGAAGTCTCACCTGGCTCTCGGGCAGTTGCTTCACGATCTGTACCATTGACGTCATTGTTTAAGCACTGAGTATACAATGTGGTTAAACGTCTGCGTCCCCTGTCGAGAGAGCTAATAAGATCTTCCCAGTCTGCATCTGCCTGGTGGCCAGGTTGGTACTCAGGAATATTCATCCCTCTATTGAGACATCTTAAACATGTCCAGGCTCACGCTATGCGAGAAGTACTACGATGTGTTCCGGAGGGAGTTGAAGGACTACAAGAAGAAGACACCAGATGAGCTCGCTCAGCTCTCTGGTGCTGAGCTGACAGTGGAGCTGACAGCTGTGAAGCTCTATCTAGGATTTGGCAAGGTACAGATCTGCTTCCTCGAATACCTTACCATGGGCGGGAGTATGGTCTAGAGGCTCCTGCGAGCTAAAGGTTTCTACAAGGATTGGGAGTATCTGTCAGATATGTTCCAGCAGTTGCAGACTGCCATGGCCTCACCGGACTCAGAGCTGAACAAGGCTCTACGATACTACAAGCTGGAAAAAGGATGCGCTGCCGAACCCTCCAGCCCTTGGATGTGCATGTTGGCAGCGGGTATAGGGGCTGTAGGGCATGCCAAGCTGGTTCAGTGTCTCACCGTGGTCCCCACTGCTACCGTAGAGAGTCAGGATAGTCTTATAGCTGATTTGCTAGCGGTGGAGTAGGCTGATCCCGAGCGCCGAGTGCCATGATAACTGGGCCTGACACCACACATAGAACAACCATGGGAAGCGGTGTCGTGTCGACTGGCTGCAGGGTCTGTGCCATAAGGAGGCAGTATCACAGTGCTTCCAGGAACTGGTTGATCCGCACGATCCCTGCTGGTGTGAGGCCTGAGGTCGTGTGTGGGACAAAGTACTTCCACACATCTGAATAGTCCTGCCGCAAGCCAGTGGTGTGCATATTTTACACCAGCATTCCAGGGTCGGAGTTTGGATCGAACGGCAATGTCACTGTCTTCTGACGGCCTACTCGTCGGGGGGTTCGATAGGGGAATCCTGAGTAGTCATGTCTTGGGTCACCGTACATAACCCCTAGACTGCTGTTGTCACCACCATGCCACCGATAGTCTGGATGAGCGCTAAACTCTCTCTGTAGTCTGCTGGCCGCTAAGATGCTATGACTGTTGAGCTGTGGGTCGAAGGCATTTGTATCAGGGAGGCTTGCACCCAGCTCATGGAGGATTCGTCGCACCGTGAAGTACACATGGAATCTGAGACAGCTGGCAATGAGCACAGCTTCAGGAGTACCAGAATAGGAGTGAAGCAGGGTGGAACTTACTCCACATCCTGCCGTGGCACACCACACGGAAAAGTTCAGCTGCTGATTCCAGTATGAGGGGCTTGGAGCAGCCATCCAAGTATGAGCTTGCTTCGCATCCTTGATGGTGATGGAGCGGTTGGTCAGCGGTCGTGGGTCGATGGAGAAGCTGGTTCGGGACCATCCATCCACTGTGATGGAGAATGGTGTTAGCTCTGGTATATCATCCAGTAGACCTCTTAGGCCAGTCAAGGGTGTATCTGGATGACTTTCGTGAGGTTCAGTGGGAAGGCCATCTGTACTGGTGTTCTTAAAGCTACCATACAGGCAGCACACTATTTGTAGTCGTCTTGACTCCAGAGACCAGCGAGGCGACCTCGCCGTAACATCTCGGTTTTTTTAACTCCTCCATATCAACCCGCCCGCTGGAGCCTTTGAGGTATTGCTGTCGCACTTTAGGTTTCTCCGTGCAGTACAGGGCTTGGACCTTCAATATATGGTGGTACCCTTCATCGGTGACCTGGTCATCCTCGAGAGCTTTGCTGACAGACTCGTCGATAGTCCGTAGCATACTCTGTGCCAGTGCCACATACTTAGCATGCTTCTCCAGTCTCCTTGTGATCTGCCGCTGCCCCACCCCCAAGCCCATGGCCAAGACAGTGGCAGCTAGTGTCACGCCACCCAGCGGGATGGCGACGATGGTCCCCACCCCTGTAGCGAGAGTGGCTACAGCTGCCACCCCAGCACAGGCTCCAATCACACCCGCAGCAGTGGTTGTACGCGCGAGGACGTTGTAGGCTGTCTTATATCGCCTGTGCGTTCTGCTGTACTTTTCTGACTCATGGGCGAGATTCTGTCTGATGGTATCTATCTGCTGGAGTCGCCAGCCGTGGATGGTACCACCCTCGCCAGCCATCAGGGAGGGGTATATTTCTGGTTGCTTCCGCCACTCTGATTTTGCCATAGTATACCTGGAGATTAAATCTGTATCACCTGCAGAATCTGCTCATGAGTCCTAGAAGGGTACATTTTGGAGAGCTGGCGAACCGTGCCAGCTTGCTGGTTTCGAGACAGACGTCTCTTAGACAGAGATCATCCAGCAGTATGTCGGGTGCCAGTAGCTTTCTGAGACGTGACATCTGGAACTTCACCTTATGACCAAGATAGTAGGTCCGCTGCTGGATGGCTTTCTTGGTCTTAGACTTCTGCGTCATCTCCTCTTCCTGGCTCATCCTCGTCTGTGAAGACACCTGGCTCATCATCGTATGTGAAGACATCTGGCTCATCGTCCCGCTTACTCTCTGGTTCATCCTCGTCTGCGGTCTCTGCTGCATCTTCTGCAGTCTCCGCTACATCTGGCTCATCGTCGTATGTGAAGACATCGTCGCGCTTACTCTCCTCCAGGAGGGCCTGTCAGTATCTGGAATCTTCACTGTTCCTTCGCCTCCTTGCAAGACTCACGTTCTGTTGATACCAGCTCTCCCGCTATAGTCGCTCTCCTTCGTGTTGCAGTGCGAGCATCTGTTCGTTTAAGACCTGTATCTGTGCAGGGGTCATGAAGGGGCAACCCTGTAGTAGGCTCTTCATCATCTCGGCAAAGGTAAGATATTCCTGGTGTGATATCATGTTGTCGTCGGGTCAATGAGTGACAAGAGTATAAACTATAAATGGGCGTCCGATATCCCATCCATGCTGGCATATATGTCAAACAGGTGATTTACAGGTGTGAACAGGCTAGGACTGATAGCTTTCCATAGGTTGCTGTTGGCACCTTGGAGATACTCTATCACGTCCCGGCCGACTTCTACCAGTGAGCTGCTGTGTGCACTGCCCGGAAGTTGATGTAGCACATCAGCGTGTATGTATGTTGTGCCCCACTGGGGCGCCTCGAAGAGGATCCATTCTACACGGTACTGTACCACCCGTCTCCCCTCTAGAGAGGGCGAGATTACGTTCTCACCACCGGAGAGCAGCAGTCGGACAATCGGCATGGTTATATGTCTCGTTTAAACCCCTCCAATAGCGTGCTATGGAACCCATATTTGCTCACTCGACTGGTTTTGCTGACCTGGCAGATGTGTGTGCAGTTGATACTGCCAAGGTAGAAGAGAGCGATGGCAAGTCATTTGCCCTACAGTACGAAGCAAGCTCAAAGGCATTCTCCCTCCACCCCATTGGTGGTGATGGGGTGGAGCTGCTCACAGACCTCAAGGATGTGACGAAGGAGCGCCTGGGTCGCAACATAGATGGCCACAAGATCGTGTTTTGGTACGATTTCCCGAAGAGGAAGTACATCCTCGAGCCGTTGATTGAGATATCAGATACAGAGGTGGCAGACATCAACACCCTAAATAACGACCTCAGCTTTCATCTGGTCAAACCCTATTTGAGCGGTGCCCCGCCGATGGCCCATGATGGCCTGCTATTGACCCTGGCAAAAAACCTGCAGTTCATATTTGAGAAGAATGAAGTGTGGTACCGCGCTGGACCTGGGGGTGACTGGCAAACATGGTTGCCCCTATATAGGCCTCCCGCAGTCATTGACATAGCAGTTACTCCCCTCTCCACTGTTGTGAAAAAGGATAGGAATGTAGGTGAGGAGTCTCCCTGACGAAGGTGGGCCACCGGATCGGGGTTACAGGTGGAAAGCTCCTGCTGCGTCGTCCATTCGATGGACCAGAAGAAGCTGTTAACCTCCAGGAGGGCACCCTACGGGTAGATGGTGTGTCACATGTCTCCAAAGTCAAAGGTGCTGTTAAACTGCTTCAGCGAGTTGGACTCATTAGCCCGCAAATGACTCATATAGTCCTAGAGCTACATTTCTTAGCCGGTGGCACAGTGAAGCAGCTAGCCCCTGCCCCTGAGGGGATGAAGATCACTATCGATCCGGATGGAACAGGGCTCGATCTGGCACAGATATTTCTCGATGGGTTCACTCTGTTCAGTTTAACTCTTCATATATAGCCATGATTCTCATCATACTGCTTGTGCTGGCGTCTACAGCAGTGGCATAGTGCGCTGAGACTGCCATGATATTGGATGCCAAGTGGGCCCACTTCCGGAATGAGCCCCAGTACAATCATTGGGTCGACCCCTTGCGGAGAAACATTTACGGCCGCTTTCACCCACGTGAAGAGATCAAGTCTGTCTGCCACTTCTATGGGGTGGAGAGGGTAGGCCGTGGTTGTCTGTGGAGACCCCTGCTCATCACCAGATTCTCTGTGTAACATGTGAACATGCCAGAGTCTGCCGTGGTTCAAATGCCAATCACTTTAGCCTCCTCCCAGGTGAGCGTTGTCAAGGTAGATGGAAGCCCCTATGGGTGGTCCCATCATGCCGATGCGACTCTGGCAGAGACTACGTGTTTGTCTGAGCCTACTACACAGAACAGAGAGAGAGCGAGAGAGAGAGAGAGAGAGAGAGAGAGAGAGAGAGAGAGAGAGAGAGCGGGGGGGGGGGTGGCCCTGTGGTTGATGGCGATCAGTGGTGTATATGACTGTGGAGGCTTGTCTCTAAATGGGCGTTCAGCCCCTGGTAGTAGTAGTGTCTGGATGATCTTACCTCCCTGGCAGCCGTTCGGCGATCCGTGGTGGCCCCCGTCTCAACAACCTATGCCCCAGGGATTGAGAGGGTGGTGGGGACTCATTTGTCTAAATGGAAATCCAGTAGAGGGAGGTGGGGGCTCATTTGTCTAAATGGAAATCCAGTTGAGGCAGGTGGTATCATTTTAATTCCGACACTACTACTCTATGTACCGTACATATAACCTCACGTGCATGCATCAATCTAAGTTTGGAGAAACTCGCTATGGTAGAGTTATGTCCATTTTGAAAACAATTTTGCTGAAAGCTGTTTGATGTTGTGTTGTAGTGTTTTACCCAAACATTGGTACGCGTCTTCGGATAGTCACGGGCATGCATACATCCACCACTTTTGGGGGAAATCCTCCCCAGTAGAACCAGAGTTGCTGAAAAATGTCTCGAAATGTTATTTGAAAACAATGTTTTTGTAAGCTGTAGCGGTGGCATGTTAGTTTTTTACTCAAACATTGGTATACATCTTCTGTAGAGCGAGAGTTATTGAAAAATGTCTCAAGACCAAGAATAAGAAGAAGCGCGGTGGGCTCGCATTAAACCTTGTATCTTGCGTAAGAAGACGATACTTTTCATTTCAGTTAATGGAACACGAAGCAGTGCCTCTCCAGATCGTGTGGTCTTGCGACAACCTGTGCTAAAGAGCCTTCTAGAGCCAGTGGCCATTATAGACAGGTTGGACAGCATTGTGCAGATATAACTGCCATGGCGGTGGTTGCAATATCTCAACTTCAGACACATTGACTATTTACTACTGTCAAAGGCAGAGCCAATTCAAATTTGACAGAGCGTTCATTGCATTATTTATCATTTCTGATCATTTATATTTGCCTAGCTTGTTTGTGAGAATCTGTGTGTATTATGAATGCCAATCACTCACGCATACATCCGTACAATACATGTGATTTGTGATCTCCAGCAAGGATTGAGTAACTCTGTTATAATCAGAATGTTACATTACACAGTCTAATATTACAGTTCATAATAATTATAGTATGCCGAATTTCAGAATACCTGGTGATTTTCCATCAATACCTGGTGCTTTTCCATCATACGGTTGTGTTATTGTGCGTGGTATTATAGCCAGTCACGCCGTGGCTGTTTCACAGTGAATTATTACAAGTATGACGAATTTCGTGAAATGCACGGTGTTTCCACTGTACATCAGTTACTATATGCCTATCTATTTTGTCAACACACATGTATAGCATACAGTTTTTATTTAGTGGCGGGATCAGTAAACTAGCCCACGTGTCTTGTTAATAATGGCAGCTAGTTTAGAATGAGTATTTTTGTAGAATTTTTGTCACTTCTCTCCTCGACTTACTGAATTGTGAGACAGTCTTGAAAAACATAGAACAATTTCTAAAGGATAGTTATCAAACGACATAATTCTTTTGAGATTTGCCCCAGGGAATGTTTAGTTTTGAACTGCCAGGTTATAGAACCACATAAAGGTCATATTTTGAGAAATCCACTTTATGCAAAATTTTGCAGGTATTTACAGCATTAATGTATCGTAATTAATAATAAACCAGCTGTATGTGTCTAACATTCCCCAAATAGCTAATATTAAGCCGCGAAGTCGGCGTATGATCGAATATACGAAATTACGTGATGACTTACCTTCCTTGATTTTGAGCTCTTCAGCGGTGGAGGACAGACGCTATTGTTCTTTTATGGACGCTATTGTTCTTCTCAGCAGGCGGTCTTCGAGAACAATAGCGTCCATATATGTTTTCTTTGATCCATATATGGACGCTATTGTTCTAGAACAAAAGAATTGGTCAGAGAACAATGGCGGCCATCCCCACGTAGTAGAGAGAGTTGCGAACAATGCCGTCTATATTCACACACTTGAGATGGTGAGTCGTGGTTTAACCCCGTGTTAGCTGAAAAAGTTGGGTATTTTACGTTTAAAATTAGTTGCGCGCGCCACCCTCCATGGTTATCTGCCGTGGTAAAAATAACAGGTGGTCTGATAATAGGAGGTAAAAATAATTTTTAAGAGTTGAAGAGGTGGTCTGATAAGGGAGATCTATGAGGAGGATGAGGAGTAGGAGGCAGATGAGGATGCTCCTCAGTAGAAGTTGGTTTTGAGGGCGGTGCTAGCGTACGTGTTGTGTATGCACGATGTACGAATATTTTGAAAATAATTTGTCTGCCTGCGCCATTATTAAAAATCATTGCTCGAAATATTTATCAGTAGATCCCTTGAATGACTGCGTTGTCATATGTTTTATTATGTTTTTTGAACCACGCTATCTACCAGTAAATGTCTACGGATAATTGTACCATATAAATATTTTGAAAACGATTTGTCTGTCTTAACACGATCAAATCGTATCCTAAATATTTAGCTGTAACACCATCCAATTACTTTGTCTGGTGCGAAATCTCGATGCTTTTAAGCCACTAAACTTTATTAGTAAACTATGTACATGCTGAATATTTTGAAAAAACGATTTGACTGATGGCTTAATCAACCATACGCGCAAATTGTTTTTAAATACTTAATAGTCGAAATAGTTTTTGCAATAACGTCAGTGGTTTTAGATTTTGTGTCTCCGACATCACGCGCAAATTGTTTTTTGAATACTTAATATCCAATAAAGCGTTTTTACAATGACGACAAACCTTTTAGATTTATTGTGTTTAAAAAATTTCAGTATTTCTCTGAGCACGTCACGTGTTTATGGAATTGTTTGTCAATCGTATCAATCTGTATGTTAAAAATATTATTTGGTGCATATGGTTTTAGTTTATCCATTCGCCGGCAATAGCCGTGAGATCAAGCTTTAATCGAAATACAAACATGTCATGTGTTTAGGAATAATGAAAGAACATGGTAGCACCTCCCGTCTCGTTCTATGCGGGTTTTTTTTAGAAATATTCAAACTTATTATTAAATTATCGCCTAGGTTACTCACGAGGACATTTACACTTTGTAGTTGTGA
>CM067371.1:121071492-121148992 GCA_034401795.1 Chaetoderma sp. LZ-2023a
CTTAGTGCAATTTTGTTCATTAATCGGTTCACTATAGAGATATTCTCTCACAAAAAACATTTTCCATTGCCCAGAAAATCCATTGGCAGTTACTAAATCATTAGTATACCCCATATGTGCGATACTAATCACTGGTTACATATTATGGCATTAGGCTGACGTTAACACTTTGAACCATGCAGGCCAATAACCTCAATTTCAATGCAACTATGCAGATAAGCTGTTGACTATGTAGAAACTAATTTGACTTGGAACTGTTGCTTGCAATAACAGCAACTGCTCCTAGTATTTATTTTCAACAAATTCAACAGAATGTTTATAAGATTATTTTTTCTCAACAATATATAATTCATACGGTTTTGTGACAGAGCGTGGGTTGAATGTGACATCGGCTGACATGTGATGTATTTGATTATGATGTCAGATACTTGAGCATCATATCGGATACATTTGTTCGGTAGCTTTGCAATGCATCCTGGTTAATATGAGTTTGTTTGTCTTGTGCAGATGTTAATGAGTGTTTAGGGAGCAGCCATGGATGTAGTGGCGTGTGTATTAATGAAGGAGGCTCCTTCCACTGTGACTGTCCAGCAGGATATGAACTGCAGTCTGACAACAAAACATGTTCATGTAGGGTGCATATTTTTTATCATCATTGCCCCTAGGAGAAGCTGTTGTAATAATTTCAGTGGATTGGTTACTTATCATAAACTTAACTGCTCAATGAAATCGTGAGAAACCCCAAAGGAGAGTGTCAAATAATACATATATGTGTGAAGTGGTGCATTAGTATATCAGCTATGTAATGCTGATTGCGGTCGTGCTTTTTTTATTAATATACTATATATGTGGAATTATGTTAGTACTTGCCCTGTGGGTCAGAGTTGATCAAAGGTCATGTTGCAAATACATGGTATCTATTACTGTTTCATACCGGTAGTATTGATGCTATTACCTACTAATGTATTCACACTTTTATTTACCATGTTTGACGTTAGAATTTATTCAACATGCCACTGATGCAACAATGTGTGTTCGGTCTCCAGCCAAACATCCCATAATGTATTGCGCTTACTACTGTTTAACGTTAAACGGGAACCTGTACCAGGAACAGTGTTCTGGTTAGCGTTAAACTGTAGTAAGCACAATGAATTGTGGGATGGTGGCCGAATTATAGTTTCTGTAGTCCTCTCTTCGTCTCAGTAAGCCCCATGTATGTGAATGGGATATTAAGACTACATATGTACATTGTTAGCCATGTTACAACAATCTGGCTCTGTCACAATGCTGGTAGGAATAGTTGCATCTGACGTGGAAAGGTATAAATAGAAGACATTTTTCGTGATATAATGATCATTGCTGGAGACATGAAAATTGATGTATATCAGTCTCACCTATGTAACCACTCTTTCTTTTATGCGTACAGATAAGAATGAGTGCAACGTGAATAAGGGCGGCTGTTCACATACTTGTCTCAATAATGTCGGATCATTTACCTGTACATGTCCATCTACCACACACACTCTGGGTCTAGATAAGAGGAACTGCCAATGTGAGTAAGAACAAAGATCATGTCAAAGGTCAACTAAAATGTAAATTTTCGGTGACCGCCGACACCGCCGCCGCCACCACCACCACCACCACCATAACCACCACCAACAACAACAACATCGAAAAATAAGAACAATGACAATATTGATTATAACTAGTCGCCAATCCACAATCAGAATATTTCTGTAAGCTTATGCTTAAGAATCACATGTGTTCCTTATTTCAGTGTTATCGAGCCTTATATCCTGCATTCCGCTGTCAAATGGGAGTTGTGTATGTCCACTTAACCTACAATTGTTACCTGACAATGTACATTGCTCAGGTGAGTGAATTAGTACCATGTCACATGCATTGTACAAGGGGAAAATAATTGTTGTGAAGTATGTGAATTTGGAGTGCATCCATTAAGTTGATATGCATGATAAATCATATGCAGGACAATGTGATTTGATGAATAATATTATATGTCTTTTATTCTTACCTAGATTCCTGCATTCTGGACCCGTGTGAACATGGTGGCACTTGCTCTGTCTTTGGACCAAACTACGCCTGCAACTGTACGGGAACTGGTTATTCAGGCCTGGACTGCGAGTCAGGTGTTATGGCCCTCTCTACAAATACACTTTCTGTTGATATCGGTGAACAGTCCGCACCTGTATTAGTGTTTGCGAAACCAGAAACAGAACTCCTCATCACAGGTTCCTCTGTAGGATCTGTAGTCAACATGTTGCCAAATCCGGTAATACTTCGAACTCCAGATACACAATTAAACTTTGTAATTGTTGGAGAAAAGAGAGGTGTGCACAACCTCCACTTGACTCCATCGGGCCTGGATGGATCATCTTTTACACCTGAGGATATTGCTGTTACTGTCCAGGATGTTTTCTCAAAGTTCTCACCTGGAGGTTTCAGGTTACCAAGAGGATGCTTCATTTTTGGCTTAGTTACTTCTCCACAACCAGGTCAAGTAGAAGTTGTCTTTTCCTCAACGTTACCATGGTATCAGCTCAACGCGAACAGCAATATTACATTCACATTTGGCATCACATTCATTGAGGCTAATAGTCTATCTTTGCCAGTGTCATTGACAGGATTGGAGATTCAGGTTGCTGCAGCAACAAATACGTTCACCCTTGGTCCCGTCAGTTCAATAAGAAGTCCCTCTGATGGCACACAATTGTCTGACCAGAGAGATAATGGATGCATTGTACTTCCTATAACTAGTAAAGATATACAGACATTTGTTAATGACTTAATATTTCTTAAGGATCTCATACAGTCAATATATAACAAGCTTCCGCCGTGGCTACGTCTGACTCCAAGTCCTACACCTTATATTCAAACAAGGTCCCTCTGGAGTCGTATCTTATCTGGAAAAAAGGTTCAACAAATCCCCTCATGTTACGGAGGACCGCTGAATGATAATATCATATATCAAGTGTTCCAGTTCAACCAAGGAACTCAGTTGTCTGTCCTTGGTAGTGAGGTCATCTTACCTCATCTTTCATCTGGTAATGAGTACTGTTTAATCATTGACTTATGCCATGACTATGGTACAACAATAATACTTATGTTGCCTCCAGATGCTACAGCTGCCATACAAAAGCTGGACATGTTTGCTGCTTTAAAGAGGAATACAGGCATTGAAATAATTCCAGTCGGCATTGGTCTGTCAATACCCCGTCATCTGAATGTAACACGCAGCATCACACAACTGGAGTTCTGGAATGGTGATGAAATGTTTAACTATGAGTAAGTATCCTAATAACAATACTAGTAATTAGTATTATCTTGCAATAATCTCTATGTCCCAGATGTCGGTAGTCATGTAGAAGAATATGTATCTACAGCCCATTATGGAGCATAGCTGTGTATTGATAATCCATCAACTCATGTCTTTTTTTTTTAAATCTGTTTTGTCGTAAATTTAAAACCAAATCATAAAATCATTCAACTTCCTTTGGCATTTAGAGGAAATGTAGACTTCATAAGACGTAAGGCCCAATATAAGTATCGCAGACTGTTATCTTACTCTACTAATATGATGACATCAAAATCAGAATATTTTATTGGCACAAAATCTATAAACACAGACATAGCCTAACATACAGACAAAAATGGATATATACACCTGTGCAAAAGTTAAGCACCACCCTATTTTTACGCACATGCGAGGGTATATTCATGTGCTATGAAGAAAGCAATAGCATAAACATTTATGTACCCATCCATCTTAGTGCAAGAGGTAATAATGCAACTAGAGGAATGCTGATTATGATGGTGGGGGAAACACTGTATGTTTTTGTTTGAACTTGAAAACGAGGCCTGAATATGGTTACGTTGACACAACTGACAACTATTGCCCTACAGTTGACACACGTGGCTAGATTGTCATTAATGGTTTCTGAAAACGAAGTTTAACATCTTTGCACGAGTTTGAGACTGTCATTATTAATACCGGGTATATCCACCGTGTGCCTGGATGACGGCCTGGACACGACGTCTCATGCTGGTCACCAACCGACTGATACGCCATTGTGGTATTCGTTGCCATTCAAGATGGAGTGCGTCTGTTAATTCCTATAGGTTCTGCACAGGAGGATCCCTCCTTCTCACCATGTTTCCCAGAATGTCCCAGATATGCTCAATAGGGTTCATGTCAGGGCTCCTTGCTGGCCATGGTAGGGTTTCGATGGCATTCTGGCGGAGGTATTCATGCACAGCTCTAGCACGATGTGGTCGGGCGTTGTCATCCATGAATATAGGGTGGGTTCCAGGTGCATGATTTACAAAATGAGGGACCACAACTCTATCCAGTATGGAATCTTGATATCTTTGTCCATTTAGTGTTCCAGGTACAGTCAACAGATCCAGCTTA
This sequence comes from Chaetoderma sp. LZ-2023a, assembly GCA_034401795.1. Lineage (NCBI taxonomy): Eukaryota > Metazoa > Mollusca > Caudofoveata > Chaetodermatida > Chaetodermatidae > Chaetoderma > Chaetoderma sp. LZ-2023a. The sequence continues at coordinate 121,075,922 of CM067371.1, forward strand.
CAATCAAATGAGATGCACCCCCATATCATAACGGAACCTCCACCAAATGGAACTTCTTCCATGATGTTACGTTGGTCGTACGCCGTGCGTCTGGACCTCCATGCACGAGTTCGACCATCTGTGGCATGAAGCAGGAACCGACTTTCATCGGACCAGTGTACCCGTCTCCAGGATCTCATGTTCCAGTGTCTTCTTTCGTTGCACCACCTCTGACTCTCCTCTTTGTGGTGTGCAGTGAGGAGAGGACGTCTGACAGGTCTCCTAGCTTTCATGCCAGCAGCATACAGTCTCCTTTTGACGGTAGACATTGACACTCTATTGCGCGTTTCCCATTGCTGGCTGAACACTCTGCTGTTGGTGAATGGAGATCTCCTAACAAGGCGTACTAGGGCTCGATCATCACGGGCAGTAGTCTTCTTCGGTCTTCCAGATCTAGGCCTGTCCTTCACCTCGTTAGTTTGCCCATGTTTTGCAATCAAACGACTGATTACAGTATGGTTAATGTTCAGCTGTCTGCCAATCTCTCTGCATGACATACCAGTGGTATGCATGCCTATGATTTGCCATTTCACACGATCACTTAACCTTCGTCTTGCCATAGCGGTTCACAATCAAGAGCTAATTCTCTCTGTACAAATAAACCACGGTCATGAACACAAAATTCCTAATCTTGTCGCCTAAATCTGTATGTAATGTTCTACACCTCAAACTGGACTTTTACATAACTGAACACGTGTGCTGTTTCCCGCCACGCACGGACATCAAGCGGCCTGAAGTCATGCATGCATGTGCATTTCGTACTTGGAATTATGTCAGCTAACGCGGGGACAAAAAGTATGGCAGCCTAGTTGTACCATCATGTTTCTACGTTCTATTGTTTTTGCTGGTGCTTAACTTTTGCACAGGTGTATATATGTACAAGACAGATAATTAATGGAGTATGCAATACAATTTAACTATAAGTAGAAGAGCAGCGATATGGCCCCACAAAAGAAATGCACACCTAGGTGTGAAAATCCTTTGTGTAAGGTGTGAAAATCTTTTGTGTAGATATTTCTTTTGCTAAAATCTTTTGTGTAATGATTTCTTTTGTGGGGGTCATGTCTCCTCTGTTCTGATTGGATGTTAGATGTAGAGGGTGAGCCATAAGCCCCTCCCTCTCGTTAAATCATGTGATGTCTAGCGTCCTATCACATAATGATGATTAACAAGGGTCAATTAGTGTAATTAAGCGACTTCAAAGGCACCGATCTCTTCGAGAGAGTACAATGCGTAATGGTTAATGTATTGTGTAAGGATGATTTACAGGTACATGTCTGGACTCATCTTTTCTTTAGCCTGAGACCTCATTCAATCATGGGAGGTTAATTCCAAATGGGCAATCTATTGTGTAAGGACAATTGTTGAGTGATTGTGGACGATGACGCTGTTAATCTAATGGGTTGATCATTAAATTTCTGAAACCTCTGATCTTTTTAGCCATGACAATGTACAAGGGGTCAATCTATTGCATAAGGACAATCGGTTAGTTATTACTCCAACTGATTAAAATTAACTAGTTGCACTTTAAAAACTCTGACCACGTGTAACAATCATCAGTGTCATACAAAGCTCAGCGAATCAGTTTTCAATCGAGTTAGGGTAATAACTATTGATTACATTTTTAACGTGCCTTGAATGGCCATGCAATATTGGGGGTGGGGGGGGGGGGGAATCCCGCCTAAGTTGACTCAGGATTTGAAAGGGTGATAATCGATGTTTTTCGGTTTTCAATTAAAAAAACAATACATGTCATTTCACTTTTCACAATTTTAATAAAATAAAGTTGCAGTAAATATACAGACGATAAATATACAGATGATAAATATACAGATGTTAAATATATAGTGGATAAAATATACATATGGATATATAGATGAATAAGAGAAAATATATAAACGAATTATGTGCAAAATAAAAACAATAATTTTATTAAAATATAAATGTACAAATGTTTTTGAACAGGATCCAACCACCTGTAAAGTTAATCAATAGACATGGAGAATGATGTGACTGGGGTATTATGTGAAACTGATTTTAAACCGATTACTTTTAATAAATTTGAAAATGATCTAAGCAATACTTAACCCCTAGCAGGTTGGGTGTAAAGATAGGCTAGGGATTTATACAGAGGTAGGGGTTGGAGAGCTATTATTTCAATGTGTGGGAGGGTGTGCGGGTATATTTTAAATAGGGTTAAATAATGTTTTAAAACTGGTTCAACAGATGACTATAACATAATTTACTCGAGTTGGGCCCTTTCCCCCACCCCACACCCACCCACAAACTATAACCATGTATCGGCCTCCACACATTTCTAACCGATAATAATAAAGCAAAAGATTACTTACTCCCTCTCAATGAAGGGTATGCTAGTAATCTTCCACGTTATGGGTTAGCACATTATACACCATACACATGGTCTCTCAACAACCCCCCCCCCCACACCCACACCCCATGTTTCCCCCATTCGCTCATCCTCAATTCCCCCCACCCACCCACCCCCAACATCCCCACAGTTATGCTCGACACCTCCGGCTCCCCTAATCCAGCCACCCTCACCATTCCCACCCCGCTGTCATAAAATTAGATACTAGGGATACCCTGAAAGCCATACAATTTGGTATAACAGTCATTAAAAATCATCCATTTTTTGTAAGTAAATCTGAAACGTTTCTCAGTATACTTACTGAAAAGTCTATGATCTTTATTTCTAATTATAGTATTAGGATACTGAGCGAATGTTTCGAGATTATGATCTTTGACCGTGGCTAACAGAGTATTAACCCCAACCCCTTATTCCTGTAATTTAAGGTTTAGCCCTTAACTTTGCAGACATTCTTGATATCCCCCATCTGTCTGTCTAGTTGTTTGTACGCATATCTCTTCGGGCGAGTACTGACAAACTCTGTTATTTCACTGCGGGAAGGGTCTTCATCCGTGAGATAACTGAGTCTGTCATTGTAAACGTGAATTAAACGAGCTTTATGACGTTTTTGAACATGCATGATGGAATCTGTATCGCGATAAATGCAATTCGAGCCTACAGCTACTAGACTTTGTAGCAAATGAACCTGGGTGTGACTCACAACAAACAGAGCAATCACAACATTGGTGTGATTATCCGCTGGCACGAATTTGTTCAACGCATGATAGCCTTAACAGAGTGCTATTGCTATATACCCGGATATCTTTAACTGAAATCATTGTCAGCAACTTCAACATGGCGCTATACGAAATGGCGTATTCATGCTTAGGGTAGGTTTTGAGTGCAAAATAACCCCACAAAGAATTCAGCACTTGTTTTGCCAAGGTTTTAAGATCCTTATTTTGAACAATCAAAGATTTATTTTATTTAATCCCTTCATACGCATCTTTCAGTGCATCAGTGCCACATCCTCGGGATAGCCAGATGCTTCTTGTTCAATTTTCAAAAGGTTATCGATGTATCCCTTGAAAAGTGTATCAGTGCGCTATTCGTAGTGCCATATCTTGATAAACTCTAAGATATGGTACCCACTACATACAGCCCCATCAACTCCACAGACGTACATACTCCGTGTAGAGCATGCTCGCTATCGCTATGGGTACATTCAGTACTCTGCAAATCGTGAGCACATTTACTGCACAACATGAACAACAAACGGTCGTTACATCTGTACTGGAGGACAGGAAATAATAAATCCTTCGGAGGTAAACAGATACACTTTATTAGACCAAAGTAAGACCCTAACTCTTCTACTGGTTTAAAATCTCTAATGATTACTTCCGCTTCGCCTAGAGGGTAGTCATGTGTCTTAAATGTAAGGATATCCATGCACGCTATATACAAACCTGCAGTGGGCTGGTGATGCAAATGTATGCCATTGGTGTGGCCCCTGTAGAGGGCACTGCGTGCAATAAGCGCTTCATGATATGTTCTATCATTCAGAAACGCATTAATTCTAGGGTCGTTAAATCTCTGGGCCTTAAAATTACAACCCCACATTTCAACTACATTCACCCCATATGCCTAAGTTCACTAGATTTAGAAAGCGTCTTCTGATACACTTCTTCTAAAGTTAAACAAGGCTAAAAAAGTGGCGTGGTAATCATATACTTACTAGGCATATATTTCGGACATGCATGTACTCAAAGTACTCGTCCATGTCGGGGCAGTAACCATCCAGCGATCTGTTAAACACTTCGGGTTCAATGCCAGTTAGAGCGTGAATGCATTCTTAGAATGAACCAGGTAATCTAGCCACTTACATGCTTCTACGGAGTAACGTTTCTTGTTACATAACTTAACGTACCCTGTAACAGGCGGGGCTACTAGCTTATGATTGTTTGAGTAGTTAGCTCTAAACACCTTATTACATAATGATGCTAACGTCATAGATGTCATGACATGAAGGGCAGTAACCAGTTTCACAGCTGAAGATTTCACGGATCTTACCACAAGCTATCCACAGAATATTTACATCAGACCTGCAGTAAAGCTTCATGGCATCGTGGGGGTATGCTCCGACGTAATCAAAGTATATGTCACTGTCTAAGCGTGATGGTATAAACCCACCTTCCATGGTTAGCGCTTGGCTAATGCTGGAGGGATCAACCTTGGATTACGAACTCATGTCATGTATGACCACCTCCAGGATAGCCAAAGTGGCTACTCTATCTAGTCAGGGTGAGGAATACCCCAGAGCGCAACTGCTTCAGCATCTGCCATATTATTATCTGATTTATAATCATCCATTCAGTGGGCATCTGTCGTACACCTCATGGGTTCTTCATCCTCATCATACGGCATACGCTGCTTACAACTCTCTAGATGCGAGTCATGGTCTACCATGGTATCGGCTGAACGTTTGCGAGTTTCACAGCAAGAGTTCTCAGGAGTCTGCTGAGGGTTAAAAGCAAAATGACAGATGTTTAAAAAAGTATATCATATTATGTCAAGGGAGCTAACTAGCCTGTTCCGAGATTGAACTATAGTGAAAAATGTCTAACCTTTCTCTTAAACTAACATTATACCTGTATCTAAATGCCTAAATGCTGTAACACCTCTATTAACGTCTAAAAGGTGCAACTTAGTGTCTAATCGAATGATTTTATTTTTATTTTCAAACTATTCTAAGTAAGTCCACACGCTAATAACATTTCAGCTTAATTTTTGTCATTTTCAATGGTACAGTTATTTATATCAACACTTCGGGGAACACAGATTCATCAAATACGTCTAGGTATAAGGGGCAAATCAAAGATGCATATTCGCAGCCAAAAAACAAATGGCGTAAAATAAAATTATTTAATTTGTATACTTTAGAGGTTTAAACAGCGACCCTATGTGTAATGAAATGAAATAAATCTTAACATCTGATGATTACATTCCGTATAAATAAATATATATATATATTTTTTAATTTGTGAATTTGTGATTTTTTAAATAGAGGTGCGTTACATATACACCAGCAGTTTAAACCTTTAAATTATACAATTTAAACAATTTTAGTTTCAGGCATTTTTTTGCTGCGAATATGCACCTTTAAACAAACTGAATGAATGATAGCATTATCTTCAGATGCGGCTTTATTCATTTTTTATTTTTCAAAAGCTTTTGACTAGTCGCCATTTTTTAGATTTCCCGACCCACCCCTACACCCACATCCCACTGCCTGGTACAATAAAAGTAATTACCCCCATCCCACGCCATACCGTACACTGTATACGACACTGACGATCGCCAGCACCAGTTCATAAGGCAACAGGGTGCAATACATACATGCCTAGCAACAGCATGTATTTATTATTTTATTTTTTTCAGTTTTTTGCTTATTTAAGCAATGCACAACATCTTCGGGGTGCAACTCAAAGAATGCCATGGGCTCGAATTCATCTGGGGGCGAGCGGCCAACAAAGCAAAATTCAATACAAAAAAAAATAAAAATTACCTCCTCGACTGCCGGCGAGTCTTGTATTTCTACGGGATGCTCCGGCACAACCGTGTATACAATGGGTGAGGTCAAGTCTGGGTGTTAGTGTTAGTGTTAGTGTTGGTGTTGGTGTTGGTGTTGGTGTTGGTGTTAGTGTTAGTGTTAGTGTTAACACTGATCCCTAACACCAAGCCAGGTGTTAACACCAGTAGTGTTAACACTAACACCGGCTGTGTTAACACTAACACTGGTAGTGCCAGGGGGTTATGAATGTACTCTGGGGGTGGTGGTGGGGTGGCTAATGTATGGGTGGGGCAAAAACTATGGACGCTATGGCCGGGATACACGATGGTAGAGGAAAAACCGACGGCGGGATGGGACGGGACGCGCCCCTACCCCACCTGTTCATACGCCTATAATCGAGTGTTAAATCAAACACGAACCCAGCTATGAGATTTTAGTGTAAAGGAAAAACACTATATTTTCTGTGTAATTTTATAAAGTACATGCCCTATATGTACACCGTTGGGGCACATTTTAATGAACTGATAATCTGTATTAGGGTTAAACTTATTTGAGACACATATATTTGTGTATCACGTACATATAGTGCCCCGGTCTCCCTTATGCCTGAAAAGACAAAGACTTGGAATGCGGTGCTAAAGTTGATAAATAGGTGAACTAGTCTTCAGGAATTTGTATTTTTATTATAAACTTAATTCATGGAAATATAAAATTTAATCGAATACAATATAAACACTTACACAAATATCGGGATAGCATTAGATTACTCAGTAAAAGCAAAACACCGTTATAGCAAAGGCATCAGGTCATTCAGTGTGAATGTTTCTTACATCTTCTACTAACAGCAGTATTACCACTCATTTCTAAATTATTTTGATAATAATAACAACGATGGAGAGCAGTCAGAAGATGGCGTTGGTCCCACATAATATGATAGAGGGCATAAACACGAAATCTAAGATTAATATTCTAGGCCCCTATATAGAGATCAAAATGTTAGATCTGCTGTGAATTTAGATCAAGAGATGGAACGAATTCTAAATCATAGCAACTTGACGGCTAGAGAAAAGTCAAATTTGTATTCCCAGACGCTTCAAAAGTTTAGACTGCAGTCCAAACAATTCAGTTCAGCAGTTACGTCATCAGATGATTTGCAGCATTCGTGGAATCTCCAGACTGCAGTGCCTCGTGGTTAAATTTGGACCATACTAGAATTAAATGTCTAGTTCAATCATTGAGTCCTAGCTAAAGAAGTAAAGGTGAGAGCTTAATTGAAATCTTAAATCATAGGGTACCTGGTTTATCCTTAGACAACGCTAATCGTGTTACCATAGACGGAGTAGCCTATCCGAATAGTAATCTAGTAGATTTAATAGCCTCAATGGTGACTCTAATTTATACAAATCTACGGATTTTTAAGAAGTTAAATTATTGATAGCATTCAATAGACTCTTATCGGATCTTCTTGTCCATAGGCAAGTTGTGAGGAGTCATAAAACGTGGCCGAAGATTCATAATACAGCCAAAATCGATGAAGAAGAAGACACAAGACTTCAGTATATCCAATCTAAAGTGAAAAAAAGTAAAATGCGCCCCCGAGTCTAAAAATTTACAACATATACTTCTTCTTCTTCTTCTTCTTCTTCTTCTTCTTCTTTTCGTTCGCTGATCATACCGCCAGTCCTGTAAGTGACTATCGACATGATCATAAGCGTTAAGTGCATGGATCCATGGTTTATTAGAGTGCGCCGTGCGACCTGGAACCTCAGTCTTCAGCACTCGAGGTTTCTGTCAGGGTTACCTCACCCTTACTTCCTTTAGTCGCCTCTTACGACACGCAGAGGATACGGAAGGTGTATTCTAAGCCCCACCTACAGGGCAGACAACATATGCTCATCAATAGACAGAGTACCCCGATAACTCATTCGGCTGATAGAAATCTGAGTCCTGAGTCCAAAACTTGATTGAACTGTGCCAAGACAAATCTCGCCAGAACAGTAAGAAATAAAGAATCTATTATCTCCACTGATAGATTGAAATGTGTATATTATGATAGCAAACATTTCGTGTCTTTCGGGGGTTTGTAGAAACTACACCAGGCCTTTAATGGGGTGTTGTCTAAACCTTTAATACACACGTGGTTAGCCGAGCAGCCAACGTATACACTGCATCGACCTAAGAGAATAAAGTTTAATAGAGATCGATTCAAAATGACCAGAGTGGATCAGCTAATTGTCAAGTGGATTTGTGCGATGTTACTAGGCTAGACATAATAACAATATCCATTACATAATATTCATAATAGATTTCTATCAAGATTTTGTGGATAATTCGTTTAATGAATAAAACTAGAAACGCCTTAGCTCAATCATTGGAGTGTTTTCTGAATGCTGTCTTTAGAAGACCCGAATCAATTCAAAGCGATAAAGGTGGGGAATTTGTGAATGCGCCAGTTAAGAGCGTATTCACGTCTAAAGACATCTATTTCTACATATCTCAGAACTCTCACACGAAGGCCACGATCGTTGAACGCATTCAACACACCATAAAGTCTAAGATATGGCGATATATGACTTGCAAAAATACTGATAGGTATCTCGATACGATACCTAATCTGGTAAGTTCTTACAAAAGAACCGTACACGGCAGCACAAAAATGAAGCCAGTAGATTTTGACTGTAGTACAGAGGTGTTAGCTTGGTGCAATATGTACTCGAAACCGAGTCCTAGAGTATCGTTAAAGTCGAAAGATTTGAACGTAAGAGATGGCATAAGAGTGTCCGAGTTAAAAGATCCATTTACAAAGGGTTGCATGGAGCGAGGAGATATTCGAAATGAGTTCGAAACTACCTCACAGATCAGGTGTATATAAGCTCAACGATTACAGTCTAAATTTCATTATTGATACATTTTATTCCGAAGAATTACAGAAACTTAAATTAAATAATGCTAAGCAGCAGCTGTATCAAGTAGAAAAAATATTAAAAGACATACAAAAGATAAAGATGCGAGAAGCTCACGTCAAATGGCACGTCTACTCTAATTCATTTAATTTATGGATAAGTTATTCATAACTTAAGCGTATTTAGAATCATTACTGAGCTACACATACACTGCTCCGCAATCCTGCTACCCCACCCCCACCATGAGCGATGAGCATTTCGATAAATTTAGGCAGACTAATACTTTAAGGGTAGGTGTAAATTCATTGCCTCAGCGCCGACCTCTAGAATTGCCGCTCTACATCGAATGCATAGAAATACTTAAATGCTTCTATACAGTTAAGATTTTTAGTTTATAAATAAGCAGATTAATTGCCACAAGCGGTATAAAAAATACCATCAGATTCAACTATTTTGCCGATTGATTCAACCTCTTAACATTAACCATTAAGTGTATGTTCGCCATTGAATTTGATGAAGCTGTAGTCAGATTTTTAGGCTTTTATGAGGATATCATTAGCTGTCCAACCCCCGTGGGCGAAGCTCTACCAACCCATAAAAGGAATGAGATTACATTGACTACTGCTTATGCATATTGTGATATCGTAAGCCATAATGTAGTTGGAGATACAGTCGCACCATTGTTAAGAGTTATACAATTATATAGTAACCACAGGAGCAAAGATATTTGCCAATGGATATTTCCTGACATTCAATATAGAGCCGTATCTAAGAATTACATTGACATGATAGGCGTGGTTATAAATGGTAGGACTGGAGAGAACATACCATCTGAAGATGGCGCATCACCGAGTGTACATTGTTTACATTTTAGACCTAATACCTAAGAACAGGTGGGTAATCGCTAGCTATATCTAGACATTTTAACCTTTTGACTGTAAAATGAAGTATACATGTAAACCAGATTCGGCTACTTTGAGAGCTTATTACGCAAATCAAGTGGATGGACGATTCCCCACATTCGCTGGTGCTAGGGGTAAAAAGGGACATAGGTTAGGAAATATTATAGGCTCGTTATTCAGAGCCACTATGCCATTAGCTAAAACCGTAATAAATTGAAAACATCTGTGAAAAATAGGGTGCTGAATATCGGAAGAGCGATCATATCAAAAGCCATAGAGTTAGCTCGTAACAATATTTCAGCAGCTAATTCCCAGGCTATGAACAGAAATGCTAAGAGGATCAATGCCCCGCTAACATATGTAGAAGTCATTCAAAGCATAACCATCGAGGTAGAAGCATCAGAAACCGTAAACAGTTTGATATATTTAGTTAACTAATATGATGGCTACATGTCACTGTACTAAAAGCGAATTAGATTTGTTTATCGAGAACCCGGTAATGACTACGATGGAGCAAGCTGGCTTGCAAATCTATTGATCCATTACAAGCTTGTCTAACTCTGAGGGAAGTCTCAAGTTTTTTGTCTCTGGAACCTGAGATGAATACATAGATTTAGCGCAAAGTTACATTTATGTTAAGGCTAGCATTGCACAGCTGGTTGCTGGTGTGAAAACTGAATATACCTATACTCGGTGGGTTGCCTAGAAAAATATTTTTCTAGGCAACCTACCGAGTATAGGTATATTCAGTATAGTTAGTAATAAAGCTTATAATGGAGATTTCGATACAGATCAATATAATTTTCAGCACTGTGATGCTAACCATATTTCGTGCTACATGAATAACGAGCAAGTGTCTGGAGACGCTCTTACACTGAATTTCACTCTTGCAGATTATAATTTTATAGAATCATTCCTGACGCTGTTTAATGGAACTGGCACATTATTCGATGACAAATGTGTAGGGATTACCATCAATGAACATAATGGTGGTTGCACGTTTTATGCATTTAGCTACACGCCAGATCTCGTTACTGGCAACCATGTGTACCTTACAAGGCAAGGAAGTCTACGTCTCCAGCTAAAATTTTAAACCGCGTTACCAGATACTATGAACGTATTATGTTAAATGCTGAATTCAATAACTTTATAAGTTTGACAGTGATCGTAACATCACCACATACTACTAAGCCCATCGAACGCACAAGACACCCTAAAAAGGTTATTTTAGAATGAAAAAATATCCCTATAATGACATTAGCTTTCAATAAAATCATAGATTATCTGATATTGGGATTCATAAGGATAGTTGAATGATTCAAAACCCGGGGGTAATGAGCATAAATGCTCATACATCAGTTAATAGCCAAAAACTTACATAACGTTCGAGCTCCAACTTAAACTATAATCGTAGTTTTTAAAATCAATGCAAATAATTCGGAATAGTTTTCCAAAAATATTTTTTACCAGCCGCCACCGCCACCCCCTCCCCTTCCCACCTCCTGCTCGACGGGTTACCGCCATTGACTTCAAGCATTCAAGAATTTGATAAGTTAACTACGCGAGACATCGAGCACATATGCGCTGGAGATTGGAGATTAGATAAAGTATCCCTAGGAATTTTTTGCTAAAGACTGTATCACTAAACGCATCAGAAGACCAGCATTCCTTATAGTTAATACAGATCCAGAGAACCTTCCAGGCACTCATTGGATCGCCTTGTATCTCGTTAAATATGGAAAATCTGAATATTTTGACTCGTTCAGCCTCACTCCATTATGTAGCCCGTATATATGTATGAAATACAGTACAACACCTATTATCGACTCATTGTGGTGAGTTATGTATATATTATCTGTATCATTGGGTGCACGGCATGTCCCTGATTTCAATAATATCGACATTGCCTGATCTAAGCAAAAAATGATAGCATCGTCAAAAGCTTAGCCAATACGTTATTAGACCATAAACTTATAGCTATTCAGCGGGGAAAGTTGTAATAAAATGGGGTTCACATAACAAATTTTAGTTTTACATGTTTTTTGTCTGCAGATGTTAATAATATGGGCTTAGATTGTTTTAACATATTCGAGTTAAAATATCTTCAAAGTCGGCTTTCGTTCCCAGAGATGTTTTGTTTTTTATGTAGCCTCTAGCAGTACACCCACCCCTGGCACACCTGGCTAATGACCCCGTGCAAAATTAAAGATCTAAACGAAAGGCGAACCTGAGTGGAAGCATGATTGTTATTCACAACAATGGTTGGGTAGGTTGTGGAGTAGGGTTAGCGAATAGAGAAATACGTGTTTACACAGATCACATATAAATTTTAATAGCTTTGATACATGTGAAATTTGATCGAGAAAAATGAATTAAAAGATTTTAGGTTATAATTATGACAATGATTCTGGGTTATAATTATATCTATAATTTTATTTTTTAAGATATTATTCACGCAGTTTATAAACTGAGCTTAGTACATCGTTAGCCAATCAGTCTTACAGGTATTGTATAGTTCATAGGCATTCCAATATAAATTTGGGTCGGTAGACAATGCTTGAAAGAAATCGATTTTAGACACATTTTATAATGCATTTAAGTAATGTAACTCGACATTGTCGATAGGCCTTAAGAAATAATCGATCCCCATACACTGGTGTTCACTCTGAGATGAACGTTCATGTTGACACCCGTAACATTCGCTAACCACTAGATTACGGATTGCTAAATTCAATATGTTAGCGAATATAGCTGTAGCATTGTCTCTGGTAGATTTGGGAATGTTTTTAGAACCAAAACTCTGATATTCACGTTCCTGGACATCTTGATGGAAAATATCAAACATATATGGTGTATCGGTAAGTTTCAACATTGACGGGTGAGTCTGATCCTCATCTCCATAATTAGAACTCAAAGTATTTGGTTGCGGTTCGAATCCCGAAGGCATGTCATCTTATTTTTCTTCTTCTTCTTCTTCTTCTTCTTCTTCTTCTTATACATCCAGCGACCCCTGTTGAATAGTGAGATCTAACGTCCTGAGGTCCTCTGGGGATATGTGTTCTATAAGGTTCTGAATGGCTCTGTCTATTTTAGAATCAGCTAACATGAAGTCTTTATCATTATATGTCTGCTTAGGTGTTAATTCTAGTAATCGAGTCATACAGGGTCTCAAGAATATGTAATCTTTAGTCTTTACCACATCACCAGCTAAAACTGTAGTTAGTTTAAGCTCTTCAACCATAGTAGTAATGTATAGCCCGTCAGATATTAACTTTTAGTTAACGTTTGTGCAGCTTCTTAAGAGTTCTGACTATTTAACTTTAAGCTGACTCTTGAACCGGAGAGTAGAGGCATGGTACTGCATAGACCTATTTGTCTTTGCCCATTATCTGAACCACACAAATCAGATTTAATGTCGATGTTCTTGTGATCTATAAGCGCCCATGCAATTTGAGGCCAATAAAATAGTATTATGTAACCCACATAATTTGCGGAATAATTCAGATTGGTTACACTCCTTAAATGTGATTTTCTCAGAGATTTGAAATTTACTGCATGTTTCTTTTCAAATTCTGCTTCTGAGGTCAGATGATTTTCTGGTAATCAAAATTCAATTTCCCAGACCCATTTCTGTATAACCATTTCATCTGATCAATGGTATGGTTACTGATGAATAGCTAGTAAAGTTTAAAATATGCTTTTTAAATTTATGAACGGCATTACATATTATTGAATTCGTCTGAATACTAAAGAGAAGTGCATATTATTTTAAAGGTCAATTCTTTTGCAGGGTGATGCCAAGCTCGAATATTTGGTTATCCGGATCCATGAGGAAGGTATTAAATACTACTAAGGGCTTTGACTATGCTTTCAGTGGTAATACACAGCTACATATCCGGCTTCCAAATCTTAACAAGGTATTATATTTAACAATAATTAACAGCTACACACCCGGCATCCAAATCTTAACAAGGAATTCTATTTAACAACAAAATATACCTACATATCTGTGTTAAAAAAGTTTTTAAAAATGATCATGTTTAGTCACAACACACACATAGCTATCTGGCATAGAAATACAAATCTTAACATAAGACGGCATTGTTAAATTTAATAACAACTGCTTATCTGACTTTCAAACGTTAAAAAGATAACATGTTTAACATCAAAGCACAACTGCATTTTGTCGCATGCATAGTTTATGGCTGGTAGAATGTGCTATTGACGGTTGTGATAACTCTGGCGCGTGAACAATGCTCCGCTCAACTTGTCTGAGCATGCTCACATAACTTGTAATATCAACTTAGCAGCTTACCCATGTGCTCGATATGTTGTATCACTATGTGGACACTCCACTGAACTGCGATGAAAATAAGCATGTTTCCAGCAGGGGCTACGGACAGATGGACTGCCTGCATCTTGATGCTTACGTTCACATTGGAACCAGCCCCAGTGTGATTACCTCTTGTATGGTCATATTTAATGAGGGCATCATCAACCGTTAGTAATGAACACCTCGGTGAGGAGAACTCATTCACGGGCTGCTCCTTATTCCCACGGAGGAGCATCATGCATTGGCATTAACACAGCAGCTAGAACAATGAAACTTAATAGCTAGTTGTAATGGTACCTGAAAACATTCTTGCCCTACTCGAACAACTCACTTCATTTCTCCACCCGGTTCTTCAAATTATTCCTTTGCTATCTCAATATTCTAGGTTCTGTTCTCTAATATACTGTGGACATGTGTGCTTGAATGGCGCCGGCACACACGCCTAACTAACTAATCTTGCTACTGGACTCTAGTAACCGTAGGTCTCTTGTGTGACAATGACCGCAAGCGGTCGCCACTTGAACATGGGTGTAAATTGAGTCTCTGGCCCTGGTTCGTCAATCTAAGATTTTAGTTGGGCAGTTAAAACGGGACTCAGCATTGAAAGCCATATATATATATTTATTTAAGCTTCCTTAGCCAATGATATTGGGGGTCAGACACGGAATCTCGCTATTTCCTAGGCTGGCAATAGACAGTGCACCGATAGCCTGGTGGTACAGACTTGTTGGACTTGGCATGGTTCATCATGTCGAGACTAAAGCATGTCCTCTCTCTCTCTCCCGGTCTGTGCCTCTTGAGGCCTGTGAATGTACTCGTTCTGACCAGCTTCTCATGATTCCTAGTGCTTCATCTTTGAATGTAATCATTTACGCTGTTGAAACACATTATGCGATACGAAATGCATCTTCCACCTTTGAACTATGCAGATCTCAAACCGGCTTCCCACCTTTAAAGGTATTCATCCAGACTGGTGGAAAGATATAGCTTTACCACTCAGATGGTGTCTTCAGAACTGCTGTAGAAACTAGGGTTCCAAGAAACAGTCATTACACAGATACTGAAGACAGGAAATGTATTCCTGTATAAGAATAACTAGCAATGTTAATTCCGTCATCTCAGTTCACCACAGGATCGTTTGCAAAACCCTGACTAAATCGATGAGACACTGGCTTCCACCTTACCTTACTCCCACGGAAGTGCCCTATACATTCATACAGGGTCTTAACCTTCATCTAATAAAATCGTAATTGGCCAATCTGCTATCACCATTTCCAGAAAATCTCTGTCGTGCACATCTCCAGCAGAACGCCAGTAAAATTAAATTGAAACTGACCTAATCTACCTAAACTGCAATACATGGCCATGAACTCCATAAGCAAGGGACACGCCCTGGTCAAAATAATGATGTCAGCTTGCAACAATTGAGGGTTCCAGTTCTAGCCATGCCCCACCAATTTCTTCCTAAGCTCCACCCATGCTTTGCGCGTGTTGGGACCAATTTATATACTTTGGATCCTGAATTCCCAGAATCCCAATTTCACGTTAACTATACATTTAAGGTGTTGAATATTATGGAACTAATTTGAAATGAGTCAAAATATTCAACAGAATGTTTATTAAATAGTACAGACATACAATTCGTAACCTGACGAACTATTCAATGTTTCTGACGGACCTATATACGATATTGATTACGGGTTTTGATTCTGATGTCAGCCAACTTGTCATATAATTGATTATGATGGCATATACGTGAGTGACAGATCAGATCAATCTATTAACACCCGTGATTCTGATGCCACACGGCAATATCCAACAGGCATAGTGTTCACAAACATCGCACTGTTACATTTCCGGCTTCCAAACTTTAAACAACTATTATGTTTAGCAACGATTCAGAGCATAGAAACGCCCATTCTGATAACATTTCCCTTTGGCAGACATATTTACCCGAATATCATGAGGGGTTTTAAAATTTTTAGTTGAACTAAATACTAAACATGCTTGGACAGTTGAAAAAGAGTTTGATCGCGACCTGCCACAGGCCAATGAAGTAAGGATTTTTAGATAAATAAGAATCATAGGGTTTATACTCAGATTTAGGTGTTCGCTATTAATTCGATTATTACAGTCTAGACGATCAAATTTATTTCAGTTCTTTAATGGAATTTTGTTGGATGAATGGAACATTCTAATAGAACATAGCAGTAGTTTCAGCGCCCAGGTCAGATTCCAGGTGTTTGGTAAATGGCACACTCTGCATGTTGACAACTTTGTACAAGCATCAGCCTATGGATACGTGTCACTAGGAGGTGAGAATAGGAATTTACGATTAGTTACTAGCTTGATAATAGCACTATGACGCAGTTGTGTTAAACCAAACCCGTGTTTATCAATTGTAATCTGCGATGCGATCGCAGATTATTAAAATCACTCAGGATTTTTCTTCTTGCTTGCTTTCTTTCTTTCTTTCGTTTTTTCTTTCTTTCTTTCTTACTTTTTTATTCTTCGTCAAAAATTTTGCACTGTGACGCCTCCTACAGTTTTCATCCGACCACCTCTGAACTTGGTCAACTTCTCCTACCCAGTCTGTAATCGTGCGCTCGTGCTTTTTTCGGATTTGTCCAAGGGGTTTCGAGCTACCCAGCTTTCCGTGGGCAAAAAGTCCCATAGGGATTTTCAGTATTTATCTTTGAAGTGCTATTACACCTAGAGTTTTGATCGGATCACTACCATACTCGGGTAGGATATTATCTGTGGGGTCCTGAAGATAGCTGCCTACCTGAAAGGTGACTTTGCCATTTGACCTTTGATCGGCATTGCATTGAATATGGCCCCATAGGAAATGAATGGGGATTCTTTAAACTGCGACTATGCCTAGAGTTTTGATTGGATAACTACCATACTTGGTTAGGATGGTACCCTCGGTGACATGCAGATGCCCACTCACATAAAACGAGACCTTGACCTTTGGCCGCCAGTCATTGAAGATGGGGAAAGAATGGGGAGTTTCAGGATGGATACTTGAACTGCGACTATACCTAGAGTTTTGATTGTACACCCATTATACTTGGTTATAATGTTACCATTGGGGATGGTTTTGGGAGACTTTGTCATCTGATAGGGCCTGCATAGACCTGATGTAAAATCAATTTTGAAGATGCTCAATCCAAATGTTTTCGAGAAATCAGCAGTTCCGTCCGTGCCACATTGCGCCAACATTTGAACTGCGTTTTCTCTTAGAGTTTTATTCCAATTCACTTCAACCATGGCCAGATCCTAGGACCTTGAGTGATCTAAGTAATTTTCAACGAAAACGTTACTATCTCCCTTTAGTGTCAAGGTCATTCGCAAAATTTCAAATTGTCATGTTTGTCATAAGAAACACCAAAATTTCAAATTTTCATGTTTGCCATAAGTAACCTCTCTTTCATAATACAACTTTCAAAGAGCATGTTAGAAGGCACCTTATCGTATCCGTTAGCGTCAATGTGGCGTTTTAGTGGTCAATGCTATCAGTTTTCGAGAAAGCAGCTTTTCCATGCGCTTTGGAAACCTATGGAAATTTCAACTATGGATCTTTGATCTGCGACTGCACCTAGATGTTTTATCAGATCAGCAGCAGACATGTTAAATAGTCATATAAGAAGAAGCCTTAGGATATTCCGTAATGGCCAGACATCACAGATTTAGTTACTTCAGTAAGTGTCCTTTAGTTAATCTGTGATGCAATCATAGATTATTAAAATCATGCAGGATCTTTTTTCTTCTTTCTTTCTTTCTTTCTTTCTATCTTTATTCTTCGTCAACACCTTTGGACCGTATCGCCTCCTACAGTTTTTATCCGATCAACTCAAATCTAGATCAACTTCGGTTCCTGAGACTGGGGGGGGGGGGGGGGGTCTGGTGCTATTTTCTTTCTTTTGGATCTATTGCAGGGTTTTCGAGCTATTCAGTTTTCCGTGAGGAAAAAGCACAATAGGAAATGTATGGGGATTTTCAATATTGATAATTCAAGTGCGACTATGCCTGCAGTTTTGAGATCACTACCATACTTGGTCAGGATGTTACCCTTGGTGTCCTGAATGTGATGACCAATAGGATAGGAACGTGCCCAAGTGGAAGGGTACCAGCTGGACTTCAAAATTACCAGTTTTCGTTTTTGGCAGAAATGAATTCCCCATTATCACAGAAGGTCAATGGACACATTAGACGATACCATGTGACACCGTTTCACAATTTCATTACCCTTAACCCATAGGCCCAGGTGGAAGGGCACTCCCTGGTCCCCAAAACTACCAGCTTTTAGTTTTTTGGCAGAAATGAACTCCATCTCCCCCATTATCAGAGAAAGTCAATGGACATATTAGACGATACCCTATGACACCATTTCATGTTTTCATCATGCCTAGATAACATGACTAGGTGGATGGGCCCTCCTTGGGCCTCAAAGTTATCGGCTTTTGTTTTTGGCAGAAATGAACTCTTCAAAGACCGTATTAGACACACCTCATTTTATCCGTAGGGTTTGGTAAGGGATAGATCTGCTTTGTGGCATACCTCATCAAGGCTGGGGGGTATTATTGAGCAGCTTCTGAATGACAAGGGATTCTACAAGGATCGAGAATACTTAGCAGACGTCTTTCAGTTACTCCAGACGTCTATGGCATCCCCCGACTCTGAGTTGAATAAGGCTCTGCGCTACTACAAACTGGAAAAAGGCTGTGCCAGCCACTGAATCATCCAGCCCTTGGTTATGTATGCTGGCAGCATATGTAAGAGCAGTTGGACAGATCAAGCTAGGTCAGGCGATGACATGCGCAGCCATGATACCCGCTCTGGTCTGCTAAGGTCTGGAGGCCAGCACAGCAACAGCTAAGCCTGACAGAAATTGTAGGGCTATTGTCCAGATGCTCTTGCTCTGCAGCACTCTGTGTGGTTCCAGAGGAGCGGTGGTGGGCGCCAGCAAAGTTTATCGTGCTGATGGTGGCATAGCGCTGGCTTGTCGGACCCAAAAGAGATGCTGGCTGTGTCATTACACAGGCGGGCGAGTTGATGTCTGTGTTGAAGCCAAAGTGGACACCAGGGAATTCCCCTTGACTATTCATGTTGCTATAGCCCCTGTCAACCAGGTCTTCGATAACCCGCTGTAAGTATGATCTTTTTGTAAGCCTAATTAAGTCGTTGCTATGGCAGCCATTGATTTGAGAAGTTGCACACTTCTAGGCACCACCTATATAATTACTCAGAATACCCTTTGGAATCTATCTTCTTTTACAGTTTTTACCCGATCGAGTTAAAACTTGGTGAACTTATAGTGCCCTTTGAGGAGAGGTGTGCTTGTGCTTTGATTTCGGATCTGTCCAATCGTCTTTAAGATAACCTGCTGTAAGCATAATAAATGTTGCTATGGCAGTCGTCGATTTGAAATAGTGTACACTTCTAGGCACCTAGAGGCTACGTCAAATGCGAAAAGTAAATCCTTCAAATTCCTAAAGCGCTCTCCGTGATTGTGGAAAAAGTACATTTTATTAGCCCTAATGCGTCATCAATACGCAAAGCAATCTACTGTGTAGCTAAGAAATAAGTCTGAAACGCAATATGATCGCCCATATGTAGCCTTTTACGGAATTGAAATCAGACGATTCGTTATTGAGATATTCTGATTTTTCTAAAACAATATTTCTGCATTTGCCTATAACAAATTTGCGTGAAATGCAGCGTGTTATAAATACTCATATAACCCTTTGGCACCTATCATTTTCTACAGTCTGTACTCGATCGAGTTCAAACCTGATGAACTTATAGTACCCTTGGAGGAGAAGTGTGCTTGTGCTTTTATTTCCGATCTGACTAATCGTCTTTAAGATAACCTGCTGTTAGCATGAATTTTTTGTAAGCGTAATAAATTTGTTGCTATGGCAGCCATCGATTTGAAATATGCACACTTCTAGGCACCTAGCGGCTACGCCGAGTGCGGAAAGAAAATCATTCAAATTCCTAAAGCGCTCTCCGTGATTGTGGAAAAAGTACATTTTATTTGCCCTATTACGTTATCAATACGCGAAGCAATCGATGTAAGCACTAAGAAATAATCCGATGTCAATCAAAGCTGCCAGTTTTAGTTTTTGGCAGAACTGACTTACCTTTTGTTTCGAAAAGTTCAACGGACATGTTCGAAGATGATCTGTAACATTCTTTCATGCTAACATCACCCCTGGGTCACACACATACACAGTGGGGAGGGTCACCTCAGGCCAAGAACCGTAACATAAACATTTTTCGGTTTTTTTTTGCAGAAATGAACTCTCCTTTCTCAGAGAAGGTCAATGGACATATTAGTCAATATCTTGTCACATCTTTCCGTGTTTCCCTCACTCCTGGGTCATAGGCCCGAGTGGAAGAGGACCCATCGGGCCTCAAAGTTAACATATTTCGTTCTTTGCAGAAATGATTTTAACTTAGCGTTGAAAAAGATTGAAATTTTTTTCAAAATGGCCGCTTAAATTTGTTTTGGTCGTATCGACGTGAAATTGGTGTACTTCTTGGTCTTATATTAACTTGATTTCACATCAATTTAAAAAATGCTCTATCTAATAATTTTCGAGAAATCAGCTTTTCAGTGCCACATATCCCCATAATAAAGCGATGAGAGCAGTATTTGAACTGCGTTTTCTCCTAGAGTTTTATTACAATCCTCTTCAAACCTGGTCAGATCCCAGAACATTGAGATCTAAATAATTTCCAATAAAAGTTTTACTATCTCCCTTGGGATCAAGGTAATTTGTGTGTTAAATTTTCAAATTTTCACGTTCGGCATATGTAACCTCCTTCTCATCATACAACTTTGGAGAGCATGTTAGAAGACATCTTATTTTATCCTTTAGGGCCAGTGACCTTTTAGTGGTCAACGCTATCAATTTTCGAGAAATCAGCTTTTCCATGCCCAGCGCAACCTATGCAAATGTTCAATGGTTATATAAGAAGCCTTATCTTATTCCTTCCTATAAGACTCCATTTACAGAATCGTGATATTCCAAAGGGTTCAAGAGCCATACGCATTTAGCCACCCAAAATTACTAGAATAAAGCAAGAATTATGGGACAATTTTAGCCTCGATTTTAACACCCTTCCCGTCGAGATATGGGTTTTGACAAATCGTGAAGACAATCGGGTAACTTTCAATTGCGAAAAAAATGAGCGGTCATTTCCCATCAAAATCGAACCAGTAGTTATTAAGGATTTAGTGAAGGTGTGTGTGGAAATAGTTATTAATCTGCGATGCAATCGCATATTATTATATTTTTATTGGATCTTTATTCCTTCCTTCCTTCCTTCCTTACCCCCTTCCTACCTTCTTTCATTCCTTCCTTCCTTCTTTCTTTGTTCTCGGTAACAATTTTAGGCTGTATCTCCTCCTACAGTCTCCACCCGATCAACTAAACACTTGGCCGACTTGTAGTACCTCTTGTACTTCTATTAAAGGGTTATTATCGGGCCAAGAGTTTTCGAGCTACCCACTTTTACCTGTACAAAAAGTCCTATAGGAAATGTATGGGGATTTTCAGTATTGATTGAAATGAATAGGGATTTTCAATGTAGATATTCGAACGGCAACTACAACTAGAGTTTGGATTGGATCACAACCATATTTGGTCAAGGTGTTGCAATTGGAGTCCTGAAGTGATTGATCCATCTGGAGGGCGGATGCCCAAATAGAAGGGTACCCGTTGGATACTGGTTTTCATTTTTGGCAGAAATGAACTCCCATTCATTAGAGAAGGTCAATGGATATATTAGACGATACCCTGTGACATACTTTCATGTTACCACCAGCCCTGGGTCACAGTCACAAGTGGAATGGCATCACCTGGCCTCAAAATTACCAGTTTTCGTTTTAGACAGAAATGGCTTCCCTTTCATTAGAGAAGCTCAGTGAGCATGTTATAAGATATAGCATGTGACTTCCTTTAATGCTATCATCAGACCATATGCCAGATCCGCAGTGGGAATAGCACCTCTTGGGCCTTGATGCAACCAGATTTTACTTTTGGCATAAATTACTTCTCTTTCATCTGAGAAGTTTAATGGGCATGTTAGAAAAAATACCTGTTACATCCTCTGATGATGATCTCACCCCCGGTCATATAACAAAGGTAAAGGGCATCCCTTTACCAGTTTTCGTTTTGACAGACATGAACCCCCCACTTCATCAGAGAAGGGCAATGGACCTATTAGGTGCTACCCTGTGACATCTGTTAATGTTTCCACCACGCCTGTGGAACACGCGCAGTTGAAATGGCACGACTTGGGCCTCAAAGTTAGCAGTTTTCCTTGCCCAGACATGTTCAATGATTTACAGTTACCTCAGTAAATGTCTGTTTAACTTGTTCTTATAATATACACCTGTGCAAAAGTTAAGCACCACCCTATTTTTACGCACATGCGAGGGTATATTCATGTGCTATGAAGAAAGCAATAGCATAAACATTTATGTACCCATCCATCTTAGTGCAAGAGGTAATAATGCAACTAGAGGAATGCTGATTATGATGGTGGGGAAACACTGTATGTTTTTGTTTGAACTTGAAAACGAGGCCTGAATATGGTTACGTTGACACAACTGACAACTATTGCCCTACAGTTGACACACGTGGCTAGATTGTCATTAATGGTGTCTGAAAACGAAGTTTAACATCTGTGCACGAGTTTGAGACTGTCATTATTAATACCGGGATATCCACCTTGTGCCTGGATGACGGCCTGGACACGACGTCTCATGCTGGTCACCAACCGACTGATACGCCATTGTGGTATTCGTTGCCATTCAAGATGGAGTGCGTCTGTTAATTCCTGTAGGTTCTGCACAGGAGGATCCCTCCTTCTCACCATGTTTCCCAGAATGTCCCAGATATGCTCAATAGGGTTCATGTCAGGGCTCCTTGCTGGCCATGGTAGGGTTTCGATGGCATTCTGGCGGAGGTATTCATGCACAGCTCTAGCACGATGTGGTCGGGCGTTGTCATCCATGAATATAGGGTGGGTTCCAGGTGCATGATTTACAAAATGAGGGACCACAACTCTATCCAGTATGGAATCTTGATATCTTTGTCCATTTAGTGTTCCAGGTACAGTCAACAGATCCAGCTTACAATCAAATGAGATGCACCCCCATATCATAACGGAACCTCCACCAAATGGAACTTCTTCCATGATGTTACGTTGGTCGTACGCCGTGCGTCTGGACCTCCATACACGAGTTCGACCATCTGTGGCATGAAGCAGGAACCGACTTTCATCTGACCAGTGTACCCGTCTCCAGGATCTCATGTTCCAGTGTCTTCTTTCGTTGCACCACCTCAGACGCTCCTCTTTGTGGTGTGCAGTGAGGAGAGGACGTCTGACAGGTCTCCTAGCTTTCATGCCAGCAGCATACAGTCTCCTTTTGACGGTAGACATTGACACTCTATTGCGCGTTTCCCATTGCTGGCTGAGCACTCTGCTGTTGGTGAATGGAGATCTCCTAACAAGGCGTACTAGGGCTCGATCATCACGGGCAGTAGTCTTCTTCGGTCTTCCAGATCTAGGCCTGTCCTTCACCTCGTTAGTTTGCCCATGTTTTGCAATCAAACGACTGATTACAGTATGGTTAATGTTCAGCTGTCTGCCAATCTCTCTGCATGACATACTAGTGGTATGCATGCCTATGATTTGCCATTTCACACGATCACTTAACCTTCGTCTTGCCATAGTGGTTTACAATCAAGAGCTAATTCTCTCTGTACAAATAAACCACGGTCATGAACACAAAATTCCTAATCTTGTCGCCTAAATCTGTATGTAATGTTCTACACCTCAAACTGGACTTTTACATAACTGAACACGTGTGCTGTTTCCCGCCACGCACGGACATCAAGCGGCGTGAAGTCATGCATGCATGTGCATTTCGTACTTGGAATTATGTCAGCTAACGCGGGGACAAAAAGTATGGCAGCCTAGTTGTACCATCATGTTTCTACGTTCTATTGTTTTTGCTGGTGCTTAACTTTTGCACAGGTGTATAGTTGATTTCTTCCTTGTGTTAATGGCTGACATATTAAAACATTGTCATATCATTAAAAAGGAAAGTGAAATGAAAGTTTCTATTAAGCAAAGGTCTTTGTTTCAGTAGTTCATGCCGGATGTCTCAATTTGATGAAATTTAATTTCGTGAAGATTATCTTCGATTTTGAAATTTGAATAGCCATTTCTCGTAGTGCTAATAAGAAGATCGATGTTGTCAGCTTTGCTTAATTAAAATTGTTTGCCCTCTACAAGTTTGCAATGTAGGGATCTGATCTGACGCTTAATTATCTGACGTCACAATCAAAATGATGTATCTCCGCCACGAAAGCCTAAATTTTCACATCAAGAGTATACTTACCTCCCTAATACTTTTGATATTGCTAAATATTGGCTTTCACTCAATAAACACTCAGATTAAAACAGTTAGGTGCCCCTACTGGGCAGGGAATCAGAGCTTAGTCTGGCGGATGCCAGCCCCACCACCGCGCATGCGCAGACTAGCACTTCCTCTTTGCTAATTTATTGGCTAAGAGACTACACATGCTTTTGTGCTGGTGCTTTTTGTAGCTCAATTATAAGCGTTTTTGGCAAAATTCTGAACTGTTGTTACCTGAGAAAGATGGCAGAAAGAGTAACTTCGCCACAGGAGGGCCTTGGACCTTTAAATCAGGTGACTTCTAGTAAAATTAGCGAGTTTTGTCCCGTTGTAATGTGTTTCCGGGACTCGCGCTAAACGTGATAAGCGCCTTGATTAGTTGGTTTATTTCAACTAGGTGCTATATAAGACTAATCTCTCTTTGTGTTTATGTCCACAGGTCTGTGTGAAGAAATATTATGGACATGACATCAGCAGAGGGTTTGTGTCTCTCCACCATGGTTCCATTTCCTACTAATACTGTTAGGTTATCTAACCAAAAATTCTATGTCCAGTGAGTTGGAGGCCTATTATAAAGGTCTTCTCACTTTGCCCTCTTGATCCAATTCCTTCCCCTAGAGGTGGAGAGAGTTAAGAGGCGTTCAGTGGTGGAGTGCTCCAGTTCATCAGGTTGGATGGTTTGTCTAGACAAGGTGTCAGGTATCTAATTATTGATATGAGGTGATGTTAATTATTTAGAGGAAAGGGAGATAATTAACTTTATTTGCCATTGTTATCAGTATATATCTGATGATTGTATAGTCGAAATGTCCATTCTGTACATGTTCTGGTTAGAGATACAATTCGTCCTTGCACTGGGATGTTTGTTGGGGATCGATTTTTTCCTGTCATAGGATTAATGACGTCATAATCAGCCTTGCTCTTTATTAACAATTAAAGTTGTCCGAAGCTGGTTTTCTGATAAATTATGATCTTTATGATCATTTTCCTTCTCTTGAGTTGGTGAGTTTCTAAGCTTAACTAGTTTGCTCATACTCCTCGTCCTTTGCCCTTTTTCAGAGACCTGGTTGTGCGTCCTGTGGACGATTTTTGAGGGACAAGTTTGGCCCTCATCTCTGTTTTCAGTGTAGCCCCTGTGGTCCCTTGCTTAATTGCGAGATATGTAAGCACTGGGGGGGGGGGGGCGAGTTAATGTCCGAATTCTTGTGCTTGCAGGCGAAGGACAAGGTGGAGGAGGAGAAGAAGAAGCTGAAGAAAGAGGGTGTAAGTAAGAAGGGTAAGAGGAAGGCCTCGTCCGCGGTGGATATGGAGGCCTTCCGGACCGAGATGTTGGGAGAGATGAGGAGGACAATCAAGGATTTGGTTCCAGAGTTGCTTCGTGGCATGCTTCCTGGACCAAATCCTTTATTGACCTCATCATCTGCTTCGGAGCAGGTAATCCCCACCTCTGAATCAACGTTCCTTAGTACGCTTCCGTTGTTTGAAGATTCAGAGGTGGCCCCATTAGAGGGGGCGTTCCACGGCCCTGGCAGCAGGCTTATTGCCGCGCCCGTGGACGGTCGTCGCTGGAACCCGCGGGCTACTTATTAGTCCAGGGGTATCCGCACACCGCGGGTGCCAGTACCTCGTATGGCACCTTCCCTGGCCAGTCCGGGTTAGCTCTCTTTGCTGACCCGGAGTCTAATCTGTCTGGCCAGGAGGATGAGGATTACCTGTTGGGGTCGCCGTCTGAAGACGTGGACATGGATTATGACGTCTGTGCACCCCTCGCGGGGAATACAGGCGCCTTTTTCCATGGTTCTACTCTCCCAGGGGTAGAATCCACGGTTCAGACTGTGGCCCTGGGCGCTGAAGGCCAGCGGTACCGCATACCTCGGCTTGCCGAGAGTGTCGCTGGTGCTGGCCGGGGCCGTGGTGGGGCGGTATATGCCCCGCGCTCTACCACGGCGCCTGCTCCTGGTCAAACCAGTGATATTAGCATGCCGGTATTGTCAGGCCCGCATGTTCTCCCTGGCTTGCCAGGCATATCAGCGTACCAGCCGTCAAGCTCTGTTGCTTGCGCTCTGGAGGAAGACGAAGGCCCCCGTCTTGTAGAGCGCTCGCAGCTAGCCACGGAGGAGGATTGGTCTGACGCTTGCCAGTGGTTGGTAAGTGTTAGACCAGATCTGCCCGTGGAGCAGTCGGCTAGCCAGCGTGAGCACAGGCCGTGGTTAGCTGGTAAGCCTGCTGCTAACGCTATGCCTTCTCTGCCGCTGGCAGAGCATGTCGTTGACATGTTCGAGGCGGCGGAGACGTCCATTAAGTCGAGTGGACGTCTCGCTAAGGCCCCACGCGAGGTGGCCAGGCGTTGTCGCATCGTGCCCCTGGACTACCAGCGGTACGATGTGGTACCGAAGCCGAGCGTGGATGACCGTGCGGCTTTGGGTGAGGATGCGCGGCCAGGCTCCCGTTCTGACACGGGAGTCTTGTGTTCGAACGCGTTGCGTTCAGCAAATGCCGCGTTGCGTGATGCGGAGGAGAGTGGGAGGGCTTCGATTGCCGCTCTGTCCCACGTCTCCCAGCTGTTACAAGGGGTAGTAACAGCATCCGCATCGTGCCAGCCAAGTCCGGTCACAGTCCAGCGAGCCATCCAGGATGGTATCAACCTGGCTCTGGACTGTATGACGCGGGCGGTGACCAGGAGTGTCCGGGCAAGGCGCACTTTTGCCTTGGATAATCTGTGCCCGTCCCAGGACCTCTACAATAGGCTACTACGTACGCCTATGACAGGTCCTGGTCTCTTTGGAGGTGAGGGGTGTAGGCACCTCCAGGAGACGGTTACTCTGGTCAATAACCAGAGGGCGCTGCGCGAGCAGTTTGAGGTGCTTCGTCGTGCCAACGTTCGCGCCGCACCCGCTGCGTATCGTCCCCTGCAGGCTCGAGGTGGTAGTGGCCAGGTCAGAGGCCAACCACCATCGCAGCGCCGGCCTCGGCCGCGTGCGATTCGGCCAGCAGCGAGGGGGGCGCAGGCTCCTCAGGCGCAGTCAGCCAGGCAGCCGCCCGCGCACCGAGGTGCGCGCGGTGCTGGTCGTGGCGCGCGAGGATCTGGGCGGGGTAATCATTCCTGATGGGATGGTTACCGCGGTGAGAACCGCGCCGGTGTTTCTGGCAGAGGAGACAGTGCCGCTCTTGCACTCCTTATGTCCACCTCTATCCCTAGGTGGACCGGTGGGAGGCCGGCTAGCCGACCACATGCAAGAGTGGGAACGGTTAACTCAGGACCGTTTAGTCTTGCGATGGCTTTCAGTCGGGTATCATCCCGATTGGATGACAGGCCCGCCATCGCGACTGTCTCTAGTGCCGATCTGGACTCCAAATCCAAGAGATCCAGATCAAAGGTTGTGTATCGAGGAGGAAATAAATTCCCTCATACAAAAAGGAGCTATTCAGCCGGCACAGAGGTGTCCGGGCTTCTATTCAACCCTGTTCTTAGTAACAAAGAACACCGGAGGGTGGAGACCAATTCTCAACCTCAAGCCATTGAACAAGTTCATAGAGACGCCCAGTTTCAAGATGGAGACTGTGCACTCGGTGTTGGCGGGGTTAGAGAGGGGAATGTGGACAGCGTCGATAGATTTGAAGGACGCTTATTTCCACATCCCCATACACAGGAGTTTCCGTCGCTTCCTGAGATTTGCATTCCAGGGCAGACAGTGGGAATTCAGGGTGCTACCCTTCGGAATTTCCACGGCTCCTCGGGTTTTCACCCGTGTGGTTCTTGCGATCACCGCATACCTCCGCAGGAGAAGCATAGCAGTCCACACGTACATAGACGACTGGCTGTTGAAAGCACACACCCGGGAAAGTTTATCGGCCAGTCTGGAGATTGTTTTGAAAACTCTCACAGACTTGGGCTGGGTGATCAATTTCCCAAAATCAGAGCTGATTCCATCCCAGAAGTTTGTTTACCTGGGGATGTTCTTCGATCTAGAGACAGGATATGTTTATCCTACTCAGGAGAGAGTTCAGAAACTCATCTCATTAATTCAGTCGGTGTGCGACAGTCGTCATGTCCTGGCACGGGTTTACTTGAGAATGCTGGGGTTGATGGTTTCATTGGAACCAGTCATTCCTCAGGCCGCCTTACGCAGGCGGCCGATCCAGTTATTTCTCATGACACAATGGACCCAGAGTACAGGTTCGCTGGACTCGAATGTGTCAGTGTTGGCGCCTCTGATTCATCACCTGCAATGGTGGTTGGACACAGAGAATCTCTTGGTGGGGGTTATGCTAACCCCTCCCCACCCTCAGGTGACTGTGTATACAGATGCATCGATGGAGGGCTGGGGAGCTTGCCTGGAAGAGTCCACGATATCAGGGCTTTGGAATCTGGAACAGTCAAAGGAACATATAAATCTACTGGAGCTAAGAGCAGTAGTCCTGGGCCTGGAACATTTCTTACAGAAAGTTCAGGGCAAGATTGTTCTTATTCGTTCAGACAACTCAACAGTTGTGACTTACATAAACCGCCAGGGCGGAACGAAGTCGCCCAGTCTCTGTATGATGACATGGAGACTGCTTTGTTGGTGTCTGGATCACCAGATTACCTTGAAAGCAGTTCATATTCCGGGAAGGTTAAATCTGCTAGCAGACTCATTGAGCCGAAGGATGAGTGTTTTACCCACGGAATGGCAACTAAATCAATGTGTGGCGGATCGTCTGTTCGACCATTGGGGGAAACCCAACATCGATTTGTTCGCAACGAAGAAGAATGCGAAGATGACGACGTACGTCTCTCCGATTCCGGATCCAAGCGCTTTCGCAACAGATGCGTTAGCTATCAGCTGGGGGAGAATGTATGCATACGCATTCCCTCCAGCAATCCTGATTCCAAAAATTCTTCAGAAAATCAGACAAGAGGAATGCCAAGTGCTTCTGATCGCCCCGGATTGGCCAAGCCGATCATGGTATACGGATCTGCTGGACCTTCTGGTCTGCAATCCGGTTCCTCTGCCTCTGATGGACGATATTATCTTCCAGGGCAAGGCCCTTCACAACAATCCGTCAATGTTCAGATTGACTGCGTGGATGTTGTCAAGGAATCTAGAATTAAGGAGGGCTTTTCTGAGCAAGCAGCCATGTTTATGGCCAAAGCCAGGAGGGGGTCAACCTCCAGAGCATATAATTATAAAATCAACAGATTTGCAGAATGGTGCTCAAAAAGATGTATTGATCCAATGGATTCATCTATTCAAGTAGTAGCTGATTTCCTCTGTCACCTCTATGATGCCTATAGCCTCAAGCCTAACTCTATTGCTGGTTATAAGTCAGCATTAATGTCTGTTATTCCTTGCTTGGCTAAGAGGGGAAGTGATGAAGTAAATACATTAAATGTATTAATTAAAGGCATGGGCAATCTAAGACCAAGGAATCCACCTGTGATTCCGTCTTGGAGTTTATCGCTAGTGCTTCAAGTACTAGGTGATAAGCCTTTTGAACCACTTAGTTCCATTTCTATGAAACTATTAACACTGAAGACTGTGTTTTTAATTGCTGCGGCCTCGGCTAGGCGTAGGAGTGAAATTCATGCCTTATCAGCCGAGGATGACCGTTTTGTAGTTTCAGGGGAAGGCCTTAAGCTGCTACCTAGGATTAATTTCTTGGCTAAAAATCAGTCGTTGAAATATCCAGGTCAACCTATTATTTTGCCTGCTTTAACTAGATATGATCCTAATTCTAAAGCATGGTGTCCTGTCCGGGCGCTTTGCCGGTACAAGCAACGTACGGCGGAGTGGCGCACCGATCAGTCAGCGTTATGGTTGTCATATATTGAACCCCATGGCAGGGCTTCTAAGGACACCATTTCCAGGTGGATTGTAGAATGCATTCAGTTTTGCCATAAATCCGCCACCGGGAAGCAGGTTGACGTGGCCAAGGCTCACAGTGTCCGCGGCGTAGTGACATCCACTGCCCTATTTAATGGGGTCCCTGTGGATGATATTATGTCGGTGGCTCAGTGGCACTGTGAGTCAAGTTTTACTGACCATTATCTCCGTGACACCTCTAATCCTCTCGCCTTGTCGATTTTGAAAAAATAGCTAGGCATATATATTTTTGATGGGGTTTCCTCATTGCTTATATATTTCACAATTAATTTATGGAAACAACCACTAATTTGGGACTGCATCGATCTTCACCAATGGGAAGAGGATGTCAGCAGCCATTTCAACAAGGTCAGTCTTGTGTATGTGTTGTCCATTGTTGATTGTCTTGTCACGTTACCCGTTATTTATATGATGATGGTTTTGTGTATTTATGTGGTTCATTGTTGAGAGTATACGAAAATGGAGTTTTTTCGTCTCTGTCCTGTAGTACATGGCACTTGTACGTAGAGAGCGTATAGGACATTGAGGTCATTCGACTCTTCCTCCCAGGAAGGAGGGGGGGGGGGGGAGCGCATATGACATTCGGTCATCTCTCATACATCGGGAGTGTTATCCGATGGTTAGTCAAATCCTGACTGTTTTTCATACAGTTTCAGAAGTTTAAGTGCCTTAAACGCAGAAAAGCGTATAGGGATGAGCTGGTCTTTTGACCTCGCCTCCCTCCCGCCGAATTCACTGTCGAATTCTGGCAATATCAAAAGTATTAGGGAGGTAAGTATACTCTTGATGTGAAATAAACGAAATCAAGGATTTCTTTTTTCACGAGAGAGTTGATACTTACCTCCCTAGATACGGACCCGGCCTCTCCACCCCACAGAGGCTCGGTCTTCAGGCTCTTTATAGTTGCATGTGTATCAGCCAATAAATTAGTCAGAGGAAGTGCTAGTCTGCGCATGCGCGGTGGTGGGGCTGGCATCCGCCAGACTAAGCTCTGACTCCCTGCCCAGTAGGGGCACCTAACTGTTTTAATCTGAGTGTTTATTGAGTGAAAGCCAATATTTAGCAATATCAAAAGTATTAGGGAGGTAAGTATCAACTCTCTCGTGAAAAAAGAAATCCTTGATTTCGTTTAATCTATCACGAAAGTGTACGAATTGCATCACTAGAATGAATTAAAAAATATTATGTTGTCTTTTGACACTGATTTGACTGATATTTATTCCATATGCAGCTGTGGTACAGTAGAACATCAACGAATAAATGCACGTGAACACGAAGCATAGTAGTATATGGTGTGCTGTATGTATGTCCATGTTGTTCCATAATCGTATGTGCGTATGAGCGTGTCTCCGGTGTATGTGTGTCTTCTATTCCATGTTCATCTGGTGTTTGGTATGCGTGTATGAACGCTTCCGTACCACAACATAGCAACATCCCGTTGCAAATTATTTTCACAATCTTCAACAGCTTCCTTGTATAGTTACCTTGAAATTTAAATTCTGGAAGATCACGTTTCAAAGTTTCAAATCGATTGCAAAGCATATATAAAGTAAGCGGCTTGTAGCTAGAAATGGGGGAGGAGGCGGGGTGACATACTTAAAAATGGGCATGGCATAGCAAGAAATTGTCGCGGCATAGCTATAAATGGGCAGGTATAGCAAGAAATGGGCGTGGCATAGCTATAAATCGGCGTGGCATAGCAAGAAATGAGAATGGCTTAGCTAGAAATGGGCAGGCATAGATAGAGATGGGTGGGGCATAGCTATAAATCGGCGTGGATTAGCAAGAAATGAGCATGGCTTAGCTAGAAATAGGCAGGCGCAGATATAAATGGGCGGGGCATAGATTTCTATTAAAAACATCGATAATGTTTTGGTAAAATGATATATTTTGTGTTTTCTAGGTGGCCAACCACGTGTCTGGTGCGGACCTAATGCTAACCCAGCTGGAGCCTTTGTCATGTTTGCCGTAGATGCCAGCATGTTTCGTGGTATTCCAATCCTGGAGGACATAGTGTTTAGCACAGACAGCACTGTCTTTGGTTTTCTTACCTTTGATGAACTGGATAATGTTGCTGGAATATCACCAAGACAGATCTATGAACAGATACTCCGGAAATTAAAGGTTAACGTAGACAAGGCCTGGACATTTATTCAAACTGAAACTGATAAGATTATTAACTCAGCTACCGAGTTAGTGAAGGATGGTATTCAAAAACTAAAGGATTTGTGGAACAGTTTGAGAGTATTAGTGCAACCGGCTATTGCTGAGTCAATGAATGGACAGTTGCCTGTTCTGACATCTATTTTAGGTGACGTGGTAAATATGTATACACAGATTAAAGCTATATTCGATCAAGTGAAATCCACTGCACTGATGACCTTTGACACAGTAGTTGCAGACCTTGTCACATATGTAGAACAATGTCTAGAAGAGATGAAGGATTTTATCCAAGATTTGGTTGATAATATTCGTACTGATGCACATGCTTTGATATCTGGCGAGACAAGCTTTGGAGTTAAAGGTCTAATGACGATTACAATTTTAAACAAAATGTTGCCACCGATTGCGGGAGAGCTTGTTTATTCAAATCAGCATCTGGCGAGATGCTCCAAGTTTCAGTATGCCTACGAAGAGCTTCGGGGTGAGGGTGCATTCAGAATCTATGGCGAATTTATTCTCGCAAAGAAAATGTTCAAAGTTTTCGAGGTGGAAAGAGGATATGGATTGGAATTTGCTTTAGCTAAGCAAAGCCGCAAGTGGGTAGTCCGTTTCCATACCAGATGGGTTTTCTTTAGTCTCCGTATTACAGCTGATATATTCCTTACAACCCATGGACTGTATGGGAAGGCAATGGGTAACATATTTAATGTATTTAGAGCATCATTGGAAGTCACTGCAGATCCAACTGTTCCAGCAAGTGAGCTAAGACTAAGGGTAGCAGGAGAATTGTTAGCTGGTGGGGATTCATCTTTTCAGGGCAGTTTCATGGATGCACTCAGACAACAAGCTAAGAAACTAGCGGATGATGCTAATGACAGGATTTCTAAAGCACACGAGGCACTGACACCCGCTCAGAGACATGTCACACATTCACAGAGCTGTCTGGAAAGGAAAAAGACTAACGTCGATAAAGCAAATGTTGTGTTTGACAAGGGGATTGCTGCGCTTGAAAAGGCAAAGCAAAAGGTTGAGGCTGCGAAAGGCCCATTCTTGAAAGCAGATGCAAAACTGAAAGCAGCTCAACAGAAGGTTGACAAACTGTGTAAAATTAAGACATGTAATAAGATATGTGTACCTGGTGTAAGCTGCAAGATTTGTCATAAGAATGTCTGGGGTCTGAAGGTGCCATATCCATGCTGCAAATGGACAAGTTGTATGGTAAAAGTACCCAATCCAATATGCGAGGCAGCGAATCTAGCTTGTGAAGCAGTTCGTGGCTTGGCATATGCTGCTTTGGCTAGTGTACGTGCTGCGGTTAGACTTCCACTGATAGCATTAGATGCAGCTAAAGTGGTCGTGAATTTGGCTAAGGCTGTGGTAGACAAAGCACGCATCGTTCTGGACATGGCAAAATTAGCACTGACGGCAGCACAAGATGTATTACAATTAGCAAAGAAAATACTTGATGATGCAAAGGGAATTCTAGAGGCTGTTAAATTTGCTGTGAGAGCAGCTTATAGAGTTTTTAATTTCATTGTACAACATGGACTACAAAACATAATTGACATTAAGAAATGTGGATTTGCTGTTGAGATTTCTGTGGCAAACTGGTTTGAATTTGAAGTTTACTGTGAGATGAATTTGTTTAACTTAGGCTGGTCAACGATTAGATTTAATATGAACTTTAAAAAGATAGTACAGAGTCTCTGGAATGCTGCGAAGACAATTATTAGCAATGCGCTCAAGAAAATAGTTAGTTCTATTTTTAGCAGAAAGAAACGAGAAATTGAGTTTGTAGAATATGAGGTTTTTAAGAGAATGAATAAACTTTACCGTGTATTAAGAGATGAAGGACCAACAAGACAATATCCTACAGAGAATCCACCAGACAATATTACAGTAGGGGCCAATACTGAAGAATCTTTTACTGAGAAATGTGCTGAGTTCAAACCACTACGTGGGTATCTATTCGAAGCTGCTGACATGCTTGAAAATTTCTCAGAAACTATTCTTGAACAGCTAGAGACCATACGGAATGCATCCGAGGCAATCTCCCCTGATACGTCACACATTAATGAGACCAGAACCCCAAGGGGTGCTGGAATCAACATAACAGAAGCATTGGTATCTTTTAATCTCACAGAAGAGAAAATCTGTGCTGTTCTGAATAAATCAGATTTCGAGCAGAGTGACATGTATTTAGGAATACTCTCCTTCTATGAATCACTCCAGAATGGAACCAGAGACAAGATAGAAATCGTTGAACAGTTTAATATCCTTGAAGTTTGGAGAGCCAGTCTGTTGAAACTTACAGCAGAATCATTTCCAGAAGATGTGTGCTGTGGATCTGAAGACTGTGTAATCCATGCCATCACTCAGTTACAGATACTCTATGACCCAATCGACATTCCGGTTGTGAGTGAAATCAAGATGCGTCATCTACCAGCTTTTCAGACTATCTTTCTAGAACTTATCTCCATTGACTCATTGAACACGACATCAGTACTAGCAGCTAGTCAGAAACTGAAGGA
Source organism: Chaetoderma sp. LZ-2023a (assembly GCA_034401795.1). Lineage (NCBI taxonomy): Eukaryota > Metazoa > Mollusca > Caudofoveata > Chaetodermatida > Chaetodermatidae > Chaetoderma > Chaetoderma sp. LZ-2023a. The sequence continues at coordinate 121,111,040 of CM067371.1, forward strand.
GATTCTCGCTCAGTTAAATGGTGAAACAGTGTTTTGTGGGTCAGCTCCAGTATTCGTTATCCAACATGTAGATGTTCGTGCCCTAAGGGGACACAGTGCAACCTTCCACTGTGAAGCATCAGGAGTTCCAAATCCTGTTTATCAATGGTTCAAAGGAATAGATGACAGTTTGATTATCTCCACATCCACAACTTTAATTGTGGAAAATGTTGCAACCGACGACGAGGAAGCTTACACCTGTCGTGCATCAAACCATATCGGAATTGTTGAAGCATCTGTTGAATTACTTGTGGAATATGAACCTACAGTGACATCAGATTTCGAGAACAGATTTGATCTCATCCTTGGAGAGCCTCTTCATTTGATCTGCACTGCAGATGCAAGCCCAGAAGCAACATTTGTGTGGCAATCATCAGCAGTTGTCACACCATTGATCGTTGAGGCAGAATTGAATATATCCATTGCTAGTGTTGCCATGTCTGGCCTATATAAATGCGAGGCTATAAATAAGCATGGAGTGGATACATCTACAGAGATCTCAATTCAAGTATATGAAGGCAATGTTGCCTGTCCCAGTGTTTCTCTGGCAGCTGGATTTGGCCTGATTCTGTATGGAAATCAAACATTATTCTCTGATATCCCGGGTGATCTTGATATACGTTTCACAGACGCCATCAATGGTATTTTCTCTACCAATGCGTTTTCTGTAATCATCACAGAGTTAACTGTCGACAGCGCATCTAACAAATTGAATATTGTCTTGAGGCATCAGTGCACTGATCCGTCTGAACTAGATGGCAACATGGCACCAGACGAATTTCAACAGCGGGCTGATGGTCTACAAGTGGGAATTGATGTTCTGATGTCAGTGGCTGAGAACCATGACTCTGAGAATACTGCTATGTTCCAACAAGCGGGTAATGCATATCTTCTTGACTCGGCTACATTTGATATTGATGTCACAGAAGCAACATGTCCACCTGGTACCCGTTTGTCTAAAGGCAGGGATAAACTATGTCGTAAGTAATACGTTTTATAACTTACTTTGTAATTAGTTCATAGAAGTATCATATGCAATTAGTTCTACTTCATTATATAGAAATGTGTCTTGCTCTAACGTAACTCGTTCAAGCTCTCTATCATCAAATCTGGTGTGATAAATACATATCTTGATAGAGCAAATGGGCAAGTGAACGTTCATTTGGTAAAGGGATACTAATCGCATCTCAATTGTTGTATTGCGCTGATTGAGTATGGTATATAGATTCCACAGCATTCACTTCCCGGTATATTCCCTTATCTGCATCACACTGAGTTGATTTTTGGTGTTGCAGTAATACTTTTCTGACACCACGCACTATCGCTTGAAGAGACGCAATGCAACAGAAAAGAGTTCAGAAAACTAATAACTGAAACCTGAATGTTTCTTGAGCGATATGGTAAAAAGCTAAAAAATGTCATGCATAGCTTAAGAGTGGCTAATATACTTCAATTGATATTATGAGATTGGGTTGGCTTTTCTTATAAAAGACAGCATATTTGATCTCTGTATTCAATAATTGGTGTGTTTAACAGTTCCTGATCAAGTTATTCCCATCTTTAGCTCATGAACTACGAAGGTTATTAGTTTTCCGAACTCTTTTCTGTTAGTGTCAGTATACTGTATTTACAGTCTGCGCATGGCTTTGCTGTCAAGAGCTACAGAGCAGGTTTGTGAGGTCATGATCAATGGCGTCACATGTATCCTGACTTCACAATCAGAATGCGTAATGAATGCGGTATCTAGGGCCGTCATAAACATGGAATAGTCCGCCAAGTGTACGGATAGAATGTGTTTACTATTTAAGAAACATTCTGTTCAAAATATGAAACTAATATTCAACAGCTTACCCGTAGCGCCTAATAATAATCCAGTCAATACACTGATAGGCCCACCACAAATTGCAAAAGAATCTTTTTCTTCACTATACATTTCTGAAGGGCCCCTAATTTAATGTATTAAAGTCTAGAAAAAATCTAGGGAGGAGAAATAGGCCTAATTTGCATATATTCTAAATGGCCGCCACAATAGCGTTATTTGTTCTTATAATAACAACCAGGTAATATGGTTGCAAGTGCTAAGATTTAGTTTTAGAGGACAATCATTCTATTTATATCCGTCATAACCTGAATGGATAATTGCTTCCCTTGAAAAGTGTTGTAATTACCTTTATATGGGTATTTCCGCTGTTACGCGTGGAATATTCTACTGATTGCAAAGCAGGAATTACGAATTCTTGTCTCAAGGAAACGTATCTTAACTAGATTTTATCCAACTCATAATCTGTCGGCACGGGGATCAGTTCAAAACACCATACCACAGAGAATGATGGAACTGAGGAATAATTCAAAAGGAAGTCACAATGGCGCATGCTATAAGACTATAGTGCAAAGACTAAACTTTGATTTCCTGTCTCAAGGAAACCTGTATCTTATCTAGGTGTTATCCAGCTTTCATTCCGTCAAACCTATACACACTATCAGAATAATATATTAACAAAATCAAGTAGCAGATGAATACTTCACAAGTCACAATGGTGCACACTGTACAGCCAAGCCTGTACATTATGGCCATAGCTCTGCTTTTGGGGCCATAAGATGGTAATCCTTTAAAGCGGATGGTCGTAGGTCATTTGAAGTAGAAACGTATTTGTATTACGAGACCAACTGTCTTAAGTGGCCATGCAGACCATCATGTAGTGGTCGCCTCTCTTTATTGTCTTCCATAGACAGTGTTGCTCGTACTACTTTGGTTTAACAAGTTGCTTCAGATTCCAATAAACTGTTATTGCAAGTCAAATGGATGCATCATTACTGTCATGCTCCATATCTACTGGCGACTTATGTTGGCAAATCCTCTGCTCCCTACACATCTATTGAAACAATGGACCTTTCCATTTTTAGCTATGCCCCGCCCATCACTAGCTAAGCTCCACCCACACCTCGCCGTGTTTGGATTGATCGATCCCCGAATGCCCTAGCAATCAAATTCCTGAAAACTATACAGGGAAGCTGTTGAATATTTTGTAACTAATTAGACTGGGTGCTGTTGCTGCCATAGGCAGCACCAGCGCCCAGTCAAAATAGTTTCAAAATATTCAACAGAATATTTATTAAATAGTAAAAGCAAACAATTTGTACAACAGCCCATAGACCGTCATCAAATATACGCTCGTGACGTACTTATCGACGTCATTCATGACGTCATTCATTATGATGTCATTGCACACACCACGCAGTTCATTATGACGTCATATGACGGGTGGGTACTCTGGAAAGGTGAATTACATCAACCGATTTATCGAAGTGTCTTAGGACAGCATCATTGTCTGTGTGGAAGCAACATAGTCTCAAAACAACTGAGCGCACGTCACTGTTTTCTGGCTGGAGCTCAATTATTTGTAAAGCCTTCCACCTAAGGGGTTGATCAAATATAACTATGGATATAACTTGATAACGGTCAGAGTGCTGAGATATGATCTGAAATGTTAGGTATACACATGACATGTTGCTTGGATCCATGTCAATCATTGGTAGAAAGAGGACTGATGACTGCCTTGGACTGCCTCCTTTGTCTATCACTTGCCTGATTCTCGACCAAGCTGGACTTGGTGGTGGCATATGTAGTGATATCTTTCCATGTTGCAGTTTACTTTACTAATGAGTATTTAGTCACCAACATGTTTCTGTACTCTGTACTTTATATGAGTCAAATGATATTGCCCATCAACTGAATCACTACGGTATTCGGCCATTGTTTCAATGAGGTCGTCAATGGCTCTCTCTCTTCTTCATCGTTATCCTGTCCGCTTCCACGGTTTATTTGAGGATTGCTGTCCTCAGCCATTTTATTTATCCGAAAACTACGCTATAAATGTTGTGGTATACAGTATGAGCGGCAAATGTTGTGGTATACAGTATGAGCTACACATGTTATGGTATACAGTAACGGCTACAAATGTTATGGTATACAGTAACGGCTACAAATGTTGTGGTATCCAGTATCAGCTACAAATGTTGTCGTATACAGCATCAGCTACAAATGTTGTGGTATCCCACATCAGCTACAAATGTTGTGGTATACAGTATCAGCTACAAATGTTGTGGTATCCAGCATCAGATACAAATGTTGTGGTACCCATCATCAGCTACAAATGTTGTGGTATACAGCATCAGCTACAAATGTTGTGGTATACAGCATCAGCTACAAATGTTGTGGTATACAGTATCAGCTACAAATGATGTGATATACAGCATCAGCTACAAATGTTGTGGTATACAGCATCAGCTACAAATGTTGTGGTATCCAGCATCAGCTACAAATGTTGTGATATACAGCATCAGCTACAAATGTTGTGGTATACAGCATCAGCTACAAATGTTGTGGTTTACAGCATCAGCTACAAATGTTGTGGTATCCAGTATCAGCTACAAATGTTGTAGTATACAGCATCAGCTACAAATGTTGTGGTTTACAGCATCAGCTACAAATGTTGTGGTATGCAGTATCAGCTACAAATGTTGTGGTATCCAGCATCAGCTACAAATGTTGTGGTATACAGCATCAGCTACAAATGTTGTGGTATACAGTATCAGCTACAGATGTTGTGGTATCCAGCATCAGCTACAAATGTTATGGTATACAGTAACGGCTACAAATGTTGTGGTATCCAGTATCAGCTACAAATGTTGTGGTATACAGCATCAGCTACAAATGTTATGGTATTCCACATCAGTTACAAATGTTGTGGTATCCAATATGAGCTGCAAATGTTGTGGTATCCAGCATCAGCTACAAATGATGTGGTATACAGCATCAGCTACAAATTTTGTAGTATACAGCATCAGCTACAAATGTTGTGGTATCCAGTATCAGCTACAAATGTTGTGGTATACAGCATCAGCTACAAATGTTGTGGTATTCCACATCAGTTACAAATGTTGTGGTATCCAATATGAGCTGCAAATGTTGTGGTATCCAGCATCAGCTACAAATGATGTGGTATACAGCATCAGCTACAAATGTCGTGGTATACAGTATGAGCTACAAATGTTGTAGTATCCCACTTCAGCTACAAATGTTGTGGTATACAGCATCAGCTACAAATGTTGTAGTATCCCACATCAGCTACAAATGTTGTAGTATACAGCATCAGCTACAAATGATGTGGTATACAGCATCAGCTACAGATGTTGTGGTTTCCAGTATCAGCTACAAATGTTGTGGTATCCAGTATCAGCTACAAATGTTGTGGTATCCAGCATCAGCTACACATGTTGTAGTATCCCACATCAGCTACAAATGTTGTGGTATACAGCATCAGCTACAAATGTTGTGGTATCCAGCATCAGCTACAAATGTTATGGTATACAGTAACGGCTACAAATGTTGTGGTATCCAGTATCAGCTACAAATGTTGTGGTATACAGCATCAGCTACAAATGTTATGGTATTCCACATCAGTTACAAATGTTGTGGTATCCAATATGAGCTGCAAATGTTGTGGTATCCAGCATCAGCTACAAATGATGTGGTATACAGCATCAGCTACAAATGTTGTAATATACAGCATCAGCTACAAATGTTGTGGTATACAGTATCAGCTACAGATGTTGTGGTATCCAGTATCAGCTTCAAATGTTGTGGTATCCAGCATCAGCTACACATGTTGTGATATCCAGCATCAGCTACACATGTTGTAGTATCCAGCATCAGCTACAAATGTTGTGGTATACAGCATCAGCTACAAATGTTGTGGTATCCAGCATCAGCTACAAATGTTGTGGTATCCAGCATCAGCTACACATGTTGTAGTATCCCACATCAGCTACAAATGTTGTGGTATCCAGCATCAGCTACAAATGTTGTGGTATCCAGCATCAGCTACACATGTTGTAGTATCCCACATCAGCTACAAATGTTGTGGTATACAGCATCAGCTACAAATGTTGTGGTATCCAGCATCAGCTACAAATGTTGTGGTATCCAGCATTAGCTACACATGTTGTAGTATCCCACATCAGCTACAAATGTTGTGGTATACAGCATCAGCTACAAATGTTGTGGTATCCAGCATAAGCTACAAATGTTGTGGTATCCAGCATCAGCTACAAATGGTGTGGTATCCAGCATCAGCTACACATGTTGTAGTATCCCACATCAGCTACAAATGTTGTGGTATACAGCATCAGCTACAAATGTTGTGGTATCCAGTATCAGCTACAAATGTTGTGGTATACAGCATCAGCTACAAATGTTGTGGTATACAGCATCAGCTACAAATGTTGTGGTTTACAGCATCAGCTACAAATGTTGTGGTATCCAGTATCAGCTACAAATGTTGTGGTATACAGCATCAGCTACAAATGTTGTGGTATCCAGTATCAGCTACAAATGTTGTGGTATACAGCATCAGCTACACATGTTGTTGTTTACAGCATCAGCTACAAATGTTGTGGTATACAGCATCAGCTACAAATGTTGTGGTATACAGCATCAGCTACAAATGTTATGGTATACAGTAACGGCTACAAATGTTGTGGTATCCAGCATCAGCTACAAATGTTGTGGTATCCAGCATCAGCTACAAATGTTGTGATATACAGCATCAGCTACAAATGTTGTGATATACAGCATCAGCTACAAATGTTGTGGTATACAGCATCAGCTACAAATGTTATGGTATACAGTAACGGCTACAAATGTTGTGGTATCCAGTATCAGCTACAAATGTTGTGGTATACAGCATCAGCTACAAATGTTGTGGTATACAGCATCAGCTACAAATGTTGTGGTTTACAGCATCAGCTACAAATGTTGTGGTATCCAGTATCAGCTACAAATGTTGTGGTATACAGCATCAGCTACAAATGTTGTGGTATCCAGTATCAGCTACAAATGTTGTGGTATACAGCATCAGCTACACATGTTGTGGTTTACAGCATCAGCTACAAATGTTGTGGTATACAGCATCAGCTACAAATGTTGTGGTATACAGCATCAGCTACAAATGTTATGGTATACAGTAACGGCTACAAATGTTGTGGTATCCAGCATCAGCTACAAATGTTGTGGTATCCAGCATCAGCTACAAATGTTGTGATATACAGCATCAGCTACAAATGTTGTGATATACAGCATCAGCTACAAATGTTGTGGTATACAGCATCAGCTACAAATGTTATGGTATACAGTAACGGCTACAAATGTTGTGGTATCCAGCATCAGCTACAAATGTTGTGGTATCCTGCATCAGCTACAAATGTTGTGGTATACAGCATCAGCTACAAATGTTGTGGTATACAGCATCAGCTACAAATGTTGTGGTATTCCACATCAGTTACAAATGTTGTGGTATCCAATATGAGCTGCAAATGTTGTGGTATCCAGCATCAGCTACAAATGATGTGGTATACAGCATCAGCTACAAATGTCGTGGTATACAGTATGAGCTACAAATGTTGTAGTATCCCACATCAGCTACAAATGTTGTGGTATACAGCATCAGCTACAAATGTTGTAGTATCCCACATCAGCTACAAATGTTGTAGTATACAGCATCAGCTACAAATGATGTGGTATACATCATCAGCTACAGATGTTGTGGTTTCCAGTATCAGCTACAAATGTTGTGGTATCCAGCATCAGCTACACATGTTGTAGTATCCCACATCAGCTACAAATGTTGTGGTATACAGCATCAGCTACAAATGTTGTGGTATACAGTAACGGCTACAAATGTTGTGGTATCCAGTATCAGCTACAAATGTTGTGGTATACAGCATCAGCTACAAATGTTATGGTATTCCACATCAGTTACAAATGTTGTGGTATCCAATATGAGCTGCAAATGTTGTGGTATCCAGCATCAGCTACAAATGATGTGGTATACAGCATCAGCTACAAATGTTGTAATATACTGCATCAGCTACAAATGTTGTGGTATACAGTATCAGCTACAGATGTTGTGGTATCCAGTATCAGCTTCAAATGTTGTGGTATCCAGCATCAGCTACACATGTTGTGATATCCAGCATCAGCTACACATGTTGTAGTATCCAGCATCAGCTACAAATGTTGTGGTATACAGCATCAGCTACAAATGTTGTGGTATCCAGCATCAGCTACAAATGTTGTGGTATCCAGCATCAGCTACACATGTTGTAGTATCCAGCATCAGCTACAAATGTTGTGGTATACAGCATCAGCTACAAATGTTGTGGTATCCAGCATCAGCTACAAATGTTGTGGTATCCAGCATCAGCTACACATGTTGTAGTATCCCACATCAGCTACAAATGTTGTGGTATCCAGCATCAGCTACAAATGTTGTGGTATCCAGCATCAGCTACACATGTTGTAGTATCACACATCAGCTACAAATGTTGTGGTATACAGCATCAGCTACAAATGTTGTGGTATCCAGCATCAGCTACAAATGTTGTGGTATCCAGCATTAGCTACACATGTTGTAGTATCCCACATCAGCTACAAATGTTGTGGTATACAGCATCAGCTACAAATGTTGTGGTATCCAGCATAAGCTACAAATGTTGTGGTATCCAGCATCAGCTACAAATGGTGTGGTATCCAGCATCAGCTACACATGTTGTAGTATCCCACATCAGCTACAAATGTTGTGGTATACAGCATCAGCTACAAATGTTGTGGTATCCAGTATCAGCTACAAATGTTGTGGTATACAGCATCAGCTACAAATGTTGTGGTATACAGCATCAGCTACAAATGTTGTGGTTTACAGCATCAGCTACAAATGTTGTGGTATCCAGTATCAGCTACAAATGTTGTGGTATACAGCATCAGCTACAAATGTTGTGGTATCCAGTATCAGCTACAAATGTTGTGGTATACAGCATCAGCTACACATGTTGTGGTTTACAGCATCAGCTACAAATGTTGTGGTATACAGCATCAGCTACAAATGTTGTGGTATACAGCATCAGCTACAAATGTTATGGTATACAGTAACGGCTACAAATGTTGTGGTATCCAGCATCAGCTACAAATGTTGTGGTATCCAGCATCAGCTACAAATGTTGTGATATACAGCATCAGCTACAAATGTTGTGATAAACAGCATCAGCTACAAATGTTGTGGTATACAGCATCAGCTACAAATGTTATGGTATACAGTAACGGCTACAAATGTTGTGGTATCCAGTATCAGCTACAAATGTTGTGGTATACAGCATCAGCTACAAATGTTGTGGTATACAGCATCAGCTACAAATGTTGTGGTTTACAGCATCAGCTACAAATGTTGTGGTATCCAGTATCAGCTACAAATGTTGTGGTATACAGCATCAGCTACAAATGTTGTGGTATCCAGTATCAGCTACAAATGTTGTGGTATACAGCATCAGCTACACATGTTGTGGTTTACAGCATCAGCTACAAATGTTGTGGTATACAGCATCAGCTACAAATGTTGTGATATACAGCATCAGCTACAAATGTTGTGATATACAGCATCAGCTACAAATGTTGTGGTATACAGCATCAGCTACAAATGTTATGGTATACAGTAACGGCTACAAATGTTGTGGTATCCAGCATCAGCTACAAATGTTGTGGTATCCTGCATCAGCTACAAATGTTGTGGTATACAGCATCAACTACAAATGTTGTGGTATACAGCATCAGCTACAAATGTTGTGGTATTCCACATCAGTTACAAATGTTGTGGTATCCAATATGAGCTGCAAATGTTGTGGTATCCAGCATCAGCTACAAATGATGTGGTATACAGCATCAGCTACAAATGTCGTGGTATACAGTATGAGCTACAAATGTTGTAGTATCCCACATCAGCTACAAATGTTGTGGTATACAGCATCAGCTACAAATGTTGTAGCATCCCACATCAGCTACAAATGTTGTAGTATACAGCATCAGCTACAAATGATGTGGTATACAGCATCAGCTACAGATGTTGTGGTTTCCAGTATCAGCTACAAATGTTGTGGTATCCAGCATCAGCTACACATGTTGTAGTATCCCACATCAGCTACAAATGTTGTGGTATACAGCATCAGCTACAAATGTTGTGGTATCCAGCATCAGCTACAAATGTTATGGTATACAGTAACGGCTACAAATGTTGTGGTATCCAGTATCAGCTACAAATGTTGTGGTATACAGCATCAGCTACAAATGTTATGGTATTCCACATCAGTTACAAATGTTGTGGTATCCAATATGAGCTGCAAATGTTGTGGTATCCAGCATCAGCTACAAATGATGTGGTATACAGCATCAGCTACAAATGTTGTAATATACTGCATCAGCTACAAATGTTGTGGTATACAGTATCAGCTACAGATGTTGTGGTATCCAGTATCAGCTTCAAATGTTGTGGTATCCAGCATCAGCTACACATGTTGTGATATCCAGCATCAGCTACACATGTTGTAGTATCCAGCATCAGCTACAAATGTTGTGGTATACAGCATCAGCTACAAATGTTGTGGTATCCAGCATCAGCTACAAATGTTGTGGTATCCAGCATCAGCTACACATGTTGTAGTATCCCACATCAGCTACAAATGTTGTGGTATCCAGCATCAGCTACAAATGTTGTGGTATCCAGCATCAGCTACACATGTTGTAGTATTCCACATCAGCTACAAATGTTGTGGTATACAGCATCAGCTACAAATGTTGTGGTATCCAGCATCAGCTACAAATGTTGTGGTATCCAGCATCAGCTACACATGTTGTAGTATCCCACATCAGCTACAAATGTTGTGGTATACAGCATCAGCTACAAATGTTGTGGTATCCAGCATCAGCTACAAATGTTGTGGTATCCAGCATCAGCTACAAATGGTGTGGTATCCAGCATCAGCTACACATGTTGTAGTATCCCACATCAGCTACAAATGTTGTGGTATACAGCATCAGCTACAAATGTTGTGGTATCCAGTATCAGCTACAAATGTTGTGGTTTACAGCATCAGCTGCAAATGTTGTGGTATCCAGTATCAGCTACAAATGTTGTGGTATACAGCATCAGCTACAAATGTTGTGGTTTACAGCATCAGCTACAAATGTTGTGGTATCCAGTATCAGCTACAAATGTTGTGGTATACAGCATCAGCTACACATGTTGTGGTTTACAGCATCAGCTACAAATGTTGTGGTATACAGCATCAGCTACAAATGTTGTGGTATACAGCATCAGCTACAAATGTTATGGTATACAGTAACGGCTACAAATGTTGTGGTATCCAGCATCAGCTACAAATGTTGTGGTATCCAGCATCAGCTACAAATGTTGTGATATACAGCATCAGCTACAAATGTTGTGATATACAGCATCAGCTACAAATGTTGTGGTATACAGCATCAGCTACAAATGTTATGGTATACAGTAACGGCTACAAATGTTGTGGTATCCAGCATCAGCTACAAATGTTGTGGTATCCAGCATCAGCTACAAATGTTGTGGTATACAGCATCAGCTACAAATGTTGTGGTATACAGCATCAGCTACAAATGTTATGGTATACAGTAACGGCTACAAATGTTGTGGTATCCAGTATCAGCTACAAATGTTGTGGTATCCAGCATCAGCTACAAATGTTGTGATATACAGCATCAGCTACAAATGTTATGGTATCCAGTATCAGCTACAAATGTTGTAGTATCCCACATCAGCTACAAATGTTGTGGTATCCAGCATCAGCTACAAATGTTGTGGTATCCAGCATCAGCTACACATGTTGTAGTATCCCACATCAGCTACAAATGTTGTGGTATCCAGCATCAGCTACAAATGTTGTGGTATCCAGCATCAGCTACACATGTTGTAGTATCCCAAATCAGCTACAAATGTTGTGGTATACAGCATCAGCTACAAATGTTGTGGTATCCAGCATCAGCTACAAATGTTGTGGTATCCAGCATCAGCTACAAATGTTGTGGTATCCAGCATCAGCTACACATGTTGTAGTATCCCAAATCAGCTACAAATGTTGTGGTATACAGCATCAGCTACAAATGTTGTGGTATCCAGCATCAGCTACAAATGTTGTGGTATCCAGCATCAGCTATACATGTTGTAGTATCCCACATCAGCTACAAATGTTGTGGTATCCAGCATCAGCTACAAATGTTGTGGTATCCAGCATCAGCTACACATGTTGTAGTATCCCACATCAGCTACACATGTTGTAGTATCCCACATCAGCTACAATTGTTGTGGTATCCAGCATCAGCTACAAATGTTGTGGTATCCAGCATCAGCTACACATGTTGTAGTATCCCACATCAGCTACAAATGTTGTGGTATACAGCATCAGCTACAAATGTTGTGGTATCCAGCATCAGCTACAAATGTTGTGGTATCCAGCATCAGCTACAAATGGTGTGGTATACAGCATCAGCTACAAATGTTGTAATATACTGCATCAGCTACAAATGTTGTGGTATACAGTATCAGCTACAGATGTTGTGGTATCCAGTATCAGCTTCAAATGTTGTGGTATCCAGCATCAGCTACACATGTTGTGATATCCAGCATCAGCTACACATGTTGTAGTATCCAGCATCAGCTACAAATGTTGTGGTATACAGCATCAGCTACAAATGTTGTGGTATCCAGCATCAGCTACAAATGTTGTGGTATCCAGCATCAGCTACACATGTTGTAGTATCCCACATCAGCTACAAATGTTGTGGTATCCAGCATCAGCTACAAATGTTGTGGTATCCAGCATCAGCTACACATGTTGTAGTATTCCACATCAGCTACAAATGTTGTGGTATACAGCATCAGCTACAAATGTTGTGGTATCCAGCATCAGCTACAAATGTTGTGGTATCCAGCATCAGCTACACATGTTGTAGTATCCCACATCAGCTACAAATGTTGTGGTATACAGCATCAGCTACAAATGTTGTGGTATCCAGCATCAGCTACAAATGTTGTGGTATCCAGCATCAGCTACAAATGGTGTGGTATCCAGCATCAGCTACACATGTTGTAGTATCCCACATCAGCTACAAATGTTGTGGTATACAGCATCAGCTACAAATGTTGTGGTATCCAGTATCAGCTACAAATGTTGTGGTTTACAGCATCAGCTACAAATGTTGTGGTATCCAGTATCATGTACAAATGTTGTGGTATACAGCATCAGCTACAAATGTTGTGGTTTACAGCATCAGCTACAAATGTTGTGGTATCCAGTATCAGCTACAAATGTTGTGGTATACAGCATCAGCTACACATGTTGTGGTTTACAGCATCAGCTACAAATGTTGTGGTATACAGCATCAGCTACAAATGTTGTGGTATACAGCATCAGCTACAAATGTTATGGTATACAGTAACGGCTACAAATGTTGTGGTATCCAGCATCAGCTACAAATGTTGTGGTATCCAGCATCAGCTACAAATGTTGTGATATACAGCATCAGCTACAAATGTTGTGATATACAGCATCAGCTACAAATGTTGTGGTATACAGCATCAGCTACAAATGTTATGGTATACAGTAACGGCTACAAATGTTGTGGTATCCAGCATCAGCTACAAATGTTGTGGTATCCAGCATCAGCTACAAATGTTGTGGTATACAGCATCAGCTACAAATGTTGTGGTATACAGCATCAGCTACAAATGTTATGGTATACAGTAACGGCTACAAATGTTGTGGTATCCAGTATCAGCTACAAATGTTGTGGTATCCAGCATCAGCTACAAATGTTGTGATATACAGCATCAGCTACAAATGTTATGGTATCCAGTATCAGCTACAAATGTTGTAGTATCCCACATCAGCTACAAATGTTGTGGTATCCAGCATCAGCTACAAATGTTGTGGTATCCAGCATCAGCTACACATGTTGTAGTATCCCACATCAGCTACAAATGTTGTGGTATCCAGCATCAGCTACAAATGTTGTGGTATCCAGCATCAGCTACACATGTTGTAGTATCCCAAATCAGCTACAAATGTTGTGGTATACAGCATCAGCTACAAATGTTGTGGTATCCAGCATCAGCTACAAATGTTGTGGTATCCAGCATCAGCTACACATGTTGTAGTATCCCACATCAGCTACAAATGTTGTGGTATCCAGCATCAGCTACAAATGTTGTGGTATCCAGCATCAGCTACACATGTTGTAGTATCCCACATCAGCTACACATGTTGTAGTATCCCACATCAGCTACAATTGTTGTGGTATCCAGCATCAGCTACAAATGTTGTGGTATCCAGCATCAGCTACACATGTTGTAGTATCCCACATCAGCTACAAATGTTGTGGTATACAGCATCAGCTACAAATGTTGTGGTATCCAGCATCAGCTACAAATGTTGTGGTATCCAGCATCAGCTACAAATGGTGTGGTATCCAGCATCAGCTACACATGTTGTAGTATCCCACATCAGCTACAAATGTTGTGGTATACAGCATCAGCTACAAATGTTGTGGTATCCAGTATCAGCTACAAATGTTGTGGTATACAGCATCAGCTACAAATGTTGTGGTTTACGGCATCAGCTACAAATGTTGTGGTATCCAGTATCAGCTACAAATGTTGTGGTATACAGCATCAGCTACAAATGTTGTGGTTTACAGCATCAGCTACAAATGTTGTGGTATACAGCATCAGCTACAAATGTTATGGTATACAGTAACGGCTACAAATGTTGTGGTATCCAGCATCAGCTACAAATGTTGTGGTATCCAGCATCAGCTACAAATGTTGTGGTATACAGCATCAGCTACAAATGTTGTGGTATACAGCATCAGCTACAAATGTTATGGTATACAGTAACGGCTACAAATGTTGTGGTATCCAGTATCAGCTACAAATGTTGTGGTATCCAGCATCAGCTACAAATGTTGTGATATACAGCATCAGCTACAAATGTTATGGTATCCAGCATCAGCTACACATGTTGTAGTATCCCACATCAGCTACAAATGTTGTGGTATCCAGCATCAGCTACAAATGTTGTGGTATCCAGCATCAGCTACACATGTTGTAGTATCCCACATCAGCTACAAATGTTGTGGTATCCCACATCAGCTACACATGTTGTAGTATCCCACATCAGCTACAAATGTTGTGGTATCCAGCATCAGCTACAAATGTTGTGGTATCCAGCATCAGCTACAAATGTTGTGGTATCCAGCATCAGCTACAAATGGTGTGGTATCCAGCATCAGCTACACATGTTGTAGTATCCCACATCAGCTACAAATGTTGTGGTATACAGCATCAGCTACAAATGTTGTGGTATCCAGTATCAGCTACAAATGTTGTGGTATACAGCATCAGCTACAAATGTTGTGGTTTACAGCATCAGCTACAAATGTTGTGGTATCCAGTATCAGCTACACATGTTGTGGTTTACAGCATCAGCTACAAATGTTGTGGTATACAGCATCAGCTACAAATGTTGTGGTATACAGCATCAGCTACAAATGTTATGGTATACAGTAACGGCTACAAATGTTGTGGTATCCAGCATCAGCTACAAATGTTGTGGTATCCAGCATCAGCTACAAATGTTGTGGTATACAGCATCAGCTACAAATGTTATGGTATACAGTAACGGCTACAAATGTTGTGGTATCCAGCATCAGCTACAAATGTTGTGGTATCCAGCATCAGCTACAAATGTTGTGATATACAGCATCAGCTACAAATGTTGTGATATACAGCATCAGCTACAAATGTTGTGGTATACAGCATCAGCTACAAATGTTATGGTATACAGTAACGGCTACAAATGTTGTGGTATCCAGCATCAGCTACAAATGTTGTGGTATCCAGCATCAGCTACAAATGTTGTGGTATACAGCATCAGCTACAAATGTTGTGGTATACAGTAACGGCTACAAATGTTGTGGTATCCAGCATCAGCTACAAATGTTGTGGTATCCAGCATCAGCTACAAATGTTGTGGTATCCAGCATCAGCTACAAATGTTGTGATATACAGCATCAGCTACAAATGTTATGGTATCCAGCATCAGCTACACATGTTGTAGTATCCCACATCAGCTACAAATGTTGTGGTATCCAGCATCAGCTACAAATGTTGTGGTATCCAGCATCAGCTACACATGTTGTAGTATCCCACATCAGCTACAAATGTTGTGGTATACAGCATCAGCTACAAATGTTGTGGTATCCAGCATCAGCTACAAATGTTGTGGTATCCAGCATCAGCTACACATGTTGTAGTAACCCACATCAGCTACAAATGTTGTGGTATCCAGCATCAGCTACAAATGTTGCGGTATCCAGCATCAGCTACACATGTTGTAGTATCCCACATCAGCTACAAATGTTGTGGTATACAGCATCAGCTACAAATGTTGTGGTATCCAGCATCAGCTACAAATGTTGTGGTATCCAGCATCAGATACACATGTTGTAGTATCCCACATCAGCTACAAATGTTGTGGTATACAGCATCAGCTACAAATGTTGTGGTATCCAGCATCAGCTACAAATGTTGTGGTATCCAGCATCAGCTACAAATGGTGTGGTATCCAGCATCAGCTACACATGTTGTAGTATCCCACATCAGCTACAAATGTTGTGGTATACAGCATCAGCTACAAATGTTGTGGTATCCAGTATCAGCTACAAATGTTGTGGTATACAGCATCAGCTACAAATGTTGTGGTATCCAGTATCAGCTACAAATGTTGTGGTATACAGCATCAGCTACAAATGTTGTGGTTTACAGCATCAGCTACGAATGTTGTGGTATCCAGTATCAGCTACAAATGTTGTGGTATACAGCATCAGCTACAAATGTTGTGGTTTACAGCATCAGCTACAAATGTTGTGGTATACAGCATCAGCTACAAATGTTGTGGTATACAGCATCAGCTACAAATGTTATGGTATACAGTAACGGCTACAAATGTTGTGGTATCCAGCATCAGCTACAAATGTTGTGGTATCCAGCATCAGCTACAAATGTTGTGATATACAGCATCAGCTACAAATGTTGTGATATACAGCATCAGCTACAAATGTTGTGGTATACAGCATCAGCTACAAATGTTATGGTATACAGTAACGGCTACAAATGTTGTGGTATCCAGCATCAGCTACAAATGTTGTGGTATCCAGCATCAGCTACAAATGTTGTGGTATA
Organism: Chaetoderma sp. LZ-2023a; assembly: GCA_034401795.1. Classification (NCBI taxonomy): domain Eukaryota; kingdom Metazoa; phylum Mollusca; class Caudofoveata; order Chaetodermatida; family Chaetodermatidae; genus Chaetoderma; species Chaetoderma sp. LZ-2023a. Next base: position 121,128,238 of record CM067371.1, read on the forward strand.
CAGCATCAGCTACAAATGTTGTGGTATACAGCATCAGCAACAAATGTTATGGTATACAGTAACGGCTACAAATGTTGTGGTATCCAGCATCAGCTACAAATGTTGTGGTATCCAGCATCAGCTACAAATGTTGTGATATACAGCATCAGCTACAAATGTTATGGTATACAGTAACGGCTACAAATGTTGTGGTATCCAGTATCAGCTACAAATGTTGTGGTATCCAGTATCAGCTACAAATGTTGTGGTATTCCACATCAGTTACAAATGTTGTGGTATCCAATATGAGCTGCAAATGTTGTGGTATCCAGCATCAGCTACAAATGATGTGGTATACAGCATCAGCTACAAATGTTGTAGTATACAGCATCAGCTACAAATGATGTGGTATACAGCATCAGCTACAAATGATGTGGTATACAGCATCAGCTACAGATGTTGTGGTATCCAGTATCAGCTACAAAAGTTGTGGTATCCAGCATCAGCTACAAATGTTGTGGTATCCAGCATCAGCTACAAATGTTGTGGTATCCAGCATCAGCTACAAATGTTATGGTATACAGTAACGGCTACAAATGTTGTGGTATGCAGTATCAGCTACAAATGTTGTGGTATACAGCATCAGCTACAAATGTTGTGGTATTCCACATCAGTTACAAATGTTGTGGTATCCAATATGAGCTGCAAATGTTGTGGTATCCAGCATCAGCTACAAATGATGTGGTATACAGCATCAGCTACAAATGTTGTAGTATACAGCATCAGCTACAAATGTTGTGGTATCCAGCATCAGCTACAAATGTTGTGGTATCCAGCATCAGCTACAAATGTTGTGGTATACAGCATCAGCTACAAATGTTATGGTATACAGTAACGGCTACAAATGTTGTGGTATCCAGCATCAGCTACAAATGTTGTGGTATCCAGCATCAGCTACAAATGTTGTGATATACAGCATCAGCTACAAATGTTGTGATATACAGCTTCAGCTACAAATGTTGTGGTATACAGCATCAGCTACAAATGTTATGGTATACAGTAACGGCTACAAATGTTGTGGTATCCAGCATCAGCTACAAATGTTGTGGTATCCAGCATCAGCTACAAATGTTGTGGTATACAGCATCAGCTACAAATGTTGTGGTATACAGTAATGGCTACAAATGTTGTGGTATCCAGCATCAGCTACAAATGTTGTGGTATCCAGCATCAGCTACAAATGTTGTGGTATCCAGCATCAGCTACAAATGTTGTGATATACAGCATCAGCTACAAATGTTGTGGTATCCAGCATCAGCTACAAATGTTGTGGTATACAGCATCAGCTACAAATGTTATGGTATACAGTAACGGCTACAAATGTTGTGGTATCCAGCATCAGCTACAAATGTTGTGGTATCCAGCATCAGCTACAAATGTTGTGATATACAGCATCAGCTACAAATGTCGTGGTATACAGCATCAGCTACAAATGTTGTAGTATACAGCATCAGCTACAAATGATGTGGTATACAGCATCAGCTACAGATGTTGTGGTATCCAGTATCAGCTACAAAAGTTGTGGTATCCAGCATCAGCTACAAATGTTGTGGTATCCAGCATCAGCTACAAATGTTGTGGTATCCAGCATCAGCTACACATGTTGTAGTATCCCACATCAGCTACAAATGTTGTGGTATCCAGCATCAGCTACAAATGTTGCGGTATCCAGCATCAGCTACACATGTTGTAGTATCCCACATCAGCTACAAATGTTGTGGTATACAGCATCAGCTACAAATGTTGTGGTATCCAGCATCAGCTACAAATGTTGTGGTATCCAGCATCAGCTACACATGTTGTAGTATCCCACATCAGCTACAAATGTTGTGGTATACAGCATCAGCTACAAATGTTGTGGTATCCAGCATCAGCTACAAATGTTGTGGTATCCAGCATCAGCTACAAATGGTGTGGTATCCAGCATCAGCTACACATGTTGTAGTATCCCACATCAGCTACAAATGTTGTGGTATACAGCATCAGCTACAAATGTTGTGGTATCCAGTATCAGCTACAAATGTTGTGGTATACAGCATCAGCTACAAATGTTGTGGTTTACAGCATCAGCTACAAATGTTGTGGTATCCAGTATCAGCTACAAATGTTGTGGTATACAGCATCAGCTACAAATGTTGTGGTTTACAGCATCAGCTACGAATGTTGTGGTATCCAGTATCAGCTACAAATGTTGTGGTATACAGCATCAGCTACAAATGTTGTGGTTTACAGCATCAGCTACAAATGTTGTGGTATACAGCATCAGCTACAAATGTTGTGGTATACAGCATCAGCTACAAATGTTATGGTATACAGTAACGGCTACAAATGTTGTGGTATCCAGCATCAGCTACAAATGTTGTGGTATACAGCATCAGCTACAAATGTTGTGGTTTACAGCATCAGCTACAAATGTTGTGGTATACAGCATCAGCTACAAATGTTGTGGTATACAGCATCAGCTACAAATGTTATGGTATACAGTAACGGCTACAAATGTTGTGGTATCCAGTATCAGCTACAAATGTTGTGGTATACAGCATCAGCTACAAATGTTGTGGTTTACAGCATCAGCTACAAATGTTGTGGTATACAGCATCAGCTACAAATGTTGTGGTATCCAGTATCAGCTACAAATGTTGTGGTATCCAGCATCAGCTACAAATGTTGTGATATACAGCATCAGCTACAAATGTTATGGTATCCAGCATCAGCTACACATGTTGTAGTATCCCACATCAGCTACAAATGTTGTGGTATCCAGCATCAGCTACAAATGTTGTGGTATCCAGCATCAGCTACACATGTTGTAGTATCCCACATCAGCTACAAATGTTGTGGTATCCCACATCAGCTACACATGTTGTAGTATCCCACATCAGCTACACATGTTGTGGTATCCAGCATCAGCTACAAATGTTGTGGTATCCAGCATCAGCTACAAATGTTGTGGTATCCAGCATCAGCTATAAATGGTGTGGTATCCAGCATCAGCTACACATGTTGTAGTATCCCACATCAGCTACAAATGTTGTGGTATACAGCATCAGCTACAAATGTTGTGGTATCCAGTATCAGCTACAAATGTTGTGGTATACAGCATCAGCTACAAATGTTGTGGTTTACAGCATCAGCTACAAATGTTGTGGTATCCAGTATCAGCTACAAATGTTGTGGTATACAGCATCAGCTACAAATGTTGTGGTATACAGCATCAGCTACAAATGTTGTGGTATACAGTAACGGCTACAAATGTTGTGGTATCCAGCATCAGCTACAAATGTTGTGGTATCCAGCATCAGCTACAAATGTTGTGGTATCCAGCATCAGCTACAAATGTTGTGATATACAGCATCAGCTACAAATGTTATGGTATCCAGCATCAGCTACACATGTTGTAGTATCCCACATCAGCTACAAATGTTGTGGTATCCAGCATCAGCTACAAATGTTGTGGTATCCAGCATCAGCTACACATGTTGTAGTATCCCACATCAGCTACAAATGTTGTGGTATACAGCATCAGCTACAAATGTTGTGGTATCCAGCATCAGCTACAAATGTTGTGGTATCCAGCATCAGCTACACATGTTGTAGTAACCCACATCAGCTACAAATGTTGTGGTATCCAGCATCAGCTACAAATGTTGCGGTATCCAGCATCAGCTACACATGTTGTAGTATCCCACATCAGCTACAAATGTTGTGGTATACAGCATCAGCTACAAATGTTGTGGTATCCAGCATCAGCTACAAATGTTGTGGTATCCAGCATCAGATACACATGTTGTAGTATCCCACATCAGCTACAAATGTTGTGGTATACAGCATCAGCTACAAATGTTGTGGTATCCAGCATCAGCTACAAATGTTGTGGTATCCAGCATCAGCTACAAATGGTGTGGTATCCAGCATCAGCTACACATGTTGTAGTATCCCACATCAGCTACAAATGTTGTGGTATACAGCAACAGCTACAAATGTTGTGGTATCCAGTATCAGCTACAAATGTTGTGGTATACAGCATCAGCTACAAATGTTGTGGTTTACAGCATCAGCTACACATGTTGTGGTATCCAGTATCAGCTACAAATGTTGTGGTATACAGCATCAGCTACAAATGTTGTGGTTTACAGCATCAGCTACGAATGTTGTGGTATCCAGTATCAGCTACAAATGTTGTGGTATACAGCATCAGCTACAAATGTTGTGGTTTACAGCATCAGCTACAAATGTTGTGGTATACAGCATCAGCTACAAATGTTGTGGTATACAGCATCAGCTACAAATGTTATGGTATACAGTAACGGCTACAAATGTTGTGGTATCCAGCATCAGCTACAAATGTTGTGGTATCCAGCATCAGCTACAAATGTTGTGATATACAGCATCAGCTACAAATGTTGTGATATACAGCATCAGCTACAAATGTTGTGGTATACAGCATCAGCTACAAATGTTATGGTATACAGTAACGGCTACAAATGTTGTGGTATCCAGCATCAGCTACAAATGTTGTGGTATCCAGCATCAGCTACAAATGTTGTGGTATACAGCATCAGCTACAAATGTTGTGGTATACAGCATCAGCAACAAATGTTATGGTATACATTAACGGCTACAAATGTTGTGGTATCCAGCATCAGCTACAAATGTTGTGGTATCCAGCATCAGCTACAAATGTTGTGATATACAGCATCAGCTACAAATGTTATGGTATACAGTAACGGCTACAAATGTTGTGGTATCCAGTATCAGCTACAAATGTTGTGGTATCCAGTATCAGCTACAAATGTTGTGGTATTCCACATCAGTTACAAATGTTGTGGTATCCAATATGAGCTGCAAATGTTGTGGTATCCAGCATCAGCTACAAATGATGTGGTATACAGCATCAGCTACAAATGTTGTAGTATACAGCATCAGCTACAAATGATGTGGTATACAGCATCAGCTACAAATGATGTGGTATACAGCATCAGCTACAGATGTTGTGGTATCCAGTATCAGCTACAAAAGTTGTGGTATCCAGCATCAGCTACAAATGTTGTGGTATCCAGCATCAGCTACAAATGTTGTGGTATCCAGCATCAGCTACAAATGTTATGGTATACAGTAACGGCTACAAATGTTGTGGTATGCAGTATCAGCTACAAATGTTTTGGTATACAGCATCAGCTACAAATGTTGTGGTATTCCACATCAGTTACAAATGTTGTGGTATCCAATATGAGCTGCAAATGTTGTGGTATCCAGCATCAGCTACAAATGATGTGGTATACAGCATCAGCTACAAATGTTGTAGTATACAGCATCAGCTACAAATGTTGTGGTATCCAGCATCAGCTACAAATGTTGTGGTATCCAGCATCAGCTACAAATGTTGTGGTATACAGCATCAGCTACAAATGTTATGGTATACAGTAACGGCTACAAATGTTGTGGTATCCAGCATCAGCTACAAATGTTGTGGTATCCAGCATCAGCTACAAATGTTGTGATATACAGCATCAGCTACAAATGTTGTGATATACAGCTTCAGCTACAAATGTTGTGGTATACAGCATCAGCTAGAAATGTTATGGTATACAGTAACGGCTACAAATGTTGTGGTATCCAGCATCAGCTACAAATGTTGTGGTATCCAGCATCAGCTACAAATGTTGTGGTATACAGCATCAGCTACAAATGTTGTGGTATACAGTAATGGCTACAAATGTTGTGGTATCCAGCATCAGCTACAAATGTTGTGGTATCCAGCATCAGCTACAAATGTTGTGGTATCCAGCATCAGCTACAAATGTTGTGATATACAGCATCAGCTACAAATGTTATGGTATCCAGCATCAGCTACACATGTTGTAGTATCCCACATCAGCTACAAATGTTGTGGTATCCAGCATCAGCTACAAATGTTGTGGTATCCAGCATCAGCTACAAATGTTGTGGTATCCAGCATCAGCTACACATGTTGTAGTATCCCACATCAGCTACAAATGTTGTGGTATCCAGCATCAGCTACAAATGTTGCGGTATCCAGCATCAGCTACACATGTTGTAGTATCCCACATCAGCTACAAATGTTGTGGTATACAGCATCAGCTACAAATGTTGTGGTATCCAGCATCAGCTACAAATGTTGTGGTATCCAGCATCAGCTACACATGTTGTAGTATCCCACATCAGCTACAAATGTTGTGGTATACAGCATCAGCTACAAATGTTGTGGTATCCAGCATCAGCTACAAATGTTGTGGTATCCAGCATCAGCTACAAATGGTGTGGTATCCAGCATCAGCTACACATGTTGTAGTATCCCACATCAGCTACAAATGTTGTGGTATACAGCATCAGCTACAAATGTTGTGGTATCCAGTATCAGCTACAAATGTTGTGGTATACAGCATCAGCTACAAATGTTGTGGTTTACAGCATCAGCTACAAATGTTGTGGTATCCAGTATCAGCTACAAATGTTGTGGTATACAGCATCAGCTACAAATGTTGTGGTTTACAGTATCAGCTACGAATGTTGTGGTATCCAGTATCAGCTACAAATGTTGTGGTATACAGCATCAGCTACAAATGTTGTGGTTTACAGCATCAGCTACAAATGTTGTGGTATACAGCATCAGCTACAAATGTTGTGGTATACAGCATCAGCTACAAATGTTATGGTATACAGTAACGGCTACAAATGTTGTGGTATCCAGCATCAGCTACAAATGTTGTGGTATCCAGCATCAGCTACAAATGTTGTGATATACAGCATCAGCTACAAATGTTGTGATATACAGCATCAGCTACAAATGTTGTGGTATACAGCATCAGCTACAAATGTTATGGTATACAGTAACGGCTACAAATGTTGTGGTATCCAGCATCAGCTACAAATGTTGTGGTATCCAGCATCAGCTACAAATGTTGTGATATACAGCATCAGCTACAAATGTTGTGGTATTCAGCATCAGCTACAAATGTTGTGGTATACAGCATCAGCTACAAATGTTGTGGTATACAGCATCAGCAACAAATGTTATGGTATACAGTAACGGCTACAAATGTTGTGGTATCCAGCATCAGCTACAAATGTTGTGGTATCCAGCATCAGCTACAAATGTTGTGATATACAGCATCAGCTACAAATGTTATGGTATACAGTAACGGCTACAAATGTTGTGGTATCCAGTATCAGCTACAAATGTTGTGGTATACAGCATCAGCTACAAATGTTGTGGTATTCCACATCAGTTACAAATGTTGTGGTATCCAATATGAGCTGCAAATGTTGTGGTATCCAGCATCAGCTACAAATGATGTGGTATACAGCATCAGCTACAAATGTCGTGGTATACAGCATCAGCTACAAATGTTGTAGTATACAGCATCAGCTACAAATGATGTGGTATACAGCATCAGCTACAGATGTTGTGGTATCCAGTATCAGCTACAAAAGTTGTGGTATCCAGCATCAGCTACAAATGTTGTGGTATCCAGCATCAGCTACAAATGTTGTGGTATCCAGCATCAGCTACAAATGTTATGGTATACAGTAACGGCTACAAATGTTGTGGTATGCAGTATCAGCTACAAATGTTGTGGTATACAGCATCAGCTACAAATGTTGTGGTATTCCACATCAGTTACAAATGTTGTGGTATCCAATATGAGCTGCAAATGTTGTGGTATCCAGCATCAGCTACAAATGATGTGGTATACAGCATCAGCTACAAATGTTGTAGTATACAGCATCTGCTACAAATGTTGTGGTATACAGTATCAGCTACAGATGTTGTGGTATCCAGTATCAGCTTCAAATGTTGTGGTATCCAGCATCAGCTACAAATGTTGTGGTATACAGTATCAGCTACAAAACGATCAGGCGCATTGCTGACTCTTGCATTATCCATTTCAGACCAATTATCTTTGCATTTATTACATATTTTTCACTATAGAAGTCATGTGTTCTAACAGGCCTATGTCCTTTGTGCTTTCTTCAATTGTCATAAGTGTGAGAATGTCTATATAATATGCCGTGGTTTTTTTTAGATAAACGTAAGTTCTGGTGATATCATTAGGAATATTATTAGAATAAGTCTGGCAACATATTAGCCATAAACTATTACTTCGAACTGAAGCCTGGGTAATAGATTTCAGTTTTTCTATTAAGGCGAGGTAGCGGTAATTGTTGCCAAATGCAAAGTTTGTACGGGTTGGGCTTATTCTTACCACAATTTTGTTCCATTAACCTTTCTACATACTGTTTTGAATCTATCTCTATTTTGACAGACAAAATGATTTAGCCAAGAAAGTTAAAACATGTTATCTACAATCGTACTCGGAAACGTCACGTAAAACCGCAGAAATAATCAATCACGCCATATTGGATTTTCACAACTGACGTCAAGCTATAATCTATATCGATCAATTTTTAGTTATTTACACCTATGGTTTAGTTATATAAATTACATAAAACCACCTAGAAGCTAAATACCGGTATATTTTGGCGGCCATTTAGCATACATGCAAATTATGCATATTTCCCCAACCTCGTTTCTTTTAGACCTTTATTATGTTGATCTTGGGACATCTCTGAAGTGAATCGTGAAGAATCGTGCAATATGTTGATCTTGGGACATCTCTGAAGTGAATCGTGAAGAATCGTGCAATATGTTGATCTTGGGACATCTCTGAAGTGAATCGTGAAGAATCGTGCAATATGTTGATCTTGGGACATCTCTGAAGTGAATCGTGAAGAATCGTGCAATATGTTGATCTTGGGACATCTCTGAAGTGAATCGTGAAGAATCGTGCAATATGTTGATCTTGGGACATCTCTGAAGTGAATCGTGAAGAATCGTGCAATATGTTGATCTTGGGACATCTCTGAAGTGAATCGTGAAGAATCGTGCAATATGTGGCGGCTTGACACCTAAAATATCAGAGATTGACAGGACTATTACCTGAAAATGGAATTCTGATAATTCAGGCTTCGAAGTATATAAATAGATCGCAGCACGCACACCGCATGGGCGAAGCTTAGCTAGAAACAGGCGGGCATTGTTAGAAATAAGTTCTTCTATTCCTTAAACGTTCCCACAGGAACACATCTCTCTCTCTCTCTCTCTCTCTCTCTCTCTCTCTCTCTCTCTCTCTCTCTCTCTCTCTCTCTCTCTCTCTCTCTCTCTCTCTCTCTCTCTCTCTCTCTCTCTCTCTCTCTCTCTCTCTCTAAATATATATATATATATATATATATATATATATATATATATATATATATATATATATATATATATATATATATATATATATATATATATATATATATATATATATATATATATATATATATATATATATATATATATATATATATATATATATATGTATATATATATATATATATATATATATATATACACACAATGATTGTTTCTAATGTAGTATTTGTTGTTATTCTTTGTTCGTTAGTTAGAACGGAATGGTGTGATCAGTAATCATGATAAAGAAACCAAATAATGTAAGCCGTTTTAAGAATCTTTCTATTCCCATAATAATTTCAGTATCTGAGACGCCGGACGTAACAGTCAGTGCACCAAGTAACCTGGCATTAATTCACTTTAGACTCACCTGGGATCCACCTCTACGAGGAAGTGCCTTTGTTCAAGGTAAGTCACAGACAATAGATACGATTCATATTAACTCATGCACAGCGTTAATGAATAATGAATATAATCATTATGCGTCTCCGCCATTGGCACCACTTTAACGCCCTAAATAATGATGTGTAAGGAAATAGCCAGCGTCTAACTTTCCTCCCAGCGCCTTCAATATTCTCTGTGTGTTCGGAATAAAACATGCGTTCAGGTAGATGCAGTTCCGTCAATGATTGCTGATTGATGATTTGAGGTTAGTTATCTATCAACATATTACTCGGTGCCACATGTGGACACGGCATGGTCAGTGAAACACATTTAGCCAGAATTATATATTATCTGTGACGAATATTTTTATCACTTCCCCATTTAGCAGTATCTGAATATAATTTATGAAATTAATTTTTGACAAAATCTGTGTCACTGACAGTGCGGACAATAGAGATTAGTTCTCTTCATTACCTGTGCTTAGACTCGTACCCGGTGCCATTTTCACGCCATCCGTTCGAAACAGAAAAGAAGTGATCTCATTGGTCCACTGATTATGTGGCGATGCCCTGGCTTAAACACTACTACAGTTGTCCCTCAGGCACAAACATGTTATGAAGCATTGAATAACCAGTGGTTATTGGTGGAAATTGATGCTGAAAATAGTGATATACGGAAGGAATATGCATGTTGGTGTTATCGACAGTGATGATGAATGCATCCATGGTCAGCCTGCATGCATCCATGGTCAGCCCGCGTGCATCCATGGTCAGCCCGCGTGCATCCATGGTCAGCCCGCGTGCATCCATGGTCAGCCCACGTTCATCCATGGTCAGCCTTCGTGCATCCATGGACAGCATGCGTGCATCCATGGTCAGCCTGCGTGCATCCATGGACAGCCTGCGTGCATCCATGGTCAGTCTGCGTGCATCCATGGAAGCCTGCGTGCATCCATGGTCAGCCTGCGCGCATCCATGGACAGCCCGCGCACATCCATGGACAGCCTGCGTGCATCCATGGTCAGCCTGCGTGCATCCATATATATATATATATATATATATATATATATATATATATATATATATATATATATATATATATATATATATATATATATATATATATATATATATATATATATAGTCATTGCCTCGGATATATCACTCAATTATATGACATTATAAACAATGCTGGATTCCAGTTATCCACTAATCATGTGACGTCATAGTCAACCACGTGACGTGTAGGATGCCGTCATAGTCAATTACGTCACGCGTGCTTAATTGATGACAGACAAAGCGTTGTTGCACGAATTGCATGCCTTTATTATTTAATAAACAATCTGTGGAATATTTTGAATATAATTTGTCTGGGCGCTGCCATAAGCAGAATAAGCACCAAATCAAATTAGTTTCAAAAAAGTCCACAGCTTACCTGTATGGTTTTATGGAAATTGATAATCAGGGAGTTCAGTGATCGATCGATTCCACACAAATGTGGCTGGAGCCTAGCTAGAGATGGGCGTCGCATAGCTAAAACTGGATTTCTCCATTATATCACATGCAGGCTGACCATGGATGCACGCAGGCTGACAACGCTTCGCCTCTCCTGACATGACCAGTGCCAACATCACTAACAAGTGTTCTCGGTCAGTTTACTTTCAGGTCAGTTTATGGCATGGTACCACAAATTATCCACACAAATATATATCACTTGTTAGTGATGTTGGCACTGGTCATGTCAGGAGAGGCGAAACGTTGTCTGCAGGCGTGGCATCTTCATGTCTTCACAAGAAACACATGATAACTATTATGTTAGTAATAATTGTATTGTTAACTTGCAGATTACGAGATAACAGCCTCAGACACAGCGCCGGGTGGTTCCTCAATCACCCTGACCACGAGTAGAACTGAAGCTTCTTTAACGCAAATGCGGCTTTCCAGTCAAATCGCAATACAGGTGCGAGCTCGCACCGAAACAAGCTTTGGACCCTCGACGTCCATCATAGCATTAACTACAGGTAAGACATTTATTATTTTATATTTTTAGTATCATGTGTTTCGAAAAGTGAACAGGTTTACTTTAATGCAAAGCACATTAAAAGTGAAGAAATATTATTTGACACAATCATTCAATAGGCTACACATCACCACCACCACCGCCACCACAACCATCATCACCACCACCACCACCACCACCACCACCACCACCACCACCACCACCACCACCGCCGCCGCCGCCGCTGCAGCAAGTACCACCACCACCACCACCACCACCACCACCACCACCACCACCACCACCACCACCACCACCAACAACAACAACAACAACAACAACAACAACAACAACAACACCACCACCAGCAGCAGCAGAAGCAGCAGCATCACCACCACCACAAATTCTACCACCACTGCCGCCGCCGCCAGCACCACCTCTACCACTACGACCACCAACAACAACAACACCACCTCCACCTCAACCACCATCGCCACCACCTCCAGCACCACCATGACCACAATCACCACAACCACCAACACCACCACCACCTCCACCACCACCAAGGCCAACACCAGCACCGCCCTCAACCCACCACCACCACCACCACGAGCACCATCTCAACCACCATCACCACCACCTCAGCACCACCATCACCAGAACCACCATAACCACCAGCACCACGACAAATCCACACTACCATCACCAATACCATCACCACCACCAACACCATCATCACCACCGCCATCATCATCATCATCATAATCATCATCATCATCACCACCACCACCACCACCACCACCACCACCACCACCACCACCACCACCACCACCACCACCACAACCACCAGTACCACCATCAGAATCATCATCATCATCATCATCATCATCATTATCAATATCATCATTATTTTGTGTTGTTCTTATTTCTGACGATTTCAGCTATGACAACAACCCCGTCCATCATGGCAGGAACAACAACTACAAAGACCACTAATGTAGCTGCACCAGCATCAGTGCCTAGCGTCGTCAGCATTCTGATGTCAGCTATAGCTCTTATTATGACAACTTTTAACTTTTAACAATGTATTGGATCACAAATTTCTAACACATATTAACTAGATTATCCAATTCAGTGCTACTGTGTGATTAGGTTTCAGAGAATCTTCTAAAATTAACACGGGTGTTAGTTTTGAGAACAGTTTAGCTGACAGCGGTTGCTGCTAAATATTCATCAGCATTAACCATCTGTACAAATAAACAGTAATTTACATGCTAAATATTCAACACTAACCATCTGTATAAATGAACAGTGTTTTGCATGCTAAATATTCATTACTACCCATCTGTAGAAATTCACTATTTTATATGCTAAATAGTCAACACTAACCATCTGTAGAAATGAACAGTGTTTAGCATGCTAAATATTCAACACTAACCATCTGTAGAAGTAAACAGTGGTCTGCATGCTAAATATTCAATGCTAACCATCTATAGAAATCAACGGTGTTTTTCATGCTAAATACGCAGCACTAACCATTGTAGAAATGAGGAGTTTTGCATGCTACATATTCAACATTAACCATCTGTTTAAATGAACAGTGTTTTGCATGCTAAATATTCAGCACTAACTAACTGTGAAAATGAGCAGTGTTTATATGCTAAATATTCAGCACTAACCATCACTAGAATTGAACTATTTTATATGCTAAATATACAGCACTAACCATCTGTAGAAATGAACAGTGTTTTGCATGCTAAATATTCAGCGCGTTAATAACCATTTATAGATATGAACAATGTTTCGTATGCTAAATATTCAACACTAACCATCTGTATAAACATACAGTGTTTAACATGCTAAATGATCAACACAAACCGTCTGAAGAAATGAACAATGTTTAGCATGCTAAATGGTCAACATTAACCATCTGTTGAAATGAACATTATTTTGCATGCTAAATATTCAGCACTAACTGTAGAAATGTGCAATGTTTTATATGCTAAATATTCTGCACGAACCATCACGAGAATTGAGGTATTCTATATGCTAAATATTCAGCACTAACTAATTATTCACAATAGCCATATATAGAAATAAACAGTGTTTTGCCATGCTAAATATTCAACACTATCAATATGTAGAAATCAACTGTGTTCTGCATGCTAAATATTCAACACTACCAATCTGTAGAAATGAGCAGAGTTTTGCATGCTAAATGTTCAACACTACCATCTGTAGAAATGAGAAGGTGTTAACATTCTAAATATTCAAAACCAACCATCTGTAGAAATCAACAGTGTTCTGCATGCTAAATATTCAACACTATCCATCTGTAGAAATGAGCAGTGTTCTGCATGCTAAATATTCAACACTATCCATCTGTAGAAATGACGTGTTTTACATGCTAAATATTAAACACTAACCATCTGTAGAAAAGCGCAGAGTTTTGCATGCTAAATAGTCAACACGTTAATAATCATCTGTAGAAATGAACAGTGTTTTGCTTGCTAAATATTCAACACTAACCATCTGTGTAAATGAACAGTGTGTTGCATGCTAAATATTAAACACCAACCATCTGTAGAAATGAACAGTGCTTTACATGCTACATATTCAAAACTAACCATCTCTTGAAATGAACAGTGTTTTGTATGTTTAATCTTCAGCACTAACCATCTGTAGAAATTAATAGTGTTTTGCATGCTAAACATTCAACACCAACCATCTGTAGAAATGTGCAGAACTTTGCATGCTAAATAGTCAACACGATAATAACCATCTATAGATATGAACAATGTTTTGCACGCTAAATATTCACTACTAACCATCTGTATAAATGAACAGTGTTTTGCATGCTAAATGTTCAACACTAACAATCTGTAGAAATGAACAGTGTTTTGCATGTAATCATTCAACACTAGCCATCTGTAGAAATGAACAGTGTTTTGCATGTAATCATTCAACACTAACCGTCTGTAGAAATTAAAAGTGTTTTGCATGCTAAACAATCAACACCAGCCATCTGTCGAAATGCGCAGAGTTTTGCATGCTAAATATTCAGCACTAACCATCTGTAGAAATGTGCAGAGTTTTATATGCTAAATATTCAACACTTACTATCTGTAGAAATCAACAGTGGTTTGCATACTAAATATTCAATACCAACAGTCTGTAGAAATGAACATTGTTTTATATGCTAAATATTCAGCACTAACCTTCTCTAGAATTTAACTATTTTATATGCTAAATATTCAACACTAACCATCTGTAGAAATGAACAGTGTTTAGCATCTAAATATTCAACACTAACAATCTGTAGCAGTAAACAGTGTTCTGCATGCTAAATATTCAAAACTATCCGTCTGTAGAAATGAACAGTGTTTCATATGCTAAATATTCAACACTAATCATCTGTAAAAATGAACAGTATTTTGCTTGCTAAATATTCAACAGTAACCATCTGTAGAAATGAACAGTGTTTTGGATGCTAAATATTCAGCACTAACCATCTGTCGAAATGAACAGTGTTGTGCATGCTAAATATTCAGCACTAACCATCTGTCGAAATGAACAGTGTTGTGCATGCTAAATATGCAGCACTAAACCTGTATATATATATATATATATATATATATATATATATATATATATATATATATATATATATATATATATATATATATATATATATATACTAAATATTCAAAACTAACCATCTGTAGAAATGAACATTGTTTTGCATGCTAAATATCCAACACTAGCCATCTGTAGAAATTAACAGTATTGTGCATGCTAAATATTCAACACTAACCATCTGTAGAAATTAACAGTATTGTAATTGCTAAATATTCAACATTAACAATCTGTAGAAATTAACATTATTGTACATCTTAAATATTCAACACTAACCAGTTTCAAAATATTCAACAACCTACCTTTATAGTTAACTTGGAATTTACATTCTGTAAAATCACGTTTCAAAGTTTTAAATCGATTCCGACAAAATTGGGAGCAGCTTAACTGCTAAAAGGGCCATGCATATGTTGATCATATTAGACAGATTGGGCAACATTGTTGTGAATTGTACCATTATTCGTACTCTGAGCTATATGCAGATTTTCTTCGTGACTTAATAATGGGACAAAGCTGTGAAAGCGGTGAGCGATGCCTACCTGCGCGAGCTATGTGTAACCTTTGTCATATAAACTGCTAATGGAATGCTGAAAGTACGTTTTACAAGAGGGATTCCATTACATCATCGGTATTTCTTACTCCATCACTTCCGAATGATCCGAATCTATTCGTAAGACTAAGTCTGATTGGTCGAGAAATCTATTAAGGTCTATTATCGGTCAAGTTAACATCATGAAATTATTTGTCTTGTTTGACAGATAATCAAATTTACCTGCACGGTTGTATATTTTGTTGCTTTACTTAAAGAATCCATACTCCATCAGCTGAAGATCCTACGATCAGCTTTCTTGTTTATAAGCGCAAGTGCGTATCCTAGCCCGAATCATAGGGTTTATAAGCATATATTGATGTACACTATTGGACTCTGTCGTCCTATTTGAAACTGCATGTAAATTTATTAACTTCAAATAAATTATTTAATCAAGTTCAAGTAGTTGTGTTGTTCATCCTAAAATATATCTACAATCAGCATAGAGAAAGAGACAACCACTTTCCCGAATCCTCATCTGCTGCTTTGACGCCGAGCCAGTCCGTTTACATCTCTAAGACACTAAGTGGCCCAGAGTGGGCCAAGTCTTAGCTATATCCCCATGAATTAACTTCAAAAGAGGTTGGGGTGGTGGTGCGGTGTGGTTAATTCAGATTAAGATGCATGCCGCACCAGGAGGGAATTCAGTGTCAACATTAACAGTAACAGGCTGAGGTCGGGTAACGGCAAGGACTAGCCAACCTGGAACCAGTAAATGCCGCCCAAGTTACGGTACGACTACGCCAAAGTATGGCAATGCACAAGCGCACAGGCAAAGGCAGAGGATGTCACTGGGCCACTGGGAGTACCTCGTAATCGACAGGTTTTCTCATAGTGCAGGACATGGCTACCTACGCATGATGCAAATGACTGGGTAGACACTTTTTAGGATGTATATACTATCTTTGCAGGACTTCTTTCTCACAATAATGACTTATGATCACAATGTCAGCATGGATGTTCAGTTCCTTTGGAAAGCGATGGGATTCCGTTTTCTTGAGACAATGCTCGTGCGGATTTATAGAAAGAAGCAACCTCAGGACTGGCATCAAACATCATTTAGTATGATCAAGAACCACGACTTCGACTACCCCATTGACTGGCTGAGTCTCTCGTCTAGATGCAGTCGGAGCTCGCACACTTATGCTAGCGACCACTGATTGGCTGAGGCCATATCTATGACGCTGTCTATTCGCTAGAAAATAATGATATGCAGAGCTGGCTAGTATAAAAGCAGCCAGTCTGAACTGAACATGGCCGGACATCATCCAGACACAGCGCTGACGGTTCGGTAAAGGACTCCTGCCGATGGTCTGCCTTGTTCCCACTACACTTGCCACCTTTTGTGTGACTTCTACCACGGAACTGTTATTTTGACCGCTCGCCGCTAGTGACCGTTAGTAATATAACAACCACAAAGAGAATTACTGCTGTCTCTCCCCCCATCCCTCCCCACCCCCACCCCCACCACAAATGACGATCTAGAGCTGGGACGACGTTACGCCAGACGAAGAGGATGCAACTTGTTTTGCTTGCTGCCACATTTGCACACTGTTTGGCCGATGAAGAATACCTCTCATGGAGGCACTAGATAAGATCTAGCATAAGACCGCCGTCATAACATCTCTCTCTCTCTCTCTCTCTCTCTCTCTCTCTCTCTCTCTCTCTCTCTCTCTCTCTCTCTCTCTCTCTCTTTCTCTCTCTCTCTCTCTCTCTTCCCTCCCCTCCCATCACACTCACACTAGCACTCGAGAGAGAGAGAATCGCCTAAAGAGCTTAGCTCAATCGCAGGTAGCGAATACCGAAATCCACCTGCGGTCCTTTGTGCCGTTCTATGCACACACTCCACTAGCACACACCTCCCTCACTCCGCGGTAACCTGACCACACCATCGTAAGAAGGAACCGCTTACACCGCATGTATAAGTGCAGCTGCCATCACCACTAGAGGAACAGCTACCACAACCTCAGAGAGAACAAAAGCCACTACCATAGAAAGAACACCAGCCACCGCCACAGATTGTACAGCCTCCACTACCACTGCTGGCATGGCTGCTCCTGACCCCAAACTCCCGCTTGAGGACAGCAAGAACACGGAAGATGGCGACACATCAGTCAATGCAGAAGGTCCAGCTGCCAGACTGCATCATCTATAGGCACCTAGCCATGTCAGGAATGGCCGACAGGACCTGTGCCTCTCCAAGGAGATGGCCAACCGCTTCAGCCAGCAAACGTTTGTGGGGGAGCTCTGAGCAAGCGGCCATGGGACGGCATCGCCAGCCTGGAGAAACCTAATTGAGAGCCACCTAGAAGGACTCCAGGAGGTGAGCGGTCTACGATTGAATGACCTGACCAAGCCAGATCGGCACCCCGACCCAGAGCTTGAAGGATCCTACGATGAGGAATACTTTCATGATGACAGACTGCCAACTCCCTCTTGGCGACATCTAACCCGGCCTCCACAGCTGGAGGGACAGGTGCGAGATGGTGGATGCCCGGCCACAACTGACGACTGATGTGGGGGCCGCAACGGCATATCTAGATGATGACTCCACCAACTGGATGCCACCCAGATATGACGGTGTCCGCCTCTTCCACCCACATTAACTACACAAGAAGTGGACACAGCATACCACCTCCCCTGGAAAGCCATGTCTAGGCAATACCATTCCATACAGCGTAAAATCTTCCGCCTGAAACATTCCGCCCAGAGGAAGCTAATCTTGGTTGGTGCCTCTCCTCAGAAGACAGTGAGAAACGTAGGTATCGACGTTGGAATATGTCAGCTGTATCCTGCAACACCTTACCGCCCACGGCCAAGCCTGTCCTACTGCCCTGACGGTCACCCCACCCGAGTACGATGGTGAGTCACCTTGGGAAAACTATCTCTGCCAGTTACACCTTATCACCTTGTCCTGCAAGTATTAGCAAATTTACGAATAGATGGTCAGCCATCATTCCCCCAACTTAGCGCCAAACTAGAAAAAGCTCAGTGAAATTATCTGGATATTGGATATTGAATATTCAATTTCCAGTAGCGGAATATTGAATATTCAATTTCCTGTAGTGGGATATTGAATAGCCAATATCCTTGCAGGATATTGACTATTCAACATACATGCACCTGAGATACTCACCTGTGGGATACCGTACATGCAGCAGGTCGAGGGGCGTGCCCTAGACCAGACTTTGAAGCATGTTAGGAAACGCGACGTCGGATAGGCGGCTGGATGAGGTGCCTACTTGGTCCTCTAGCGACAGCATACTGTGCTGATCGAGTATGCTGAGTGAGCTGTGGTTATCCACATGGTGCTGTGTGCATACTGAGAGCATAGCAGTAGGGCAAGGAGGATTAAATGTATTCAGTTGAATATTCAGTTGATTGGTGGGTGATGGATATTGTGTTGAGGCGCGTAGGTACGCGAGTGGCTGGCTGTGTGGATAGATGAATTGATGAGTGGAGAAGGGGTGGGCCGATGCGCCTGTTCTGTCCTTTACCGATAGAGTTTTGCTTTGATCGGTGATATTGACTGAGCTGTGGTTAGCCGAGTGCCGTGGGTGGCCTGCCCGGCCAGTGTCGCATTCATGTCACGCATATGACAGCAGGGCAAGGCAAGTTTAATGTATTCATGTGGGTCTCAGGTATTGAGAGGACTGTTTGAGATGATGCAATTGAAGACAGGCATAAGTTCAGCAAACGTATAACGATATCTCTAACGATATATTCCGACAGAAGAGATATATTCAATATTCAATATCCATTAACGACATATTGAATATTCAATATGTTGTAACGAGATAATGGACATTCGTCTGATGGGTTGATAGATGAATGAACGGATGATGCAGGGTGAAGAGTGTGGTTTGAAGTGTGGTGGGTGGTTGAGATGGGTTGGTTGGGGTTGGTGGGGTGTGATGGGTGGTAGTGGGTGGGGTGGTGGTGGTGGTGGTGGTGGCGTGCGTGCGTGCGTGCGTGTGTGTGTGTTTGTGTGGGTTGGAGTGGGTGAATGAATAAATTTGCAACACGATATTGGATAGTCAATGTGCTGTGACGCGATATTGGATATTCGATTGATTAGTGTGTGATGGATATTTGGTTGGGGTGTGTGCGTGGTTGCGTGAATGACTGGCTGGCTGGATGAATCGATGGATGGATGGCTAGATTAGTTGATAGGCGGTGGGCATAGGCGCCAGCTCGGCCCTCTAGCGACAACATCTTCCATCCATCCATCCATCCATCCATCCATCCATCCATCCATCCATGTGGCAAACCGTACGCCATCCGTGGAGCCAGCCATAAATTGAGTTACGAAAGGGACCTCCAGCCGGAGTCGGACGTTACATGTCGCCTCCGTGTGAGGTCCCTCTCTATTTTGACCACCTCAAATCTTGTGTAGAAGGGAGAATTGCACCACCACGGGAACGTGACATCACTAAGAATCTATCGGCTACGGTTCTACCACCACCACACCGGTCGACAAGGCAATCTACATCCAATCTTCCCGACAGGCAGGACAGTACAATTGACAACACCCACCGGAGCGAGTTGCTTGAAATACGCGTTCCGGGAAACCTTATTTACGTGACCCAGGTCGGCCTCAATTTTAGAATAATGTTGAAATTATGAATAATGATGTACACCCCAGTACAAACCACTCTCCAGCCCCGGCGCCAAGAAGTCAGCCCACCGCTGACGATGGGTCCCTGAACTGCACTGATGCCCCAGTTATTTATATTCAGTGTTCTTCACTTGGTTTACAGGCCACCCATATCTATTCTATGTTTCGAGGCTTAGTGTCACGCTCAGCGGTTGGTCTCCTTCCACGACCGCTGATGAGCATTTATGCCTTTCCA